>OU896712.1:31822604-31987525 GCA_918026855.4 Phaedon cochleariae | reverse complement strand
GTTTTCGAGAACTTCCGGAACGTTTGTTTAAAAACGTACAAGTTAGATCCATGCCAATACTTTACAGCACCCGGTTTATCATGGGATGCTATGTTGAGATACACAAAAATCGAATTAGAATTGTTAACCGACATCGATATGATACATTTTTTCAAAAAAGGAATAAGAGGTGGGATAAGTCAATGTAGTCTGAGGAGCCATGTTGCGAATAATAAGTTCATCCCAAACTTCAATCCAAATGAACCATTAACATACATCATGTATTTAGATGCAACTAACTTGTACGGTCATAGTATGTCACAGCCGCTACCAACATCCGATTTTTGGTGGTTGAACAGCCTAGAAATTATGGAGTTGAATATCATGGGTGTTGAAGATGATAGCCCATACACTCAGATCTACTCTTTCTCGTGGAATCCATTGCACCACCTGGATCGAAATCTAAGCTGAAAAAACTGATTCCCAATTTGTCGAATAAGATAAAATATATTGTTCATCACAGAAATCTCGAACAGGCTATAGAAAACGGTTTGACCTTGATTAAAACCCATAGAGTACTCAAATTCAAGCAATCCCCGTGGTTGAAAAAGTATGTTGACCTTAATACAGAAATGCGTAATAAAAGTACGAATAAAGCTGATAAGAGTTTATATAAGAATATGGTCAACTTAGTTTATGGCAAAACCATGGAGAAAGTTGATGAAAGGAGCGATATCAAACTCGTAACTCATTGAGAGAGTATCACAAAGAGAAAGGGTGCTAATGCATCAATAGCACTACCCAATTATAAGACCTGTAAAGTATTTCATGAAAATTTCGTAGCAATTCATTTGAAAAAGTCAGGGTGCATTATGATAAACCGTTGTATTCAGGTTTCAGCATACTAGATGTGTCAAAAGTTGTTATATATAACTTTTTGTATGAATGCATTAAGAAGAATTTCTCTGGTAAATCGTGGCTATTGTATACCGATACGGATTCATTGATACTCAAAATAGAAACAGAAAACTTCTACAATTTCATGAAGGAAGATATAAGGTATTTTGACACATCCAATTATCCCGCGGATAACAAATTTAATATTCCAATAACAAAATCAGTAGTGGGTAATATGAAGGACGAATTTCCAAATGATCTTATTGTGAGTTTTTATGGGACGGGTGCTGAAGCATATTACGTTCAATCTTCGACTGCCGAATTGAAAAAAGCAAAGGGGATTTCAAGGGCAGTTGTTAGTAGTGAATTATCGATGGATGATTATAAGAAAATCGTAGAAAATGGTGGCTTGATATTCAGAAAAATGAATACTTTTCGCAGTGATCGTCACGATATTCATACTGAAATGAAAAACAAAGTCGCCCTTTCATACCATGACGATAAAATGTTTATTATACCTAATACAGTGAAAACTTCACCTTGGGGGCATAGCGATATTGAATTTTATCAAACGAGTGCTGAACGTAATATGCTTTGGTTACAACAAGCAATATCTGCTACAATGCAAACATCTGAAAAAAAAAAATCAAATTCGAGCGATAATTTGGACGACTTGATAAAAATGTTGATGGAACAGTCCGAACCTCATTAATAATGATAGCGAACTCTGTATCCCAACCTCAGACAGATACATTAACCGCGATTTATATATTCATATTTATTTTTTATCTAGTCCTCATGTAATATGATGTTTTATATCCTTTATCTACTCTTCATGTACTATACATATATAAATATATATTTATATATATATATATATATGAATAAATTATTTCTTCAATTTCAGAAGATAGTATACGCTTATATTCAGCCGTACTTATATTCTTGCTATAATCTTTGGAGTTGTTTATATTAATTTTAATTCTGTTATGATTACCCGATTTTTTATATACATAATAAATGGACATTATTATTTCATTGAATCGTTTTTTTTTCACACCAACCAATATTTATTAATATTCCTCACTGCAATCATTCCGGGGTAGATATTTGCATTCGGAGGAGGGAGAGTTGGAGTGGGAGAGGCGACAGTTGCATTCGGAGGAGAAGGAATTGGAGTGGGAGAGGCGACAGGGAGAGGGCTAGTGGTGGCGGTAATGGTGAAAATGGGTGTGGCTAAGAATTGGTGGGGGTGTGAGTGGATAAAACTGGAGGTGCACACACCGACTCCTCATTCTGTTAGCAGACATCAGCAAGTACCAGAAAACAGTCTTGATCAGCTTTATACAGCATCGCAGAAATATCTACCCCGGCAGCGAACTGCAGATACACGAGCCAACTTTATTCCACACGCTATACTACAACACCGAGCAGCATTTAAGTGAGTATTTTTATAACGACTGGATCTATCTTGTTTCATTTCATCTTACTCATACCACGTGAGGATACTATATGTTATTCTATCGTTTCAGACATGTCCGACGCCCAGAGCAGTTTGAATGTCGCATTCATCGAAGGAGACGCGATGCAGGATCTTCCTATTTCGAGTAAGTATATACTTCCTACAATCATAGCTTATAAATTGTTTCATTTTCTATTCTCATTGTTACAGACATGAACATCGCCGACATCCCAGAAGACCCTGAGGACCAAACTGATAGCCAGAAGAAGTGGCTCAGCCAACAAGTTAGGGAGTACCTAGAGAGTGATGAAGCCTGGCAAGACATTTTCGAATCACCCCAAGTACCTCTTACACCAGATGTCGGTGAGGTGTCGCTGCGCTCGAGCACATCATTGGGCGGTGTTGACGCCAGTAGCGATGGAGTATTCGCGAGGCCTGTCAGAGCCACTGAAGGGCGGGAAACTACTCCGCCGCAACCGACGTCATCAGCACCCAAGAGAGCTTGCTTGAAGAGAGGTGGGAATGGCGATGATGATGATGATGATGATGATGATGATGGTGATGATAGTGATGATGATGATTTCCAATCACCAAGGATTGGAAAAAAGCTCCACATTGTGAAGAAGAAATCGGCAGCGTCACCTTCACCGTCGTCGTCGTCGTCGTCGTCGTCGTCGTCGTCGTCGTCGTCGTCGTCGTCGTCGTCGTCGTCGTCGTCATCGTCATCGTCATCTGTTAAATCCAAGGCAGATTATCGGGGAACTTCTGTGGAAAAGAAGAAGGGAAATATTGGTGTCAGAGTAGAACCTTCGATTCTACACAAGTTCCTCGATAATCGTGGCAAAGCGAATCCCTATCGAGGTGGTAAGGTTTCAGAGTGGTATGCGTCCCACAAAAAAACCACCCCCTCGAGCAGTACACAGCAACGTTCGAATCAACTGAAGCCGACATCAGCAATTAATGTGATTCGCGTAGATGTGGTGCATCCGGCTAATCGACATGAATGTGATTCGACAAGTGTGAATGAACCACGTTTGCAAGAACAGCTTCCGGTTGAGGAGAACGTTGTTGTTGCTGTAAGAGATATAATGGCCGATGATAATGCTCATATTCACGCAGGCATTCCACTGCCACCGCAACATCTCATCGATAATTTGAAAAAATATGATGTCGAGTTGGAGCAGTGGAATGCAAACGTGGATACTCAGATTGCGGTTAGTGAAAGCAGGTCGCGCTCCCTCTCAGCGCAAAGAGAAGCGCTGCTTTCACGCCTCGCCGAGATGGATCGACAGCTGGAAGCTGAAGAAAAATTTCGACGGGACTGTGAAACGAGAAAAGCTCGCTCTGAGCATTATAATCGGCTGAATAGGGAGTACTTGGGTGACACGTAGTGATAGTTGTATATAATTCACTTTAGGCAAGGTTATGTACATAAGTCCAATATTGAGTTAGTTTTAAGTCTATAGGTTAGGTAATGTATATATATATGTTCAATTATCAGTAAGTTTCAAGTGTTGTATCTTATAAAGATGAATGTACATATTAGAGAGTATGTGAATTTTTTTATTTCGATAAACCAACTGATATAAACTACTTTTTCCCACCACAACCTATCCCACCACTTATTCTACCAACACGGCCAGCGATCCCACTCCGACTCACTGATATAAATTCAATCACTCCTCTCGAATCATTCAGTTTGAAATTCAACCAGCAAAATGAATCCATCAGTGACTTGTGTAGCCATCGCAGAAGCTGATAGCAACACCAACAACGACGGGGTTGCGAGACCGTCCTACCAGCACCCGCATCCACCAGAAGGCCCATGTGATTCAACTACGGCTGATAGGAACGAGGATGGCGGCGCCTATATGACGATAAATAATATTATACGTCAACTCCGGCAGCAGGGGGAAAATGATATTATCGTCATAGACGACGACGATCAGGCCGTGGGAGATGTAGGAAGGAGGGCTGAGGAGGAGTGGATGGTCGAAGAACGTGAGAGGGAGGAAGGGTCCAGCGGCGCGCGAGGCGACAGGAAAGCCGTCGCCAACGTCGTCGAATCCGCCACGAGCGTAGAAATCGATACTACGGTATCGATGAACACCTTCGGGCGGCCATGGAGTTGGACACCGATGATGAGAGGGAGATGCATCGGTTCATAGAAAATTTCTAGCGTCAATTTTTCCAATTCATTTTTGTAAATAATAGGATATAGTGATAAAACATTTAAATACGAATGCTTATTATTTTAACAAAGTTCGAAATCACAAATCCAGATTATTGTGCGATATAGAGGCATCAAAGAGGATGAGGAAGAGATAGATAGAGAAAGAGAGAAAGAGATATGGGGGTTAACTAGTAGACGCCGTGAAAAGTCGCGTGTTCAATTCAGATCTTGTTAGTTCACGTTCAGCGGTTCTTTGTGGAAGATGTATAACGCTATCGATAAATTTGGTCGCAAGAAGAGCAAATCGCTGAGCTCCTTGCATGGTCGGCCCGGAATTGGGTTCAAACTGGACAGCAGCGGTAACTATGATATGCAGGGTAAACGATTAACAAATATCGGTAATCCGTCGAGTGGTGGAGATAGTGTACCATTGGAGTTCTATAACCAACAAATGTCTGAGATGAGGAAATCTCTGAATGATGTGAAGATGCATATCAAAGATCATCCTCAGTTTGCTCAGAAGGTTCTCATGATGGCGCCCAAGGTGAACGATTCAATCGAGAAGATGGACATCATGTCAAAAAACACCGATGAAATAATGTCGAAATATAACAACAAATTCCAGGATTTCACTGAAAGATTGTTGAAATTGGAAGTAGAGGTAGCATTTAGGAACGGGAACGTTTTCAAGCAATGATTCACCAATCGTGACGTGAGTTTCCATTCATCGAGACGTCGTGGAGGGCAAAGTCTGTGAAGAAGTGCCGATACCCGTCATATACTACTGAAGAATCAAGAACCAAAACAAATGCAAATATGAGAGGGAGATTATGAAATATCAATATTATTATACATTATGGTAAAATCAATAAATATCATAATTTCGTTTCCTATTGGTTTATACTATTGGTGGAAACTCGAGAGAGGATTGGGGCGACAATCAACTCAGATGGAGTTTCAGCCGTTATTTACATTGCACCCAACTGCGCAAGCAATACTTGCACAAAAATGTTGTGCGCATGCGTTAATCAGAGAAAAAAAACATTTCGGAATTTCAATCATGGATTCGTCATATATACCCAAAAATATATATTATCCAATATACTGCGCATATTTTTCACTTTTGCGCAACCAAAAACGACCAATCATGGTCTATTTCGGCCTCAGGCTTGTCTTAGGCCTGCGCACTCGATTTTTTTGTCAATAATGTCAGAAGGTATCCTTCGGTTAACTTCCAGAGACCTTCACATTGGTGGTGTCAGATCGCTGATAGGCCTTCGCATTCACGAGATAATGCATGCGCACTATAGTTCTGGTGGGTGATATGATGCGCAATACCAAAAAATCGGTTTTTTCTCGAGACTTTTATACATATTGAAGATTGAAATTCCGACATTCGTTTATTCTCGCTAGATATCGCGTGCGCACCATATTTTGGATGGGTCAAGTCATGCGCATTTGTGTGCACAGTCAACTACAGCTTGGAATAGTTCTGATGAGCCTATATTATCAACTCATTTCAGAATTTTCCAACGCCCTCTGCACATTATATCAGCGAAAAAACTCGTATCGGAATTTACGATCGTGGATTTGTTATGAATACCCAAAAATATATATCATCCAATATACTGCGCATATTTTTCACTTTTGCGCAACCAAAAACGACCAATTATGGTCTATTTCGGCCTCAGGCTTGTCTTAGGCCTGCGCACTCGATTTTTTTCAGGATATCCCATGTCAGAGGGTATCCTTCGGTTAACTTTCAGAGACCTTCACATTGGTGGTGTCAGATCGCTGATAGGCCTTCGCATTCACGAGATAATGCATGCGCACTATAGTTCTGGTGGGTGATATGATGCGCAATACCAAAAAATCGGTTTTTTCTCGAGACTTTTATACATATTGAAGATTGAAATTCCGACATTCGTTTATTCTCGCTAGATATCGCGTGCGCACCATATTTTGGATGGGTCAAGTCATGCGCATTTGTGTGCACAGTCAACTACAGCTTGGAATACATCTGATGAGCCTATATCATCAACCCATTTTCGAATTTTCAACACTCTTTTCACATTTTCCAAACTCTATCGTTTTTTTCTGGACATATTCTTATGACAATTTCTCATTATTTCCACCTAACCCATCCAAATCACTCAAAATGAAAATATGAATCGATATCAGTCAAAATTTCATTATTATCATTAATAGGTACATAATTTATCCAAAACTAATTCTAGAGTGTGACTGAAACTACCTTATATCAACTTAAAAAATATGTAACTTTTCTTTGGCGTGATTGCACGACGGGCACAAGTCCAACATGTGAATTTGGTAGAGAGGAGCAGAGCAGGCTTCGCATGTAAACTCTCTCGGAATCTCGAAAAAGCTGGATGATGAATGCGCTGAAGAGTGTAGATATTCTCCTCTCAACCTCGGTCTCAACAAATATAGGAGGAAACACCTATTACACAGATTTTTATCCCCCTCCGCTGTGTTCAACACCACCATTGCCACTGTTGTGCAGTAGGCCATCTCCTGATGGTATTCTCGGAGACCGACGACATCTATTATCCTCGTCCGTTCTCGAACCCTCTGCTCCCTCTCGCCGCATTCTTCGTCACCAAACCCTTCGTCTTGATCGTTGTTGTTGTCCTGCTCCACATCGCCACCGTCGAACCCAACGTGTGCGTTTCCGAGATCCTGTGAATAATGAAAAAAATTCGTCTAGAGTACTTGAAACATGGATAAGGCCTATCGCCTTCCTAATCAGTTAACAATGATGTTGGAAATACTCACATCCAACTGATTCTCATCTATCAGCGACAGATTTGCCAGCTTCTCGACAATTCCACTTAGTTCTCCGTTCATGATGGTGTAGGAATATAGTAGTTGAGTCTTCTTCTTTTGGAGGAATGAATTCAAACTAACGTTCTCAACATAGGGCACCAGAAGGCATTCCGGAATGCCAGTGGTTGCTACGACGAGGTACCAAGGGATGTGGCCAGGCTCAACCACAAAGGTCCTTATTCTTGGAGCCTTGGTACCGTACTGGAGCTCTTCTTTCTTGCAATAAGATGAGGGAGGACTAGGATCTTTATTCGGTAGGTGGGAATAATGACCTTTAATTTTGTCCCATTAGGACAGTTTTCTCATCGGAGCAACGAATTCTAATCCAACCAATTTGGTTGGTCACCCACTTTGGTTCGTATTCTAGAGCTGGCTGTAGACCTCTATTCTTCATCCACCCTTGTGGAATAATCGTCGGAAATACCAAACGGCTTTCTTCTAATATTTCTATCCCTTTGGAATGATCTTCTCAAATATCAATCGGCTTCTTCTATGTAATATTCCTTTTGGATAATCGTCTCAAATATCAATCGGCTTCTTCTATTCTTCTTATAATAGTACACATCCAACCCTATGGGAGTGATGTGGAGTCGCAACTCAAATACTAGTAGTTCACTCAGAACTATTAAAAACACTACCAACCATATAGGTAGCGGAGTCGAATCTGAACTCTAACCTTATAGGTAACGGAATCGAATCGGAACTCTCGCTAGCGGCAATTTGGCCGATATTTATCCCTATACGCGAAAAGCTCTTAGGCTCCGCCTACCGCGTTCTCGCAGTCTCTGCGCGCTGATTGGCTCATCCACAAATCGCGCAGTTGGAACTAAAATTCTCACACTCTCTTAGGCTCCGCCTACAGCGTTTTTCATGAAATCTAGAAGCCGATTGGTTTAAAGTTTAAATGACTACAAAACTTAACCATTTCTAATTTATTTCATTCCTAATGAATGAAATGATAATTATTGATACTTTTAATAATTTTTAGAGTAGAAAGCCATGTTTGGTGACACCCCCCTGCTTAAGAAGGTCGCTAGCTCTAAAACCCCCCTGCTTAAGAAGTAATATTTCTATTTCTACAGCTCTATTAGAATATTCTCCGCCATGGGTGACCTAGATCTGAAAAGATCTAATTTTTTTTTTTTTTTATTTTCTTCTTTCTTTCTGCATACATCATTTTACAAAAGCTGAAAAATACAAAAGCAAATTAAAACAAGAACAATAACAAGAAAAATCCTTAAAACTATAAAAGTCTTTTCAAAAGTTCTTATCACTTTCAAAAGTGTCTATCAATAATTTTCACTGTCAAGTGTCTATTATATAATTGTTTTTCCTTTTTTTTAAAAAAAGTTAGTGAACCCAGTTTTTATTGTTTATTAGGGGTATTCACTAACTCACACTCACAGAGCGTTTATCAGGGGTATTCACTACACATTAGTGTTAGTAACAGTCACCAAAGTACAGTGTCTTACTCGTGCACCAATCTCGGATCAAGCTGCTCTTGTCCGACTCTAGGGACAGGGGCAGTCCGGATGTCATCCAAGTGGACTACAGTATCCAACCCTTTCTTATTAATTATATAAGTAGTTGCACCTATTCGTTCTACCACCCTACAGGGACCTACCCAAGTCTGACCAAAATTCTTACGGACATTCTCCGCATTTCTAACCATCACCCACTGATTTGGTTCAAATTCTTTAGGAAAATTTTCCTTATTTGGAAATAATCGACGTTGATATGCTATACGTTTATCATTCGCGATATTAATCCTAACTTTTATATCTTGAGGATTATTATTAGGGGGACGAGATTTTTGTATTGGAGTAGCCCACTCTCCAGGCCGCGGCAGATCATAGCCTAACAACAGCATCGACGGGGTAGAATCACTCGACAAATTTTTCCGAGTCCTCAAATCAAAAAGCATTTCAGGGATATAATTTTCCCACAAATTTTGATTCTTCATTATTAATTTAGCCCTAAGCCATTTTTTTATTTCTTGGGCTCTACGCTCCACCGGATTTGCTCTCTGATGATATACTGGGGAAAATTTGATTGTGATATTATTATCACCACAAAACCTTTCCCATCTAATTCCGCGAAATTGACTTCCATTATCGGAAATAATGATTTCCGGAAATCCCCATCTTAAACACACAAAATTTTTGAAAAACTCTATGACTGTTGTGGCATCAGCCTTTGATACGGCCTGAGCTTCAATCCATTTTGAAAAACAATCAGTGGCTACTATCAAATATTCATTTCCGGATTTCCCCGGAGGATATGGACCCATTACGTCGATGGACACAACTTGCCATGGACGTTCCGGTTCATTTGGACGTTGTCCAGCTAAAGGTTGAGGAAGTGCTCTTTTAGTAGTGAGACATGTTAAGCATTCCCCTACAAATTTCCTAACCTGCTAGGGTAATTTGTCTGATAGTCTCATCCGCACCCGGATGACCTGTACCCTCATGGAATTTTTTTATAACTTTTTCCCATGCGTCCTTAGGAATAATTAATCTCTTTAATTTTCCATCGGGTGGACTATAAAACAACAAACCTGCATTATCTATTGAAAAGTCACTGTATCTCTCAGGATCCGCCCTGACTCTACGCGCGAAGTTTTTCACCCCATTACTCACACGTTGCGCTTCCACCATTTCCTCGAAAAATGTAACGGTTTGATTTAACACGCATTCTGGCTGTACTAATTCGACAAAGTCAAAATTTGCCACCTTTACTCTTATTTGATTCAAAACAGCTTCCAGCTTAGAATCTACCCCGATTTCTCTATCTTCCTGATGAGGAAATAACATTCTTTCCAACTCTACTTTACCATCCATACCGGATGATTCGATACCAAGATTCCTAGATAAAAAATCTGGAAGTTGATTCAGTTTACCGGGAATGTGCTCGACTTTGAAATCGTATTCCTGTAATAAGAGAGACCAACGAGTAAGGTTAGCTTTCTCGTCCTTCATCCTATCCAGCCAGAGAAGTGCTGAATTATCGGTATATAATTTAAATGGCCCATCTTGCAGAAAATGCCTATATTTTTTTATAGCCCATACTATCGCAAGACACTCTATTTCATTAATATGGTATTTCTTTTCAGTCTCAGACAATTTTGCACTCGAATAAGCAATAATATCTCTCTCATCTTTCTCTTTTTCTTGAAACAATACCGCGCCCATACCAATATGACTAGCGTCAGTTTGAAGACAAAATGGCCTAGATAAATCAGGCCGAGCCAGGTACAAGGGTTGAGAAACTAATTCCTTGATTTTATTGAATGCTATATCCGCCTCCTTAGTCCACTTAAACCGCTTAGATTTATCAATTAAATCTGTAAGTGGCAAAGCCACATCAGCAAAATGGGGAATAAATTCCCGCAGCCATCCGGCTGTACCCAAAAATCCGCGCAATTGTTTAAGCGATTTAGGAACGGAAAAATTTTTAACATTCGAAATATGAATTTCTTGAGGAAAATTACCTTCTGAAGTAACTACTCTACCCAAATACTCCAATTTCTCCGATGCGAATTTACATTTAGATGGAGATACCCATAATCCATGAGCACGTAATCGCTCAAACACCATTTTCAAATGGTCTAAATGCTCCTCTATTGAATTGGAATATATTATAATATCGTCTAAATAGACTTTACAAAAACTATCTACATACCCTGCGAGTACTGAAGAAGTTAAATTTTGAAAAGCAGCCGGCCCATTCTTGAGACCAAAAGCGATAACACGAAATTCATACACAGATCCGTCAGGTCCTCCAAATGCAGTGTATTTACGGGAATCTGGACTAAGCTTCAATTGCCAAAACCCATTTCTTAAATCTAAACTAGTAAAGATTTTTGCATTACCCATTTCCCTAACCGTCTCCTGGATAGGAGGAAGGTGAGGCGCTTCAGGAATTATCAATTTATTAATTTCCCGATAGTCTACACAAAAACGTAATTTTCCATTTTTCTTAGGGATGAGGACTACTGGACTACAATACGGTGAGGTACTTCTATTAATAACTCCCGCTTCAAGCAGTTTGTCTATCTCCTCATGGATTATTTGTTTTCGACTATCGGACATTTTTGCATATCTAAATTGCTTAAAAGGCTGCTCGTGTGTCACTCTTATAGTATGTATCGCCGTATCGGTAGTAGGTTGTCTTATTTTCTCATCAAATATATCAGCAAATTCTTGTAATACAGGCATTACTACTGACTTAGTTTCATCCGAAAACTGTGATGCCTCAAAGTTCAACTCTGAAGGGGAAGCAACTTGATGATCTTGTTTAACCGTTGAAAAAAATACAGTTTGACTAGGAGCCTTCCCAAAATACAGACATTTCCGAAATACATCTAAAATAGCCTGGTTATCCTTTTACCATGGCATGCCAATGATTAGAGATTCTTGTAAATTCGAAACTACAGTAGCCTGCATTTTTGAAGGTCGTCCTTCAATAACTATTTCTAAATTAATTTTACCAAGACTTCGCGAGGAATTATTCTGACATTCCAGGAATATTATTCCAGGATTTGGCAGGTTAGTAAGATCTAAGCCTGGCAAAACGTCTGACCTGACAAAATTATTACTCGCCCCTGTATCAACCAATGCTTGAATCGTTCTACCCTCTAACTCAATCTGTATTCTGGGCAGATAGCCAGAACTTGTCATCAGACTATCATGAGTATCCATGAGAGATACAAGATTTTCGCAAAATAAGCCAACATTACTTGAAACCTCTGAATAATTTTTGTCTAAGTGATTAATACCCTCAACTTTCATCTGGACATTATATTTAGAAACGAGAATAGGAATATATGATTTCCTATTTAATTTTGGGGACGAGATGATCGGGGAAGATTTTGCAGTGACGCCTCGCCCCTGTTGGAGTTTAACGACTCCACTGGAGTATCTTCTTCCTCGACAATATGATTGTTACGGGAAGGTCCGGAATTATTAAAATTCCTATTCGGAACACTTCCAAAATTACTTTGATTATTAGGCCTATCGCGGCCTGGAGGGAGCTGTCGAGAAGGAACACCCCGAGAATTAAAATTATTAGATCGGGAATTATTATTAGAGACTGGGGCTGGAGCCCTATAAGTCTGATTTTGATTAGAACTATTTTCTACATTTTGGCGAATACACCGGGATACATCTCTATTATCTTCAACTATCAGCGTACACTGCTGAGTTAACTCTTCTAATGTATTAAAATTCCTACCACGTAGAAAACATCTTATCTCAGGTTTCAATAAAGGAATGATTGAATCTATGAAGGCTTCTTCTCTTAATTGAGGAGCCACACGCTGTGCGAGAGCACATTTTTCTGCAATAAATGCCTCAGGTGATACATTTCCTTGAGGTTGGCCATATAATTTTGGAGTTATTTTTGTCAATACATTTTTACTATCATATTTCTGTAATAATCTATTACACAAATAATCCCAAGTAATTCTAACATTCCCTAATATTAAATTAAACCATTGCAGGGCGTCACCCCTCAATTGCTTCTTCACCAAACCCGGCCATTTATCAATTTGAATTTCCTGATGTTTTGTGAATTCTACAAAACATTCATCAATGAATCGCACTGGGCATTCAGTTCCTACTCCGCTAAATTCAGGTAATAATAACCTACTCTGATTTGTATTTTGATTTAAAGCTTGAATAGCTTTAGTCAAATTAGCAAGCGGATCAATCAATTGGGCGGGCACAATACTAGGTGCTTGCTGATTGGTCACAGGAAGATTATACCTATTTGGCATATTTGGAGTATTTAAGTTCAAGTTTTTAGGGCGCCATTGACTTTGGTTATTCCCGGAAGTCAAAAACGGGGAAAAATTATTATTCTTAGGCATTTCTTGTTGCCTATTTAACAATTCTACAAAAGGATTATCTGGACTTAAACAAAATGTATCATCATCTTGGTACGTTTCCATGTCAGGGGCGGTCACTGTAGTAGGCGTGGCCATTCGCATTGGTAAATTTGGAGCTCTATTCAAAACTCTGCGAGTTCCATCGTCATTTATAACAATAACTAATTGTTCCATATTATTAACTATGGTCGTTACTGACTCATCAATAGTGTGGTTATCCAAATCTGCAATCGATTCGGACCTTCTATTTCCCAAACTAGAAACTATCCTATCACTGGGTTGTACCAAACTATTTCTATGATTAGCCACACTATTATTTACAGAATAAAAACAACTAGTGGCCCCACGTTGGGAGCCATGAGCTAAAATCGGACTGTTGGGGCTGTCAGGGTTCATTATTTTATCTCGAAAATAATGCTAGGTATTTTTGCCACGACTACAAAGCCAAACTCAGGGAATAATTGACAGCAGTCCGATCCTCCCGAAAGTTTATAGTTCTGAATAGGCCCTAATTTCCTACAAACAAGGAAAGGATACTATAGCCCACCTTACAGCTGACTGTGAGGTGAATCCTAAACTCACAGGACAATTCCCACAATACTACCCCTGCCTAAGATTCCTAACTTCCTAGAAGATAGCTAATCTTAATACTAGAGCTGCTAAGCTTCCGTCAAACCCGCCCAGACCACCACGTCGGCGTTGCACCGGGTACTGGGGGTTCCCTATCGCCTAGTCCTATCAAGGCTGAAGGCCTCTGAGTCCCTAAAGTTATCCTGCCCTAATTCCCGACGCGAACCGTGTGTCCCGCAGGTACACTAAAGGCGTTTAACGTCACCCTAGGGAAGTGCAATGCTTTCACCTCCTGTCTACTAACGTATCCCTAGAGTTAGACGGCACCAGAAGGCATTCCGGAATGCCAGTGGTTGCTACGACGAGGTACCAAGGGATGTGGCCAGGCTCAACCACAAAGGTCCTTAGTCTTGGAGCCTTGGTACCGTACTGGAGCTCTTCTTTCTTGCAATAAGATAAGGGAGGACTAGGATCTTTATTCGGTAGGTGGGAATAATGACCTTTAATTTTGTCCCATTAGGACAGTTTTCTCATCGGAGCAACGAATTCTAATCCAACCAATTTGGTTGGTCACCCACTTTGGTTCGTATTCTAGAGCTGGCTGTAGACCTCTATTCTTCATCCACCCTTGTGGAATAATCGTCGGAAATACCAAACGGCTTTCTTCTAATATTTCTATCCCTTTGGAATAATCTTCTCAAATATCAATCGGCTTCTTCTATGTAATATTCCTTTTGGATAATCTTCTCAAATATCAATCGGCTTCTTCTATTCTTCTTCTGGTTCAAATTCTTTAGGAAAATTTTCCTTATTTGGAAATAATCGACGTTGATATGCTATACGTTTATCATTCGCGATATTAATCCTAACTTTTATATCTTGAGGATTATTATTAGGGGGACGAGAATTTTGTATTGGAGTAGCCCACTCTCCAGGCCGCGGCAGATCATAGCCTAACAACAGCATCGACGGGGTAGAATCACTCGACAAATTTTTCCGAGTCCTCAAATCAAAAAGCATTTCAGGGATATAATTTTCCCACAAATTTTGATTCTTCATTATTAATTTAGCCCTAAGCCATTTTTTTATTTCTTGGGCTCTACGCTCCACCGGATTTGCTCTCTGATGATATACTGGGGAAAATTTGATTGTGATATTATTATCACCACAAAACCTTTCCCATCTAATTCCGCGAAATTGACTTCCATTATCGGAAATAATGATTTCCGGAAATCCCCATCTTAAACACACAAAATTTTTGAAAAACTCTATGACTGTTGTGGCATCAGCCTTTGATACGGCCTGAGCTTCAATCCATTTTGAAAAACAATCAGTGGCTACTATCAAATATTCATTTCCGGATTTCCCCGGAGGATATGGACCCATTACGTCGATGGACACAACTTGCCATGGACGTTCCGGTTCATTTGGACGTTGTCCAGCTAAAGGTTGAGGAAGTGCTCTTTTAGTAGTGAGACATGTTAAGCATTCCCCTACAAATTTCCTAACCTGCTAGGGTAATTTGTCTGATAGTCTCATCCGCACCCGGATGACCTGTACCCTCATGGAATTTTTTTATAACTTTTTCCCATGCGTCCTTAGGAATAATTAATCTCTTTAATTTTCCATCGGGTGGACTATAAAACAACAAACCTGCATTATCTATTGAAAAGTCACTGTATCTCTCAGGATCCGCCCTGACTCTACGCGCGAAGTTTTTCACCCCATTACTCACACGTTGCGCTTCCACCATTTCCTCGAAAAATGTAACGGTTTGATTTAACACGCATTCTGGCTGTACTAATTCGACAAAGTCAAAATTTGCCACCTTTACTCTTATTTGATTCAAAACAGCTTTCAGCTTAGAATCTACCCCGATTTCTCTATCTTCCTGATGAGGAAATAACATTCTTTCCAACTCTACTTTACCATCCATACCGGATGTTTCGATACCAGGATTCCTAGATAAAAAATCTGGAAGTTGATTCAGTTTACCGGGAATGTGCTCGACTTTGAAATCGTATTCCTGTAATAAGAGAGACCAACGAGTAAGGTTAGCTTTCTCGTCCTTCATCCTATTAAGCCAGAGAAGTGCTGAATTATCGGTATATAATTTAAATGGCCCATCTTGCAGAAAATGCCTATATTTTTTTATAGCCCATACTATCGCAAGACACTCTATTTCATTAATATGGTATTTCTTTTCAGTCTCAGACAATTTTGCACTCGAATAAGCAATAATATCCCTCTCATCTTTCTCTTTTTCTTGAAACAATACCGCGCCAATACCAATATGACTAGCGTCAGTTTGAAGACAAAATGGCCTAGATAAATCAGGCCGAGCCAGGTACAAGGGTTGAGAAACTAATTCCTTGATTTCATTGAATGCTATATCCGCCTCTTTAATCCACTTAAACCGCTTAGATTTATCAATTAAATCTGTAAGTAGCAAAGCCACATCAGCAAAATGGGGAATAAATTCCCGCAGCCATCCGGCTGTACCCAAAAATCCGCGCAATTGTTTAAGCGATTTAGGAACAGAAAAATTTTTAACATTCAAAATATGAATTTCTTGAGGAAAATTACCTTCTGAAGTAACTACTCTACCCAAATACTCCAATTTCTCCGATGCGAATTTACATTTAGATGGAGATACCCATAATCCATGAGCACGTAATCGCTCAAACACCATTTTCAAATGGTCTAAATGCTCCTCTATTGAATTGGAATATATTATAATATCGTCTAAATAGACTTTACAAAAACTATCTACATACCCTGCGAGTACTGAAGAAGTTAAATTTTGAAAAGCAGCCGGCCCATTCTTGAGACCAAAAGCGAGAACACGAAATTCATACACAGATCCGTCAGGTCCTCCAAATGCAGTGTATTTACGGGAATCTGGACTAAGCTTCACTTGCCAAAACCCATTTCTTAAATCTAAACTAGTAAAGATTTTTGCATTACCCATTTCCCTAACCGTCTCCTGGATAGAAGGAAGGTGAGGCGCTTCAGGAATTATCAATTTATTAATTTCCCGATAGTCTACACAAAAACGTAATTTTCCATTTTTCTTAGGGATGAGGACTACTGGACTACAATACGGTGAGGTACTTCTATTAATAACTCCCGCTTCAAGCAGTTTGTCTATCTCCTCATGGATTATTTGTTTTCGACTATCGGACATTTTTGCATATCTAAATTGCTTAAAAGGCCGCTCGTGTGTCACTCTTATAGTATGTATCGCCGTATCGGTAGTAGGTTGTCTTATTTCCTCATCAAATATATCAGCAAATTCTTGTAATACAGGCATTACTACTGACTTAGTTTCATCCGAAAACTGTGTTGCCTCAAAGTTCAACTCTGAAGGGGAAGCAACTTGATGATCTTGTTTAACCGTTGAAAAAAATACAGTTTGTCTAGGAGCCTTCCCAGAAATACAGACATTTCCGAAATACATCTAAAATAGCCTGGTTATCCTTTTACCATGGCATGCCAATGATTAGAGATTCTTGTAAATTCGAAACTACAGTAGCCTGCATTTTTGAAGGTCGTCCTTCAATAACTATTTCTAAATTAATTTTACCAAGACTTTGCGAGGAATTATTCTGACATCCCAGGAATATTATTCCAGGATTTGGTAGGTTAGTAAGATCTAAGCCTGGCAAAACGTCTGACCTGACAAAATTATTACTCGCCCCTGTATCAACCAATGCTTGAATCGTTCTACCCTCTAACTCAATCTGTATTCTGGGCAGATAGCCAGAACTTGTCATCAGACTATCATGAGTATCCATGAGAGATACAAGATTTTCGCAAAATAAGCCAACATTACTTGGAACCTCTGAATAATTTTTGTCTAAGTGATTAATACCCTCAACTTTCATCTGGACATTATATTTAGAAACGAGAATAGGAATATATGATTTCCTATTTAATTTTGGGGACGAGATGATCGGGGAAGATTTTGCAGTGACGCCTCGCCCCTGTTGGAGTTTAACGACTCCACTGGAGTATCTTCTACCTCGACAATATGATTGTTACGGGAAGGTCCGGAATTATTAAAATTCCTATTCGGAACACTTCCAAAATTACTTTGATTATTAGGCCTATCGCGGCCTGGAGGGAGCTGTCGAGAAGGAACACCCCGAGAATCAAAATTATTAGATCGGGAATTATTATTAGAGACTGGGGCTGGAGCCCTATAAGTCTGATTTTGATTAGAACTATTTTCTACATTTTGGCGAACACACCGGGATACATCTCTATTATCTTCAACTATCAGCGTACACTGCTGAGTTAACTCTTCTAATGTATTAAAATTCCTACCACGTAGAAAACATCTTATCTCAGGTTTCAATAAAGGAATGATTAAATCTATTAAGGCTTCTTCTCTTAATTGAGGAGCCACACGCTGTGCGAGAGCACATTTTTCTGCAATAAATGCCTCAGGTGATACATTTCCTTGAGGTTGGCCATATAATTTTGGAGTTATTTTTGCCAATACATTTTCACTATCATATTTCTGTAATAATCTATTACACAAATAATCCCAAGTAATTCTAACATTCCCTAATATTGAATTAAACCATTGCAGGGCGTCACCCCTCAATTGCTTCTTCACCAAACCCGGCCATTTATCAATTTGAATTTCCTGATGTTTTGTAAATTCTACAAAACATTCATTAATGAATCGCACTGGGCATTCAGTTCCTACTCCGCTAAATTCAGGTAATAATAACCTACTCTGATTTGTATTTTGATTTAAAGCTTGAATAGCTTTAGTCAAATTAGCAAGCGGATCAATCAATTGGGCGGGCACAATACTAGGTGCTTGCTGATTGGTCACAGGAAGATTATACCTATTTGGCATATTTGGAGTATTAAAGTTCAAGTTTTTAGGGCGCCATTGACTTTGGTTATTCCCGGAAGTCAAAAACGGGGAAAAATTATTATTCTTAGGCATTTCTTGTTGCCTATTTAACAATTCTACAAAAGGATTATCTGGACTTAAACAAAATGTATCATCATCTTGGTACGTTTCCATGTCAGGGGCGGTCACTGTAGTAGGCGTGGCCATTCGCATTGGTAAATTTGGAGCTCTATTCAAAACTCTGCGAGTTCCATCGTCATTTATAACAATAACTAATTGTTCCATATTATTAACTATGGTCGTTACTGACTCATCAATAGTGTGGTTATCCAAATCTGCAATCGATTCGGACCTTCTATTTCCCAAACTAGAAACTATCCTATCACTGGGTTGTACCAAACTATTTCTATGATTAGCCACACTATTATTTACAGAATAAAAACAACTAGTGGCCCCACGTTGGGAGCCATGAGCTAAAATCGGACTGTTGGGGCTGTCAGGGTTCATTATTTTATCTCGAAAATAATGCTAGGTATTTTTGCCACGACTACAAAGCCAAACTCAGGGAATAATTGACAGCAGTCCGATCCTCCCGAAAGTTTATAGTTCTGAATAGGCCCTAATTTCCTACAAACAAGGAAAGGATACTATAGCCCACCTTACAGCTGACTGTGAGGTGAATCCTAAACTCACAGGACAATTCCCACAATACTACCCCTGCCTAAGATTCCTAACTTCCTAGAAGATAGCTAATCTTAATACTAGAGCTGCTAAGCTTCCGTCAAACCCGCCCAGACCACCACGTCGGCGTTGCACCGGGTACTGGGGGTTCCCTATCGCCTAGTCCTATCAAGGCTGAAGGCCTCTGAGTCCCTAAAGTTATCCTGCCCTAATTCCCGACGCGAACCGTGTGTCCCGCAGGTACACTAAAGGCGTTTAACGTCACCCTAGGGAAGTGCAATGCTTTCACCTCCTGTCTACTAACGTATCCCTAGAGTTAGACGGCACCAGAAGGCATTCCGGAATGCCAGTGGTTGCTACGAGGAGGTACCAAGGGATGTGGCCAGGCTCAACCACAAAGGTCCTTAGTCTTGGAGCCTTGGTACCGTACTGGAGCTCTTCTTTCTTGCAATGAGATAAGGGAGGACTAGGATCTTTATTCGGTAGGTGGGAATAATGACCTTTAATTTTGTCCCATTAGGACAGTTTTCTCATCGGAGCAACGAATTCTAATCCAACCAATTTGGTTGGTCACCCACTTTGGTTCGTATTCTAGAGCTGGCTGTAGACCTCTATTCTTCATCCACCCTTGTGGAATAATCGTCGGAAATACCAAACGGCTTTCTTCTAATATTTCTATCCCTTTGGAATGATCTTCTCAAATATCAATCGGCTTCTTCTATGTAATATTCCTTTTGGATAATCTTCTCAAATATCAATCGGCTTCTTCTATTCTTCTTATAATAGTACACATCCAACCCTATGGGAGTGATGTGGAGTCGCAACTCAAATACTAGTAGTTCACTCAGAACTATTAAAAACACTACCAACCATATAGGTAGCGGAGTCGAATCTGAACTCTAACCTTATAGGTAACGAAATCGAATCGGATTTCTCGCTAGCGGCAATTTGGCCGATATTTATCCCTATACGCGAAAAGCTCTTAGGCTCCGCCTACCGCGTTCTCGCAGTCCCTGCGCGCTGATTGGCTAATCCACAAATCGCGCAGTTGGAACTAAAATTCTCACACTCTCTTAGGCTCCGCCTACAGCGTTTTTCATGAAATCTAGAAGCCGATTGGTTCAAAGTTTAAATGACTACAAAACTTAACCATTTCTAGTTTATTTCATTCCTAATGAATGAAATGATAATTATTGATACTTTTAATAATTTTCAGAGTAGAAAGCCATGTTTGGTGACAGGCTGTGCGTTTTATTATCCTCACATCGAAAGAGGGAGGAAGGCGGTCTATGCTTCGAGTGGGGAAAAAGGCGGTTCTTACAACAATATGTGGGCGTGTCCATATTCCATTTCGACTAGTGTTATCAATGCGTGAACACAAAAAAAAATGGTTTCATGATGCGCAACCAACTATAGAGGGGTAGTAGGTGCGAGCATTGAAAAGCAGAGGAGGTGCGCGTTTCTCATCATAGTGTTTCTTAGACTTCTATCGATCACATCGTACCATTGAAGAACGACTAGTCTACAAACATAGATATAATCATGTCGTATCCAAAATCATTGGATTCCAAACCAATTGTGGCAGTGTACCCATCTAGGGTGAGTGATTTCATACTCTGCCATAACTGTGACATTGGTTGGGCGGCCAGCGACATCAAACCCTGTACCGGTGTATGCCAACGCTGCATTGCAGCGAATAGTCGGAGATCTCCAGACCCTCCTAGACCGAGCGTGCAGTATGAGGATGGCATCAAACCAAGGTGTGTGACGTGCTCCAAGCTGCTGAAGAACACCAACATGGGTATCTGCAGAAACACATGCAGGGCGTGCAGTATGGAGAACCAGCTGCGATTCCGGAGGTGTGTCAGCTGCAGCACATATCGGAACGACTGCTGGAATGGTGTATGTGCCGGATGCTCAAATGGGGCATATTTTTGTGAGAATGTCGGCCATCCATATAGAAGTGAGGACCACCATTTCAGCGCGTGCTGGTGTTTGCCGCACGAGAGACGGGAATATCGTAGTAGCCTGAACCAACCTCCACCAGAACCATACTACGTACGGGAACAGGCCAGTTCAGATGAAGATGACCAATAGGAAGAGGGATTGGGTTCCTCATACTTATTATTATTATAAATATATCTATATATGAATATTACGTTTCCGAATCGAATTTTTTCATTAAATATAATTTTTAATGAAAACGTGTTCTTGTTTTTTCCTTTAGATTGACAATGATTCAACAGGTAGAGGATGGATAAAGAAACGCATACAATTGGTTTCGGGAGAACTATATTGGGTTAGCATACATCAAATTATTGCAGACTTATCAATCCAAGGATTGTGTTGGTCAGAGAATCCGAGCCATTTGACAAATAATTTAGTTCCATTCTCCTTCAAGACTGTTTCCACCAAGTATGCCTCAGGGTTGGCGGTTTTCAATAGCTCCAATTCATAAAAGGATCCTTTGATCGGTTTCCCCTCCACATCTTCAAGCTTGTATGTTCTGGGATTCGTTCAATTCACTTCGAATATTTTGAATAGTTCCGTAGAGAAATTTGCTGTGTATCCCTTCTCAAAAACCCCCTTATATTTGCTTATCCGTACTATATCACCAACTTGATATTTAGCTTTTGGTGCTATCTTCATGTGACTATAAGCTTGCAGTTTCGTAGTAGATGTGACCTCAGAGGGTTTCATACCAATTGTTCGATGCACTTTGTTATTGTACGCATTAGTTAGGCGCGGTAAAATATCATACCATTTATATTCACCTCTGGCAGAAAATTCTTTATGAATCCAATTCTTCAGTGTTCTTATTACCCGTTCAACGATCGCAGCCTTCATCGTACTATACGTAGAATAATGATTGATTCCATATTTCGCCATCAATGTGCCAAAGTGATTGTTATAGAATTCTTCACCGAGGTCACTCTGCATATTTCTTGGCGAGAATTCAGCCCTTTCCAATACTCTCTCCATAGCATGTGTCACTTCTGATCCGGTTTTATATTTTATCGGCTCTGTTCAGATATATTTAGAATAGCAATCATTGGTGAATAATATGTATCGATAACCACTATTCTCTTTAGAATACGTTTGCATCTCAGCTAAATCTACTTGCCATAAGTCTGCGAAACCTTTTATTATAGTTCTCCTTCTATGAAACTTTCGTCTGGCAGGTTCATGCAGTTCATTGACTATTCGCCTTTTGGTTGCACTTATCTCCATTACAGCGTTATTCAAACCTATTGAAATACTTCTGAATGCTTGTGATCTCCTTGAATAACGTTGATATACTAATAGGCCAGCATACATCATATCCCTCTTATGCCTTGGAGTCAAATTAAAATTAATGCACAATGCCTTCTTCGCGTAATTCCTCAATTATTGACATTATTTCATTATCGTGCCCAGTGTGACCGGCTGATTTTGAACTCCACAATAGCCGAAGGCGTTCTACTAATTCTGTAGCTTTATTCCAATAGACGTACTCTTTGCGGCGTTTACTAACACTCTTTCTGGATGGTATCAATTGTAATATTCCTCCAGCACCTTTAACTTTTTGCTGCTGACTCCTCATATTATGTGGAGAACCAATTAATGGTTTGATAATTTGCTGATATTTCGTTTTTGATTTCGTACTCATATTCAACCCTTCCCGTACATCGAAATTCTTATATGGCGCCTTTGTATTTTTCAGCAGGGCTGTGGATACGCTCTTATCTCGATCATTGATCGATCTCGGTATGTGTTTCATGAATATGAGGTTATATAGTTCAGACGTTGCTAGAAAAATTTTGTTCCTCTTATTGCTGCACAATAACTCAATTTGTCCGGGAGGAAAACGAATCTTCATGGCACCCATCATCGTGTTTTTCGTGGTGGGATCGATACGAACGCCAGATGTGGTGTCATAATTGGGGTCATTAGACTTCAAGTTATCTAAATGTTTTCTCAATTGTCCATCTAGTGTGTTCGCTTCTGCCCCATCAGCGGGCATCATAGTATCGATTGAAATGTGTGGAGAAGATGATGTTGGTGGTGTATCCATCATTGTTCTATATTCGGGTTCTTCATCTTCTTTTTGTATGCTTGAATAATCATCGGTGGAACTACGTGATTTTACGGATTGTCTGGGTGTTTTCGTAGCACCTAGAGACGCATTGCCCGACATCGGTGTGGAATGATATGTGGGTTGTGCCATTATTGTCGTTAACTGTTTGTTAATATTCTTCGTAGTAGCTGTTGTATTTGGGGTTGCTGCTGCTGCTGCTGCTGCTGAGATAACATTCAACGGTTTCATGAGTGGTTCATACACCTTTTCGAGTGCCAATTGATTTCCCATACGGTAATTTTTCAGGCTTCCGAACTTTTTTCTCACTGCTTCGGTTGCTCCAATGAGTTCACGTTTGAGGTGAATTTCTGAATTCATTTCAGTCATTTTCTCATGAGATGTGCTCAGTCACATCTAATGATTGAATGAATCACGCGGTGCTTAGATTTCACGGATATATGAAGTTATCGAATCCTTTTCTGTAGCGGCCCTCTTGTACTTCACTATCCTTATCGATAACTATGAATCCATATCTATCTGTCCAACTCTGCGTGCACATATCATGAAATTGCTTGAATGTAACATCTGGAGATACGTGATCGGAAAAAATGTGGTGAAGATTCATTTCATCCTGTTTAAACATAACTATGAAGTTGGAGTTGTCGCGAATGAGCTGTTTGGGTACTCTGGAGTATGTCTGCGCCAGATTAAAGCAGTCCACATTTTTATGGCGACCCATAGAGAAATACGATCTAATCACATCTTGTTTCTCACAAATGACGTCGTCGAATATGAAAATGCTGTCAGGTTCAGCATTCTCTGGTTCTATTATATCTACATTATTATCAAAAGTGTGGAATCCCAAACCTTTGATCGGCTCCAACACCTTTCGTAGGTACTCATACTTGGGTTGGTATAACGATTTTGAGTAGAGGTAGATATTCGTGAACCGTAAACCATTCTCGTTGGTAAGGAGTGATATCATCACATTCGTTTTACCACAATTCGATGGACCAATTATGAGGCCGCGAATTGTGTTGGGAAATAGTGTTTCATGTCGGCGTTCTGAGATGATGTTACTTCCCAACCCCACTTTCTCATCAAAATTGTCCACATTGAAGGTTTCTGCCTGCTGAACTATCCGCATTGTATGACGGTTGAATGATATATAAGGTAGTGCAACCCGTGTTGGGGTCATTTATATTAGGAAGCTGGAGCGTTGCACATCGATAAATAATAATAGAATTAGTCGACGAAAGAGAAGCGGTAAAGGGATTGTGAATACCCTAATAAATAGAATACCATTCGAGTTACACATTCCTGGTTATCAATACTGTGGGCCTGGAACAAAACTCCAAAAACGATTAGCTCGGGGTGACCAGGGGATGAATCAACTGGATAAAGCTTGCAAGGAACACGATATAGCGTATCTGAAGTATCCAAACGATTTATCAACTAGGCATTCAGCTGATAAGAAATTGGAAGAAGCTGCCTGGGAGCGGGTAAAATCGAAAGACGCTAACGTAGAGGAAAGGACCGCTTCTTGGTTAGTCACCAATATAATGAAGGGGAAAAAGCGCTTCGGAATGGGATGTAGTGGACGTAGTGGAATGAAAAAACGTCGCATTACAAGAAAAAAGAATAAATCGAAGCGTGTAAGCAAAATTGCTTTCGGCTCTGGCGTAGTCCACAAGGTTCGAAATGTCATACGGCAAATGGGTAAGAAGAGTGATGTCATCAGAAATTTAGCCAAAACATCCCTTATGGCGATCGGAGCTGCCCGAAAATTTGTCAAGATGGCAGGTGGGAAAAAGAATATACGGACACCTAGGATAATACCAATACCTGAAGTTGGCGGAATACTTCCACTAATACCCATTTTCGCGGGCTTATCGGCTTTAGGCAGTTTGGCTGCAGGAAGTGCTGGTATAGCTCGTGCCATTCGTTCAGCGAAAGAGAGTAGGGAGCAGCTTTCGGAAGCAAGTCGACACAATAGGCATATGAAGGCGATCGCTCTTGGGAAAGTTGGTAAAGGAGTTCATTTGAAACCATATCGAAAGGGGTTAGGCATCTATCTGAAACCTCAAAATTCAAAAAACTAAATGAACTACCTCGAAGGGCCTTAACAGACATTGATCTATTGAATTATATAGATAAAATGAAAGTACCACACTTTCGAGGTATATTTATGAGGGACAAGCTTCCTCGTTCCGGCCCCCATCGCATAGAAGCAGCTATTCTGAATTTAGATAGCAATCGAGGCAATGGTACGCACTGGGTTGAATATAAGAAACGTAATAAAGAAGTGGAATATTATGATAGCTATGGAGATTTGCCACCTCCTCAGGAGTTGATGGAATATCTGCAAAGAGGGCCGAAATCGTTGAACACTATCAAAATCACATATAACTACGAGCGCCATCTGGATTTCAACACAGTCTGGTGTGGTCATTTGTGCTTAAAATTTCTCTCGGCAAACAACGGACGCAAAAAATGTCTTCAATATGGATAGAGAAAGCATCAAACGAATGGGGCACTCATTACTGGCTTACTCAAGATTGCGTTCCCTGCTGAAAATGAGTGAAAAGCAGCTCGCAGACATGCCGAAAGAAGTCGTTATCGGTTGCGCCCCACATGAAATTGCTCTAGTGTGGAATAAACTTCCTCAGCAATTACGTAACGATCCGGACGTATCAAAATACCAATTTTGTGAAGAACATCATCATGAAGAAGATGACAAACATGGCGCTGCTGATGTGAATGATGGACCAACACCGAGCAGAATATTTTTGCTGTTTTTGTCAGATGTGAATGTGGCAAATGAATGTATTGATACTTCACCTCGTGAAAACGGCGGCATTCATCATTGTTGTAGGCAGCAATAAGGTTGTCACCTTTCAATCACGGTTGCGCATATATTTCAACATTTATCACAGTTTCGCTGACTTCTTCCTCTGAGAAGTCATGTCACAAACTTTCACCATATCTAGGGACCGCAGTGTTTTGAGCGCCGACTTCTTTCCACCTATTGAACTCGATACAAAAAAATCCTATGGTTTGGGATTGCATGGTTTCTACTCATATAATTCCATACTCAATATAGATGAGGAAAATAACCGATTGGACTTTTGGGCTGTGTTAGGAGCTAAAACCACCCACAAAATAGTCCACATACCACCTGGCGCCCATGAAATAGAGGAAATCAATAAAGCTCTACAAAAGGCTATAGCGTGCACAATACCGCTCGATGGGCGAAATATTGATGATATATTTTTTCTCCATGCTAATAAAAACACCCTAAAATGTGAAATGTGTGTACAAGGTGGATTTCACACCTGCGACTTCCATAGCCGGAGTGTTGGGATTTGAAGCCAAGAAATACCCACCTGATATATTGCATGAATCCATGTTGTCTGTGAATATAATAAAGGTTCGTCTCTTGAGGATGGACTGCAATATTACCACAGGAGCATTCTTCAATGGTGAGGAGGTGCATACACTGTATGAGTTCGATGTTGATGTGGAGCCTGGGTATAAGCTATCAGAAGAGCCGCAAAATATCATATATTTACCCATCAGCCCAACTGGGCGTCAGTTCATCGACAACATTACACTGAGAATATTGGATGATAACGGTCTTTTAGTCGATTTTCGAGGAGAAAAAATCATCGTTAAGCTAGAACTGAAACAACTCGCTCATTAAGCAGACACCATCAAAGGAATGAAATGGGGTTTTGTTTAAGGAACCAATCAAAACGCATGCAACCGACTAGCTTCGATACCATCCAGCGCAATATCAATAAGAAGGAGAGAAAACGTGGTAGTGGATTCATTCGAGCAGAACTTCCCGAACGTGGAAGGCATAGATTGTCTGCGAGCGACAAATATTTTTTGAAGTCAATTGGTCTGAAGTTACGATAACCAGCTGCAAGATGGTTGCAACAGCCTCTACTAGCTCCCAATTGGACGTGTTTGATGAACCAATTTTGGATCATTCACTGATGAGCCTACGTGAGCACACATACAAACCATATGGGTCACCCTCATTCAAGAACTCTGATGAAATAAGGATCGCCGTCAACTTTCAAGATCTGATTCTTGATATTTCTGAAGTTACATCTATATTGAGGGAAAATTCACACCAAACGATGCCAATAAAACCTGCTATCTATCTAATAATGATCTAGCATTCTTATTTGATGGAATACGCTATGAAATGGGTGGCGAACAAGTATGCATGGTACGAAAACCAGGCATCACTACTACCATGAAGAGTATGATTTCTTATGGAGAGAGTAATATGAAATCCCTATAGACAATTGGATGGGGCCTTGATGGTGGCAAGCAGGTGCTTCTAGATAAAGCTAGCAACGTTTTTAGCGGCAAACTACCCCTCAAATATCTGATGGGGTTTGCCGAAGATTATTGTAGAGGTATTTTGAATATCAAACAGGAGCTAATACTCATCATAGCTCGCTCATTCAAGAACTCATATATTGGGGAAGTGGACGCCGATGTGGAGATTAACAAAATTGAGTGGAAGATAAGACATGTGATGCCGTCAGATGAGCAGAAATTGGAGCTATTGACCCGTTCGAATAGAAGTTCTACGGCAAAAGTGACAATTGCATACAGGATGTATGAGTTACCGACTATTCGTGAAACAGCATCTGACATTTGGGCCATTAAAACTACCAATAGCCTCGAGCGGCCTCGATATATCATCATTGGATTCCAAAACACTGATAACACTGATAATAGATCTGAGGATATCACACAATTCACCCATGCAGGAGTGAGCAATATTCGCCTGTATTTGAATTCCGAAGTTTATCCATACGAGCGATGGAATTTGGATTTCGATAAGAAATTAGATGCAGTAGCCTATTATGCATATGACAACTTCCAACGTAGTTACTACGGCAAAGACATGAGCAAACCAATGATGAGCATCGAGGAATTCCGAAAAAAAACCACAATTCATCATTGACTGCAACCACCAACCCGATGCGATTAAATCCTCCACTGTCGACATTGAGTTGGAATTTGAAACACGAAAAACGAAGTTTCCATCGCACACCAAAGTTGACGCACTTATTCTTCATGATGCATATTCAACTTATAGTGCACTGGATGGTTCTATACAGATGGGTGCATTATAGACATTGAATGTATCATGTTCATGTCAATAATAATAACGGTCATTTCGAGATTGATTTATATATTTGATATTATAGATATTGTTCTAGAATCCGTTGTTGTTATACTGAATAAAACGAATATGTACCATATTTATTGTTTTATTTCTATACATATACATTAACAATTATAGTACCCATACATCTTATAAGTATTCAGAGGTTGAAGTAGCCGTTGTGTGGAGATTTAATGCAGAATTATAAGCTTTTTTCTTCTTCTTGTCCTTCTTCTTCTTCTTCATCTACATCAGACACCTCTGGAGTTATTCCAATGCTATATTTCCGGACCAGATGGTTTGGCAAAAAATCGGAAATTTCAAACAGGAATTGCACTAAGTCCTCTTCAACCATGGCTTCAACAAATTCCTCTACATTGATGTTATTATACTCGAAACGGGCGCAGAGTAGGAACGCCAATTTGTATTGCTCAGCTTTCTTGCAGAGGTTCTGAACCTGTTTTTAATCAAAGCACACACTCGTGTCATAATTAGCTGCATGCATTGCGTCCTGCTCTGAATCGGCAAACTGACATTTCAGCCTCCTCACACTCGACTCGATATCTTCCGCTACCGGCCAAGATTGACTGGAATAATGCATCCAAATATTGCACATCTATTGGGGTGAATTATCCTGCAACATAAATGGAGAAAATACTTAGGTCACGAGTGAATGAGTTAAAGAATTGATCATTAATCGAATTATATATCTGTAGCACCACTCACCTATACAAATTCAACCTTCATCAGAGTGTGATATAATTGGTTATATATAATATGTAAGGATTATCATATAGTATTCAAACCCATTTACACTACACTAAACGTGGCTGATGCATCCCTATGATTAAATTAATTTTCCTATATACTATGAAATGATCTTTACATTTTTTTCACATCGAATTTCATGAGAGCTCTCGTCTTCGCACCCGCGAATAGAGGCTCACTCTGTCCCGAGTATGTTAAAGTGTAAAGACCGTTGGAAGACTTTATCTCATCAATATCGCTCTCCATAAATTTGTCAACAACTCTTTTTGGTAACCAAGTTTTCAAACTCACTTCGGTCTCTTCATCATATAAAATTACAGTATCACTCCTACCGAATCTGATTCCGCATAATGAGATTTTCTTGATAATATAGCTTTCATTGAGGGGTAGTGATGATATCAAAATTCGCTTCACAGTTTCATTCTCCTCATTAATTTTATCATTAATTGAAGCTAAATCGATTTTGGGGGCAACCATTATTTTCGTCCAAGTGAAAGGGGTGTGAATAATATATGAATAAGCGTACTTACATAAAACAGATAACCTTTTATCACACTCAAACTTTTCCAACTTAATTGAGCAGAAGCAATGTTCAATGTTATTGCAAGAACTATGCTTGTGCATGTGGCGGACTTCGTATTTATAGAAACGCAAACAACCCCCACTATAGCGATGTGATGCGCGAAAGTATCTTCAACTTCGAACACCCTTTCAAGGCCTCACACTCTCTACAACTCAATGTCACTCACTCTCAAGGACGCACATGCGGAGGTTCACTCCCACCCAAGGTCGCTTTTGCCCAATGCCACTCTTGCCTCAAGCAACTCTTGCCCCAAGGTCACTCCGCCCAAGGTCACTTCTTGCCAAGGCCACTTCTGTTCCAAGGTCATTTCCGTCCAAGGCCACTTCTGCATCAAGGTCACTCCTACTCAAGGTCACTCCCGCCCAAGGTCACTCCTGCTCCAAGGTCACTCCTGCTCCGAGGTCACTCCGCCCAAGGTCAGAGGAGAGTGACCTCGGGCGGAGAGTCAGAAACGGCTAATCTTATCTACTCATACGGTCACTGACATCGTATCTGCTTCAACTGTATGCATGTCAGATGTTCGACTGCAGAGTTACAGTGTAAACATAGTCGAAGTCGAAGTTTCTTGACCTGCAAGCTGTGTGCGTTAATCCAGCTTGGGAGTCGTCTGATATGGTCAATGAAAACTTTTCTGCTTCAACATTGTCCATATGCGATGATAGAATAGAAATATATAGTGGGCACAATGAAGTCGATGTATCTTCATATGCCTATTGAACTCGTTATATACCCTTCAAAGTCGTCTCATACGGTCACTGACATCGTATCTGCTTCAACTGTATGCATGTCAGATGCTGGATTGCAGAGTTACAGTGTTAACATAGTCGAAGTCGAAGTTTCTTGTTCTTGAAACTGTGTGAGTTATACCCGCTCGATAGTCGTCTTATATGGTCAATGAGAACGCGTCTGCTTCAATAGTGTTCATGTGGGATGATAGGATAGAGAGATATAGTGTGTACGATGATGAAGTCGATGTTTCCCCATTTGCCTGTTGTACTCGCTGTATACCTCCAGAGTCGTCCCATATGGTCACTGCAATCGTATCTGCCTCATCTGTATGCATGCCAGATTCAAGACTGCAGAGTTACAGTGTAAACACAGTCAGAGTCGAAGTTTCTTGTTCTGCAAGCTGTGTGCGTTATACCTGCATGGAAATCGTCTCATATGGTCAATGTGAACTTGCCAGCTTCAAAAGTGTCCATGTAAGATGATAGGATCGAGAGATATAGTGTGTACGACGATGAAGTCGATGTATCCCCATTTGCCTGTTGCGATCGTATCTGCTCCAATTGTATGCATGTCAGATGCTAGACTGCAGAGTCAAAGTCGAAGTTCCTTGTTCTGCAAGCTGTGTGCGTTATACCCGCTTGGAAATCGTCTTATATGGTCAATGCGAACTTGTCTGCTCCGAAAGTGTCCATGTGAGATGATAGGATAGAGAGATATAGTGTGAACGACGATGAAGTCGATGTTTCCCCATTTGCCTGTTGTACTCGCCATATACTTCCAGAGTCGTCTCATATGGTCTTTACAATCGTATCTGCATCATTTGTATGCATGCCAGATTCAAGACTGCGGAGTTACAGTGTAAACATAGTCAAAGTCGAAGTTTCTTGTTCTGCAAGCTGTGTGCGTTATTCCCGCATGAAAGTCGTCTTAAACTACTCAACACTAATTTCGTCGCACACCAAAATGTCGCCCCTGTTATAATGTGAATAACTTTTTTCAGTTTAAAACAATTTGAATCTGGTTCACACTGTTCGATAGCCCAGTCCTTCAGCTATAAACTGATACTTCATTGAAACATAAGGATATTCACATAAAATCTCTACATGGTGTTTTCCGACACTGTGCAAAATTTCGGAATATTCAAAAAGCTCTCAAATGGTGAAAAAAATGTTTTTCTCAACTCCGACAACAGAGGCATGAAGATGATCTCATTACCTCGAGATATTTCGCGAATCAACTTCCTATCTCTCTTATCTACAGAGTGATCTCAAAAAATCAACTTTTTGGTTTTGCAGCCATAACTTTTTTCCACGTCAACCGATTTTGTAAATCTTAGGCTCATTTTGGAGATAAAACTTCAGATGAAGAGATCTGAATATCAGAATTGACTCAAGATGGCTATCAAAGATCTATAGTTTTCTTGAAAGTGACCCAAATCTGGAACGCCCTCCGAATCTCAGTTGGGAGGAGAATTGAATGAAAATCAACGTGTTCTCGGAAAAACAATTCATTCTGGATGCGTCCATATTTTCCTCGCTCTCAGTAGTCAAGAATGTGCGTGAGAAAACACAATTGACACATGTTCTTGCAAAAACATCAGACCATTTCTCCTCTGCAATGCATGGCCCGTAACCAACGTTACAAGAATCACAGTAAGTGACTGACAAGTCAGGTTAGACGTCGTTTTCGAATCATAAACAGATTTTGATAGTTTCGATGGCGCATCTAACGCCCGACCAGTTGGAACTGATTCCACAAATGAGGGAACAAGGGTTATCTGCCCTCCAAATCGCGGATCTGCTAAACACGACAGTCCGATCCATTCAAAGGGCTTATCTCCGACACGAATTGTTTGGTTATTACTGTCGATTCGTTCGGCGCATTATTGCGACTGAAAACTTTACGTTAGTGGCAAACTGTTTTCGTGAAACTTTCACCATTTTTGAAATGCGTTTTTACAATAAATAAACGTTGTTTGCTTGAATACTTCTCCATATTCTTAAATCGCATGTTATGTACGTGACAACTGTTAAAAAAATAACTTAATTGAAAAAATCAAAATCCGTTGCTCTTGTTGGTAAGTACACCATTTATGATGAGCCTCAGCTGGTCGGGTTTGTCAGTCACTCATTGTGATTCTTGTAACGTTGGTTACGGCGGGCCATGCATTACAGAGGAGAAATGATCTAATGTTTTTGCAAGAACATGTTTCAATTGTGTTTTCTCACGCACAATTCTTGACTATTAAGAGCGAGGAAAATATGGACGCATCCAGATTCCAGAATGAATTGTTTTTCCGAGAACAAGTTTCATTCAATTCTCCTCCCAACCAAGATTCGAAGGGCGTTCCAGATGTGGGTCACTTTCAAGAAAACTCTAGATCTTTGATAGCCATCTTGAGTCAATTCTGATATTCAGATCTCTTCATCTGAAGTTTTATCTCCAAAATGAGCCTAAGATTTCCAAAATCGGTTGACGTGGAAAAAAGTTATGGCTGCAAAACCAAAAAGTTGATTTTTTGAGATCACTCTGTGAATAAGAGAGATAGGAAGTTGATTCGCGAGATATCTCGAGGTAATGAGATCATCTTCATGCCTCTGTTGTCAAAGTTGAGAAAAAAAATGTTTTCATCATTTGAGAACCTTTTGAATATTCCGAAATTTCGCACAGTGTCGGAAAACACCATGTAGAGATTTTATGTGAATACCCTTATGTTTCAATGAAGTACCAGATTATAGCTGAAGGACTGGGCTATCGAACAGTGTGAACCAAATTCAAATTGTTCTAAACTGAAAAAAGTTATTCACATTATAACAGGGGCGACATTTTGGTGTGCGACGAAATTAGTGCTGAGTAGTTTATATGGACAATGAAAACTCGTCTGCTTCGATAGTGTATATGTGAGATGATAGGATAGAAAGATATAGTGTGTACGATGATGAAGTCGATGTATCTCCATTTGCCTATTCTACTCGCTATATATCCTCCAGAGTCGTCTCAAATGGTCATTGCAATCGTATCTGCATCAACTGTATGCATGTCAGATTCAAGACTGCAGAGTTACAGTGTGAACATAGTCAAATTCGGAGTTTCTTGTTCTGCAAGTTGTGTGCGTTATACCCGCTTGAACGTCGTCCCATTTGGACATTGCAAACTCGTCTGATTCAATAGTATCCATGTGAGATGATAGGATAGAGGGATAGAGTGTGCACTTCGATGAAGTCGATGTATCTTCATCTGCCTATTGTTTTTTTGATATACCCTTCAAAGTCATCTTTTATGGTTACTACGATAATATCAGCTCCAACTGTATGCATGTCAGATGCTAGACTGCGGAGTGAATGTGTGATCATAGTCGACGTCGAAGTTTCTTGTTCTGCAAGCTGTGTGCGTTATACTTGCTTGGGAGTCGTCTCGTTCGGTCATTGCGAAGTTGTCTGCTTCAATAGTGTCCATGTGAAATGATAGGATAGAGATATATGTGTACACGACGATGAAGTCGTTGTATCCCCATTTGCCTATTGTACTCGTTATATACCCTTCAAAGTCGTCTAATACGGTCACTGTCATCGTATCTGCTTCAACTGTATGCATGTCAGATGCTGGACTGCAGAGTTACAGTGTAAATATAGTCAAAGTAGGAGTTTCTCGTTCTACAAGTTTTTTAATTCTTCCCCAGCTTGAAAGTCGTCTTATATGGTCAATGCAAACTTGTCTACTCAGAAGTGTCATGGTTAGATGATAGAGAGATAAAGTGTTCACAACGATGAAGAAAATGTATCTTTATTTGCCTATTGTTCCCGTTATAAACTCTTCAAAGTCGTCTCATACGGTCACTGTCATTGTATCTGCTTCAACTGCAGAGTTGAATTGTTAACATATTCAAAGTCGAAGATTCTTGTTCTGGGAACTGCAAACATAGTCAATGTCGAAGTTTCTTGTTCTGACAGCTGTGTGCGTTTTACCCGCTTGGAAATCGTCTAATATGGTCAATGCGAACTTGTCTGTTCCGATAGTGTCCATGTGAGATGATAGGATAGAGAGATATAGTGTGTATGAAGATGAAGTCGATGTTTTCCCATTTGCCTATTGTACTCGTTATATACCCTTCAAAGTCTTCTCATACGGTCACTGCCATCTAATCTGTTTCAACTGTATGCATATCAGATGCTGGACTGCAGAGTTACAGTCAAAGTCAAAGTTTCTTGACTTGCAAGCTGTGTGCGTTTTTTTTTTTTTTTTTTTTTTTTTTTTTTTTCGCCGATGTGGTTGAAATCTTTTATAGACATCATATGGGTCCAATCCCCCATATGATAGTGTGGGAGTCCCCTCCATGGTATACCCACTAAACACTCCACCCCGTTGTAGGCTTCGACGACACTTAGGCCTAGTGGCCCATTGTATCTCACCTACATGCCGTTATCAATTTTACCACATACGACTCATGGTGCCTATTAAGGGAAACTTCAATATGAAAGACCCTTTTCGTTCAGGTTCCTGAAGATTGCTCTTCCGATCCCTGTTCTCGTCTACGAAGAAGGCCAAAAGTTTTCCTTCTCCTACGAGTGACGGGGGAAGGGGTTGGTCCAGCCCTGTGGTGCCCCCTGCACAGGGCTAAGGCTGTTTACTCTGGGATGTCGCCCTGTTTCCCAGAGGCCCCGTTAGCGACACCATTCCTCGGTGCCATCCATCCATCGCCACGGGTTCCCACAGCTTGGATTAGAGCCTCGTTGACCAGACCTCGACCACCTAGACAAACATCAGCAAATCGCCCCATCCCTGCCACAGATGTCCACAAATTGTCCCATCTGGAAGAAGATAGCAAAGATGGTCCCAAAATGCTTCATCCGCCAAGCGGCCGCGGCCTGCCTTCCCCACACCACTTGATGGTGAGGTTGGGCTTGAAGGGGAAGAGGAAAAGAGAAGTTGGCCAAGGAAGGCCGATAGAAAGATTGAAAACGGAAGAGAGAAGAGGATATCACCCAAGACAAGTTGAAGTATGGTGAATATCCGGCTAGGGTACCTCGGGTTCACCATTCCCGTACTCACAAGTTGTGAGCCCCTGAGGGGAGCTGTGTGCGTTAAACCTGTTTAAAAGTAATCTCATATGGTCATTGCGAACTTGTTTGCTCCTATAGTGTCCATGTGAGATGATTGGATAGAGAGATATTGTGTGCACAACGATGAAGTCGAAGTTTCTCAATTTGCCTATCGTACTCGTTATATACCCTTCAAAGTCGTCTAATACGGTCACTGCCATCGTATCTGCTTCAACTGTATGCATGTCAGATGCTCGACGGCATAGTTACAGTGTAAACATAGTCGGAGTTTCTTGACCTGCAAGCTGTGTGCGTTATACCTGCTAGGAAGTCGCCTCATATGGTCATTGCGAACTCGTTTGCTTCAATAGTGTCCATGTGAGAAGATTGGATAGAGAGATATGGTGTCACAACGATGAAGTCGATGTATCTCCATTTGCCCATTGAACTCGTTATATACCCATCAAAGTTTACTCATACGGTCACTGCTATCGTATCTGCTTCAACTGTATGCATTCCAGATGCTGGACTGCAGAGTTACAGTGTTAACATAGTCGAAGTCGGAGTTTCTTGATCTGCAAGCTGTGAGCGTTATTTCCGCCTGGGTGTTGTCTTATATGGTCAATGTGAACTCGTCTGCTTCATTAGTGTCCATGTAGGATCAAAGGATAGAGAGATATAGTGTGATCAACGATGAAGTCGATATATCCCTATTTGCCTGTTCTACTCGCTATATACCTTCCAAAGTCGTCTCATATGGTCACTGCAGTCGTATCTGTTGAACTGTATGCATGCCAGATGTTATTCTTCAGAGTTACTGTGTTAACATAGTCGAAGTCGAGGTTTCTTGTTCTGCAAGCAGTGTGCGTTATACCTGCTTGGGAGTCGTCTTATATGGTCATTGCGAACTTTTCTGCTTCGATAGTGTCCATGTAAGATGAAAGGATAGAGAGATATAATGTGCACAACGATGAAGTCGATGTATCTTCATTCGCCTATTGTACCCGTTATAATCCCATAAAAGTCGTCTTATACGGTCACAGCAATCGTTCCTGCATCAACTGTATGCATGTCAGATGCTAGACTGCAGAGTTACAGTGTAAACATACTCGAGGTCGAGATTTCTTGTTATCATATAGGATACAGAGATAGAGTGTGATGAAGTCGATGTATCTTCATCTGCCTATTGTACTTGCTATATACCCTCCGAAGTCGTCTTCACTACGATCATATCAGATGCTAGACTGCAGAGTTACAGTCGAAGTCAAAGTTTCTTGTTCTGCAAGCTGTGTGCGTTATACCTGCTTGGGAGTCGTCTCATTTGGTCATTGCGAACATGTTTGTTTCAATAGGGTCCATGTGAGATAATTGAATAGAGAGATATTGTGTGCACAACTATGAAGTCGATGATTCTCAATTTGCCTATCGTATTCGTTATATACCCTTCAAAGTCGTCTAATATGGTCACTGTCATCGTATCTGCTTCAACTGTATGCACTTCAGATGCTTGACGGCGTAGTCACAGTGTAAACAGAGTCGAAGTCGAAGGTTCGCGACCTGCAAGCTGTGTGCGTTATGCCAGCTTGGGAGTCGTCTAATATGGTCAATGTGAAATTGTCTGCTTCAATATTGTCCATATGAGATGATAGGATAGAATGATATAGTAAGCACAATGAAGTCGATGTAACTTCATATGCCTATTGAACTCGTCATAAACCCTTCTGAGTCGTCTTATACGGTCACTGCCATCGAATCTGCTTTAAAAGAGTTACAGTGTGAACATAGTCGAAGTCGAAGTTTCTTGTTCTGCAAGTTGTGTGCGTTATACCCTCTTGGAAATCATCCTATATGGTCATTGTGAACTTGTCTGCCTCAAGAGTGATCATGTGAGATGATAGGATAGAGATATATAGTGTGCACAACGATGAAGTCGATGTTACTTCATTTGCCTATTGAACTCGTTATATACCCTTCAGAGTCGTTTTATAAGGTCACTGCCATCGTATCTGCTTCAACTATATGCATGTCAGATGCAAGACGGCAGAGTTACAGTGTGAACATTGTTGAAGTCGAAGTTTCTTGTTGTGTAAGTTGTGTGCGTAATACCGCTTGAAAGTCGTCTCATATGGGCATCGCAAACTCGTCTGCTTCAATTGTCTCTATTTGAGATGATAGGATAGAGAGATAGAGTGTGCACACCAATGAAGTCGATGTACCACTATCTGACTATTGTACTTGCTATATACCCAAAGTCGTCTTATGTTACTACGATCATATCTGCTTCAACTGTATGCATGTCAGATGCTAGACTGCAGAGTTACAGTGTGAACATAGTCGAAGTCTCTTGTTCTGCAAACTATGTGCGTCATACCCGCTTGGGAATCGTCTTATATGGTCAGTGTGAACTTGTCTGCTTCATTAGTGTCCATATGAGAAAATAGGATAGAGAGATATAGTGTGTACGACGATGGAGTCGATGTATCTCCATTTGCCTGTTGTATTCGCTATATACCCTTCGAAGTCGTCCTATATAGTCATTGCGATCGTATCTGTATCAACTGTATGCATGCCAGATTCAAGACTGCAGAGTTACAGGGTGAACGAAGTCAGAGTCGAAGTTTCTTGTTCTGCAAGCTGTGTGCGTTAAATCCGCTTGGAAATTGTCTTATATGGTCAATGTGAACTTGTCAGCTTTGAAAGTGTCCATGTAAGATGATTGGATAGAGATATATAGTGTGTACGACGATGGAGTCATTGTATCCCCATTTGCCTGTTGTATTCGCTATATACCCTTCGGAGTCGTCTCATATGGTCATTGCGATCGTATCTGCGTCAACTGTATACATGTCAGATGCTAGACTGCAGAGTTACAGTGTTAACATGGTCGAAGTCGAAGTTTCTTGTTCTGCAAGCTGGGTGCGTTATACCTGCTTGAAAGCCGTCTTGTATGGTCATTGCGAGCTTGTCTGCTTCAATGGTGTCCATGTGAGATGATAGGATAGAGATATATAGTGAGTAAGACGATGAAGTCGATGTGTCTCCATTTTCCGATTGTACTCGTTATATACCCTTCAAAAACGTCTCATACGGTCACTGCCATCGCATCTGCTCCAACTGTATGCATGTCAGATGCAAGACTGCAGAGTTACAGTATAAAAAATACTCAAAGTCGAAATTTCTTGTTATGCAAGCTGTGTGCGTTATACCCGCTTTGGAGTCATCTTATATGGTCAATGCAAACTTGTCTACTTTGATTGTGTCATTATAAGATGATAGGATAGAGAGATTTATTTTGCACAACGATGAAGTCGATGTATCTTCATTTGACTATTGTACTCACTACATACCCTTCAAAGTCTTTTTATATGGTTACTACGATCACATCTGCTGCAACTGTATGCATGTCAGATGCTAGACTGCAGAGTGACAGTGTAAGCATAGTCGACGTCGAAGTTTCTTGTTCTTCAAGCTGTGTGCGTAATACCTGCTCGGAAGTCGTCTCATATGGTCATTTCGAACTTGTCTGCTTCGATAGTGTCCATGTTAGAAGATAGGATAAAGAGATATAGTGTGCACAACGATGAAGTCGATGTATCTTCATTCGCCTATTGCACCCGTTATAATCCCTCCAATGTCGTCTTATTCGGTCACTGCAATCGTTCCTGCATCAACTGTATGCATATCAGATGCTAGACTGCAGAGTTACAGTGTAAACATAGTCGAAGTCGAAGTTTCTTGTTCTGCAAGCTGTGTGCGTAATACCTGCTTGGGAGTCGTCTCATATGGGCATTGCCAACTCGTGTTCTTCGATAGTATTCACGTGAGATGATAGGATAGAGGGATAGAGTGTGCACTTCGATGGAGTCGATGTATCTTCATATGCCTATTGTACTTGCTATATACCCTCCAAAGTCGTCTTATGTTACTACGATCATATCTGCTTTAACTGTATGCATGTCAGATGCTAGACTGCAGAGTTACAGTCGAAGTCAAAGTTTCTTGTTCTGCAAGCTGTGTGCGCTATACCTGCTTGGAAGTCGTCTCATATGGTCATTAAGACCTTGTTTGCTTCAATAGGGTCCATGTGAGATGATTGGATAGGGAGATATTGTGTGCACAACGATGAAGTTGATGTTTCTCAATTTGCCTATCGTACTCGTTATATACCCTTCAGAGTCGTCTAATATGGTCACTGTGCCATCGTATCTGCTTCAACTGTATGCATAACTGATGCTTGACGGCGTAGTTACAGTGTGAACATAGTCGAAGTCGAAGGTTCTTGACCTGCAAGCTGTGTGCGTTATGTCAGCTTGGGAGTCGTCTAATCAAATCAAATCAAATTATACTTTATTGTCGGAAGAATGAAATTCTCATTGACAAAGTGAAGAAATATATAAAACTCATGCATTGAATATGTATATGCGTACAGAGACTATAGGAAATAAACACAGTAAAATTAAAAGAAACTTACAATCATATTAATATATGAGTCGATACAAACAAAACACATTGAAACTTATTGAAGATGTAAACATAAAAAAAATAAAAAATATAAAAAATATAAAAAATATAAAAAATAATAAAAAATGATATGAGATCCTGATTAGGTATCACAGTCAAAAATAGAAATTTCAAAATACTATATCTAGTATCTAGACTAGCCTATGGATTCTCCATATTTAGTTAAGTTATTGAAGAGTGGCCTGAAAAAACTCCTGAACATCATAAGGAATTAGATCTAGGCGAATATTCTTAACAGATGATCTAAATCGTTTATACCCTTCAATGTTCCTGATGCTCCATGGAATATGATTAAACATTTTTACTGCATTATATATTAGTGAGTTCTTGATCTTGTTGGTAGAGGGAATGGGAAGTTTCAAATTACCATTTTGGCGAGTAATACCGTCATTGACTTCATATAAGGCTTTATTCTTGAAAATCAAGCAAACTGTCTCAAGTATAAACAAAGATGGAACCGTCAGTAAATTATTTTATTTGAAAAGTATCCTACATGACACTCTTGGTGCTACATTACATAAAAATCGAATGGCTCGTTTTTGTAAGACAAATATTGAATGGAAGTTTTCTTGATTACATGAACCCCAGAAGGCGATTCCATATCTGATAATATGGTCAATGTGAACTTGTCTGCTTCAATATTGTCCATATGAGATGATAGGATAAAAAGATATAGTAAGCACAATGAAGTCGATGTAACTTTATATGCCTATTGAACTCGTTATAAACCCTTCTGAGTCGTCTTATACGGTAGTATATGTACAGCAAGAGCCCGGGCTCAATTTGGACAGTTTTCCCATGTTAATTCCCATAAGAAAATTTGAGGTCAAAAATAGCTAAAATTGCTCTTTTTCATATACAGCCAGAGCATGAAGGCTCAATTCCGTTTCTCCATGTCAATCTCCATAAGAAAATTTAAGGTCGAAAAATAGCAAAAATGGCTCTCTTTTCAAGGTCACCGCAGCTGACCATGTTGGTAGGAGTACAGAACGGGTGAACATTTATAGGGAGGAAAGACAGGTTTGAAAATTAATGAGTACTGATACATGAAAATATTTATTATTCGTTAGTGTAAATATATATAAACAAAATAATTCTCGAGATATCATGCCACGTGCCTATTTAGGTTTGTGATAAAAAAAAAACAAAATAATATAAATGATGTAATGTCTGGAAAACGGTCGCGAAACAAGCACGAGCAAATGCCTGGAAACTCAGTCGGGTATAGGGGGGTTCAAACCAGAACACACGGTATACCATATATATAAAATTATTGAAATAAAAGGGCGCCACCAACTTATGAATTGAGCGAGTTAGAGTTGGAAAACTCCCTAGTTCTTCTAGGTACCATTTCCCAGAAAACATTACATAAAACAATAATGAAGAATAGCTGAAACTTTTGTTTGCCGATCCTATGTATGAAATAAATGTATACTACAAATAATATTACTCACCATCGATTTCCAAAAATAAAGTCTTAACCAGGACTAATCAGTACATATACGCTGTATATATGCTGCTTGGTAGATGAACTACATAAAGAGAGTTATGAATGAACTAACACAATATTGTGCTGCAGATTTTTTTTTCCCAAAATGTGATTTATTAATAAATTCGGAGATCAATAACAGGTATTACCAAATAGAAGATGGTTTCCATTTGAACAGATATTATATAATAGGTAGAACCATACACTATTATTATTATTATTACCTATATGAAAGTGTGAAACCCCAACGTGATCACGCTTGAGTGTACACTGTACACTGATATAAAAAAAAATTAAATATCAATAATGATGGGAAAAACCTAATTTTTACATATTAAATATCCATAAATCATCACCAAGAGTGAAATATACTATTTAGGTACCGCAGTATTATACACAAGCCGTTATGACATGCGCTAGATATTGAACATAAACATCTTCAGCACTATATCGAGAATGCAGAAAATCATAGTTATATAAGCAGTTCAGAAAAATAAAAATCGCAAAAAAAAAAACATGCAGCTTATCTGATTACGAGTCCGGTTTTCTGGATCAGCAGACGGTTTTAGCAGGACACAATGCAATTTGACAGCAGCAATCTAGCAAACTAGCATTATCTCATCTAGCATTAGCATTATCAGGCAAGCACATGCAAGAGTTGGAAGCATAGAACAGAGATAAGCGTTCCTACAGGCACATCGATTACGGAATGGTGATGACGTCGTCTCGTAGTGACGTCACTGGTTACGTTCGCCGGTAATCAAGATTAGCGACGCTTGTAGCTGGTACAAGGACCCTCTTTAGATGGTTGAGGGAATTCACAATGTCGAACAGAGGAGTGAGGTTCGACTGAAGCACATGTCGGTTTGCAAAAATCCCTTACTTGAAGGATAATTTCACCACTAAAGCCACACAAATGGGCCAATACGATAAGTGGTAAATTTATAATTGAACTAGTGACGGTAAATCCACAATGAGTGAAAATTATCAGAACACTTCGAATAATTTTGTAACCACGTACACTATTTCCTAGATAGCCGACATATTGCCTTCAATCTCTCGAGAACCGTCCCACTTGAGATCGGTCTTTTCTCGATCTACTTTTCTCACTTGCCCTCAAGAAAAATTCCGTTGTGAAAAACAGTTGACAATTTTGAAAATTTCGTGCGCTCGGCCTGAATCGAAGTTCACACGAACATTGACGATATGACAACAATTCTCCGAGTCTTACATTTGACGTACAGTTATCGTCGCATTGAATGTGTATCCTTCTCTGATACGTGCTGTCGACAAGGATGTCCCCACTACCATACATGCAGAAAATAAGAAGACCTAACTCAGATATCATAAACCAGAAGAAGACGAGAAAATTAATATGATATCGCGCCTGACAAGATAATCTCAATCAGCTGTTCATTAACCTATTAGCTGAATTCGTAAACAAAACAAAACATCTCATGATACCTGAAAGCCTACAGAAGAAACGTAGGTAAGTTATCGTGTATAATCCTACATACCTACCGAATATTTATAAATTTACTATTTTACCCGATACTTGCTCACGTTCTAAATATTATTTTATTTGTTTCAGATTCAACTCTTCCGCGGACGAGCAACAGGTTCACCAGTACCTCGTACTCAACAGCGATGATGTGACAAGTTATTGTGTTTAGTGAATTAGTGAAGTGCAATTCGATATTATTTTGGATAAATGAATCCAGATTATATCTCGTGTATTATTTCTCATGTAAGTACTTGCCGAAGTTCATTAGAAGATTATAAACATATCGCCTAAATGATTATTTACGAAATTTTATCCTAATATCCCGAAAAATGTACAATACTGAAAATGACACGTTACAATCATCATCAATTTATGAGCCATATTCCACAACCTCATCATCGATTAAATAGTGTCCCCATGGTAACGTTTCATCAGTTCCTGGAATAATATATCTCTTATCATCATTCGGACTGAGAGCAATCTTCTTTTGTATGATAGAATGAACTTGATGTTTATCTCATTTGATCAAATTCTGAGTGACAGTTTTTTCCTTCCAATTATCCAAACACTCAACATAATCAGTGAAGGTTATTGATGTCTTCACAACAGACGACTTCACATCCTTAAACTTTTTCGTTGTACCAGAATTCCCCAGAATATCATCAATTTCAAAATCATCATATCCTTTATGCACCAGTTCTCCTCGTTAACTCATAATGTCATCAATCGTAGTTAGAATTCTAGTTGAGTAGAGTTTTGATCTCAGACCAACGTAGTCGATCATCGGTACTCCGTTTTGCTCATCTTACAACATTCCCAGCACATTCCTATTGACTTGAGGAATATTATAAATGTTATTCGATTTATAGTCGGAGGTATCGAAGCGCTGATGACAGTCCTTCTTCTTAACCTCATATGGATCTTGACCAACAATCTCATAAATCAAGCTGTCAGTATCAGTGTAGAGAACTGAGCAATCACGAAATGTGTTGGACATATAGTCGTAGTGAAAGTCATATAATGTTGTCTTAGCTAAATCTAAAATAGCTTGACCAACATAAATGGGTTTGTTAAGATAGATTTCCAGTTTTTTCATTTCTATAGCAATCAAATTTTCATTGAAGACTGTACAATTCTTGAATTCGGGTTTTGAAATGTACGCCTCTGCACCATATCTTCCCACCCACTCTGTCAAAAGTCTGACATTAACTCTCTTCCTAATGTTTCCCATTGTCTCACCAAAAACAGCGTTGTTCATGAGCTTGAACAGATTCTTCTCAAACACATTTTTTGCTTGTTTTCGGAGTTCAGTGTTTAGGTCTATGTATGATCTTAACCACGTAGCTTGCTGGAACTTGAGAACTCGATGTATATCTGTTTCAGCACTAAACCATGTTTCAACGCCTGTTTCAGGGCTCGGTAGTGAAAGACATACTTCTCCTCGTAGCGTAGGGTTGCCATCAATTTGGCGTGTTCTCGTACAGTTTTGGGAGGCTTTCCAGTCTTAGGATTGATGTGTTGAGGACAAAATGGAATATCTTCATGTACATCGTGGAGGTGTTGTGGATAATACAAATCGACTTCTAAAATATATCCTTCTTCTGCATCATCGGGAATAGCCGTGACGTCGATATTGGTGTCAGTCCATTCAAAACCTCCATATGGTGAAGCTTGAGACATAGCCCATCCGTATTGGTTATTGACGTAATAGTACATCAAGAAGGAATCGGCTTTCGAAGGATCATAATCAGGAATATATTTATTGTTTGCATGAGCTCTTCTTTTTGAACAAACTTGACTGAGACCTCCTCGGATGCCTTGCTCAACGAACAAAAACATGTCAGGGTCAGTGATAAGTTCCAACTCCTGATTCGTATATTCCAACATGGCATCTCAAGTGAAACCTGGCAGGGTGTGATAGTGTGCGGGGTCAAGATTGTAAGTTCTGAGGCAGCTGGTACGAAACTGTTCAAATACGTCTGCGAGAAGGAGAATATCAGTCATCATGTATAGATCCACGTACTGACCCAAGTCTCGACAATTGAACTCATTCCACACAAGATTTGCACGGAGATAGAGTCTGCGAGGGCAGGCCTTATCGTCTAAATTATTATATAAAGCATCAATTGGAGGTAGCCGGGTTTCGCTGAAACGCTCAAACGAGTCGAAGTAATCATATGGCATCACACCTTTCTTAGTTAGAAGATAAAGTTGATCTTCGGCGACGCTACAGAATTGAGACCTTAGATTGGGGAATTCGGTTAAATGAGATGCTAACTTGTCCAGAGAGGAATTCATGAAACGGAAGCTGTCGATGAATCTGTACTGAACACAAGTTCCGTCAACATGTTTAGTGAAGGAAATGTACTTCTCCTTCGTTATGGGCAGTAAGTCGATAGTTCCTTTCATTTTAGTGGCAATGTCAGCTATTACAGAATTCGCATCGTAACCACTCAAATTATGGAATACAACAGGCACCACAGGACTGTCCTTATAAATTATATTACAAGAATCGTGAGCAGCTCATCTGTAATTTTTTTATGGAACTAGGTGATTATGGTCCCTCACTCTCACATTATCAAGTCCAAATTTCTGCTCACAAATGTGACAATGTGTGGCATTTCGAAAATCTGCTTCTTGTTCTGAAGTCATATGAATATCATAAGGACACCAGAATACGGTAGTTATATCTTCTGCCAACTGCTTCATCTCATAGGCGAACCAATCCATGCAGTCTTCTCCTCTATAGGAACGATAAAAGGATAGAAAATTGTCATGAGAACACTCGAGGTAATATCCAATAGAAGCAGGAATATGATGCTGGGGCTTCTGGGGGTCTCCTGTTCGCTCTGAAACAGATCCGAGATCAGCGTAAACAATGAAAGTCGCTTTCTCTTCATTTTTGTGGTTTCTGAATTTGAAAATATTTTTTCCCTCTTTAGGCATTTTGATAGCACTTCCATTCATTTTTATACACATTTCAATGTGATTATCTAGTTTAGCTTGAGACCTATAGTAGTGCAAGCAGCGGTCGCAAAAATATTAACGTCCATTCTCTTTGCTCAGTTGAGTTGAAAGGAGCCTAGACATGTCTTTAATCCAAACGTAATGGTGTCTACTTGGCGCGGTGTTCTCATGTCCTGCTTTATTGAAATGATGATAAATCAGTAGCAGGTTGACGTGCTTTCCTTTTTTATCTCTGGTAAGGTAGGTCGGTAGAGTAATCAGCTCCTTTTTATTTTGCTCCAGTATATAAACATTGATTGACATTCCATTCTGCCGCTCGAACAGGGGTATTTGATTGACTGTCATCGGGAACTGAATACCTTTCACATTAAGAACGGTAGATGGGTGAGGATAGGAAGGAGTTCTGTCGTTATTTACTTCGACTGGATACAAAGCTGAGGTGACTGCCCTAGAGAAACATGCATTATCATCATTTTTAACGTTGATGCAAGCTTGTTTTTGCTTGATTTGCGGGGGTAACTCAATGTATGAGGATCCAAGTTTGGGAGTGAACTTGTTTATGTTCACACCTAGATTGATGATGCTCTTCAATGCCCATCCGCTGTCACGCTCCTGGAACTCCTCTAACTCCTTCATAATAGGATCAATCACTTTCTCATTGAACCACTTGTTAATGTCTGTATTCCTATAGATGGGTGAGTTAGGAGTAGTGAAGTATTTGTAATCAGTCTGTATGAGATCTCCTTTAGTGATCTCGAATTCTCCGCAGAACACAGCGTTAACTTTAATTGCATCTTTTTTAAGTGCATTCTGAATACGTATCCAGAAAAGAGCTTTACAATCAGCCATGAATGCTTCAGGGTCCTTATGTTTCAAATTTGAGATAACTCCAGTTCTGATGCGAGACTGAAACGCAGATTCTGAATCATTCCAACGAATTCTATTCCGTGCAGTTTTTTTTTCTGGAAGATAACCCAGCTCCCCTCTTTTGAATTGCTTTGAACTGGTTTCGAAAGGTTTTCATATTTCTAAGGCAAGCCTCCAGATGCTGCTTCTCGACCATGTTTTTTGAGTACCTCAAGGCATTATTCAGTAACTTTATTCCCTTCTAACATTCTTGAAGTCCTTCTTTCACGCGATTTCCATCATAGGAAGATGTTTGGAGACCAAGAAGAGCAGGAATGTGACGTATCAAATCGATAAACAGACCAGATTTCACCATTTTGAGGTTCGTCTTCACAGTACAAATATCTGCGAGGGAATTGGAAAATTGCAGAGTGTGCAGTAATAATACACTTGAGGTCGGACGAAAGACTGAACGCTATCATGAAATGTTGCGAAAGGCCCTCTTGAAATCGAAATTTTTGTCTGTTTCACACCGAATGACTTCACACCCACAAATTAATTATATCTTTATTCAACCCCAGAGAAATAAGCTATTGCGAAATGAAACAGTAATTCAGAGCTGTATATAGGACCCATGGAATTTGGAGGCGCGACACATACACCTGCGGTAGATTTCTCGAAGGAAATACGGTTCTTTGATAGCCTTCAGGCAACATTTTCCCCTGAACATGTTATATGAAACAAACGAACAACACTATTAATACCTGACTTCACAATAGTGACAACCTCCTTTGCAGAGAGGGATTATTGTCACCAAAGCCGGTACACTCCCCTCGCAAGGGTACCTGACGTGTTTTCGTGCGGGAAAAGTTGACCGTTTCGTTATACTGTCGTACAATATATTCCTGAGAATGGTCGATGTACATCTCACTACCTGAAATACCATGATATACTATACCAGCTTGAATTACGAATTTATTTATAGCATTACACTCCCTCAGAATCCGAAGAATACCAATATGTCCAAAATATCCACATTTATTTATGATTTCGTTAACAACTTCCACTATCCACACACGCAGTTCGAAATTACATCAACTCCAAATTTGATTGTCCTGACAAATAATCACCCCTCACAGCGCCAGTTACCACAAAAAATGTATATTCAATACAGAAACATTATTATGATAGGACGCGAAATAATTCAGTTCATTAAAAAATATGATTCTCAAGTGTATTGGAAACGTATTATTTTGCTGAAATTTTTTTATGTATGACCGCATCACAAAAAACAAAACAAATTAGTATGACGTCATGACGCAAAATAATTCTTTGTGTGTTGTTGAATCGTGGGTACTCATCGTTCAGTCTGCGGTTCGTCTAGAGAAGTGTGGCTGATATTTGAGAAAATGAAAATACCATGTGGAATATCAGTATGGTGATGTTAGTGGTGCTGTGCAGGGCTCCCAAATAGAACCTCCAACTAATAAGGTGATTATTTTTTTTTTCTGTATCAATGATGTTTTGGAGATATATGCTCGCAGGAGGAGAGAAGGGATAGTGGTGACCGGGTTTCAAAAATAGAATCGTTTTCGATGGTATGCTCGAAGGCGGCAGCTCTGAATGATATGGTATATATATCTAAGGAACATTGAAGATCCCAAGACACATACAAGACATACTAAAATAATTTTTGTTTTTCGTGATACATTGTTCGGACTTTCTCCAAGTGGTAGGCCTTTGCGAAAGTCGACAGGGGTGTTGGGGTATTTTTCGATTCAGATTTTCGATATTTTGTGCCGTTCCCGAGATATTTGGGGAGAAAAATTTCTTTAAAAATAATACTTTTCCAATTTTTTTTTAAGTAAAGAAGCCGTTTTGAGTAGCAATGTATAGAGACTTTTTTGTTGGTCGTCTCGATTCCTATCGAATTTCATGCGAAAAACAAATACTTGTCATTCACTTTTTTTTTCAATGAACTTAAAATTATTTCGCGTCATGACGACGTACTAATTTTTTTGATTTTCGTGATACGGTGTTCGGACTGCCTTCATGTTGTATGCCCTTGCGAAAGTCGACAGGGGTGTTGGGGTATTTTTCGATTTAGATTTTCGATATTTTGTGCCGTTCTCTAGATATTTGGGAAAATATAAATATCGGGAAAATTTCATGAAAAATGAGACTTTTCCAATTTTTTTTTTCTAGTAAAGAAGCCATTTTGAGTAGCAATGTATAGAGACTTTTTCGACTCCATCGTTGTGCACACTATATCTCTCTTTCTTATAATTTTATATCGACACTATTGAAGCAGACATGTTATCATTGACCATATAGGACGACTACTAATCGGGTTTAATGCACACAGTTTGCAGAACAAGAAACTTCGACTTTGACTGTGTTAACACTGTTACTCTGCATTCTACAATCTGACATGCATACAGTTGAAAAAGATACGATGGCAGTGACCGTATAAGACGACTCTGAAGGGTATATGAAAAGTTCAATAGGCAAATGGAGTAACATCGACTCCATCGTTGTGCACACTATATCTCTCTATCTTATAATTCCATAACGACACTATTGAAGCAGACATGTTATCATTGACCATATAGGACGACTACTAAGCGGGTTTAATGCACACAGTTTGCAGAACAAGAAACTTCGACTTTGACTATGTTAACACTGTAACTCTGCATTCTACAATCTGACATGCATACAGTTGACAAAGATACGATGGCAGTGACCGTATAAGACGACTCTGAGAGTATATGAAGAGTTCAATAGGCAAATGGAGTTACATAGACTTCATCATTGTGCACACTATATCTCTCTATGGACACTATTGAAGCAGACATGTTCGCATTAACCATATATGACGACTTCCAAGCGGGTATAACGCACACAGTTTGCAGAACAAGAAACTTCGACTTTGACTATGTTTTCACTGTAAATCTGCAGTCTAGGCTCTGACATTCATACAGTTGAAGCAGATACGATGACAGTGTCCGTATGAGACGAGTTTGAAGGGTATATAACGAGTACAATAGGCAAATGAAGATACATCAACTTCATCGTTGTGCATACTGAATCTCTCTATCTAATCATCTCACATGGATACTAGTAAAGCAGACAAGTTCGCAATTACCACATGAGACGACTCCCAAGCAGGTATATCGCAAACAACTAGCAGTACAAGTAACTTCGACGTCGACTATGTTTACACTGTCACTCTGCAGTCTAGCATCTGACATGCATACAGTTGGAGCAGATAAGATCGTAGTGACTATATAAGACGACTTCAAAGGGTATATAGCAAGTACAATAGGCAGATGAAAATACATCGACTCCATCGGTGTGCACACTTGTTACCACCCTCTTGTCATGAGAATATGATTTATAGAATTTACCAATTAACAAGATTTTTTATCCATGATTATCAGGAAGGTAACAAGGCATACGGCAGTCATATAGTCTGGAGAGCTGGGTTGTAGTTGGTGAATTGATTCCTGGAAAAGGGCGCCAACTAATTTCGATGATATTTAAATTAAGAAAAAGGAAATGAATTGCCAACTTTGGTCAAATTCAATTTACTATGCCACTAGCATTTTCTGCGGGATTCACATTCATTGACAGTACGTTTTGCTTGTACCTACTTATAACATTACGAATATCATGGAAGGTTGCATCATTCAACCAATATTATTAATCACCCTTTCACAGCTGCGATCGGTTCACAGTGAGATCAAAAATTAGCTTCAATCCATCAAATTCATATTTTGGTTATGTATAATAAACATGTCTGTTGACCACGGCGAATTATTATTCCTGCTAATCTTCCCATTAGCAAAAGTGATAGTTTTATACTGATGATGATGTGTACTTGAGAACCCTCCTGGATGTCTCGTGATTTTCTTTGGAAATTATAGAGTAAAATGGAAAGTTCTCACCCTCAATCTTCTGTGTCAACTCATATCAAAGGTATCAAAATGGCTTCCTCCAACCGTTCCTTCTTTCTGCACACATCATCTCTTCGGTATTACATAAGGTATCGGATTCCCCTTCGATGTAAAATCTTGAGTTCAACTTCTGATCATACTGAGAGTATATTGCCGTGAATTGGATTTATGATCTTGAATTCTAAATCAGAGCCCGATCTCTCCACATTACAGTTTCATCGGTACTTCTAGATCTTATCCATATAACTTTCGATATGCTAACTCGAAAACCCCAATGAAAAGGAAGCAGCAAATCTATAATATAATCAACAGAATGTCACTTTCGTAACTTGAAATATGATTATTACTGTTTGACTCACCCTCTGAGAGAAAAGCTTCCTCAAAATTTGATTTTAAAAACTCAACAGATCGGCGTCAGTACCAGAGCAAAATCAAAATGGTCTCCGCTTTTCAGTCTGCCTCTTAGTTTCCTCCATGAAAAACTCCTCAAAAATTCCGAAGCGCACAATGCTTTCAAAACTATTTCAAAAAAATCTCAAATGTAAAATCACACACTTTGCGCATTGACGTCATGAACACATGACAAATATTGACCAATCTTGATTAAATGTTACTGTCATCTTCAAAATATCGGCGAATCAGAAAGAAGAACGCGGTCGGTATCAACCAATCTCGCTACCCGATTTCTACCACGTCATCCGGACACTTGACACTTGACAGCGTCGTCACTCATTCTATTGACGGTTTTGACATTCCTTGACGATTGACGTCAAAGTTCAACCTCTCGACATAAACAAATCACAACAAATCAATTAGAGAATTTATAAGTGATGAATCGTGCTAGTCACACTGAATCTCACCAGTAAGTAGTACTCATCATGAATCGCAATTATTAATGTATTGACAAACATCTCCCATAACATTTATACTAACATTCTCTAACCTACTTGTTTATGTTTCAGGTTCAAGGAATGTCAGATGAAAACATCACAAATTATGACTGAATTACTCATCTACAGGAACCGGATCACAGAAAAGATAGAGATTCTGAAAGGTATATTATTTAAATATATACGAGTGCATGGTGTAAAATGAATAACTCTGGCTACTTCAATTTCAGTTCGATCAGCCCAGGACATATTCCGCATCAGGTATGCAGCAGTGTTGGACGTACAGAGTAAACCATCATCAAAACATTTCATGAGTTAGTTGTAACTTTTCATTCAATGAACAGTACAGACGGAACCTCCGATTCTTTTATGGCTGAGAGATATAAAAGGTCACTAGAATATTCCATGATTATCATTGATAAAGAGGTATAGTCAGATAAACTTAAGTGAGATACTTTCACAGTAAATTTTCATGTTACATTTACCCCCCTCCGAAGAAAAATAAAAATTTTAGCTATGCCAACAATTTTTATGCTGTCTGTTCAACCTGCCAGAACATTTATACAATTCAACAATTTTGGTAGCCGAAAAAATAGAAATATATATTAAATTTTGTGTTTAGGCCGCAGCCAAGGAGTTCCAAATAAATCCTAGTGAGCTTGGAGGCCCACCACCTCTAAACGGTTCAACACCGAACAAAAAGAACAAAAAAATTCTCGGGAGTATTCCAGTCCCATTGGGGTTTGGTCGTCTCTATGACTACTCAGTCGCGCTGAAAGAGCGGTACTGGGGAGCATGCATCCCTAGTGTCTTGCATCCACCAAAGATCACACCTCGTGCCAGCCCAACCAAAAGATTCCCAACTTTCCTGGTCCCTACAGACAAAAAATCACGGTTCGTACTAAAAGGTTCAAATAAATCATTCCGTTACAAAGGGTTCCGAAGGCGAGCTGCAAGTCGAACGCCCCGGATAGCAGCCACTACTAGAACCAGTGCTAGTGCGACTAGCTCGAACGAGCACAATGCAAGATTAACGGTCTAGACCTTTGCCCGGCCTAGGGGCTTAGATCAAGTTTAACATCCTGACCTGAAAGGATGTGATGTTGAACGGTGATATTTGTTCGCAGAAGTGGCCGATCGTAGGACTTTTACCTACCAGTGGTATATTCCCTGACAGGGGTATTCATATGCCCCTCCCTGTTGGGCAAATCACCATCTCTTTCTGGAGATTAAAATCCACAGATAGAAATGCAGTTAGCGTATCAAATCTCATTTTGACCAATTTTCTGTTTTAAACAACCTAAAGACTAATCGAGCGCGCACTCTACTATACTAATTTTAATCTAGACTATATCAGTACCATGGAGCATGGAAATTTACCCTACTTAGACTATAAGTACTCATTATGTACAAAATATACAGCTAACGTTCCGATCCCGAATCTTGTTCATCTTCTGAACCATCGGATAATGAACCATAATATGGTTTTAAATTTTGGATGTGCCACTTCCCTGCGTGACTACCATCCGTGTTCTTCAACACATATACCAGCTTACTTTTCTTTCCGACGACCGTACACAAAACATAGCGCGGAGCAAGTTTTCGACTAAAATTTTTAGCAGCGTCGGATAGAACCATGTTTCGTTTCCATACCTGATCCCCTATGAAAAATTCCATATCTCTTCTTCTTAGATTGTAATATTTTGAATTTCTTGCATACGCTGTACCAAGTTTCTTTTCTACTTCCCTATAGATTTCTTTCAAATTTCCTAAACTTTCCGTCCAATTTTTTCGACTATCGCACGTAAAGTCAAACGACGCGGGGTCTCCATAATATTTTCCACTACATGGAATGATTCTACCGAAATTCAAGAATGCAGGGCTATACCCCGTGACCTCATGTGTAGCTGTCCTTAACGCAAATCCTATCTTTCCTAATTCTTTATCCCAGTTTTTATGTGATTTTCCGATGTAACTTCGTATTGCAGTGCATATGGTACGATTAGCTCGCTCAACGTAATAAGCTTGCGGGTGGTAGAATGGCGTATATGAAATTCTTGAGCCATAATCTGAGACTAGTTTTTTCATAGACTGACTAACCAATTGTTTTCCGTTATCGCAAATAATTCATTGCGGTACACCATATACCAGAAAGACATCATTTTCTAAGTGCTTCATAATAGACTGTAACGTAGCTGTTCTCAGAGGAAAAATCAAAGGATATTTCGTGAACCAATCACTGATTACTAAAATGTATTGGAACCCGCTATTACTCCTGGGTAAAGGACCCATCAAGTCCATAGCAATCACTTGCCACGGAAAACGTACATTCTTTTCAATGCCCATCAGACCGAATTTTGCATAATTAGGAGATTTTTGCGATGCGCATATTTTGCAGGACTTAACATATTTATATACATCAGGGCGCATCTTAGGCCAATAGTATGACAGCTGTACCCTAGACAAGGTTTTGAAATATCCTTGGTGTGAGGCTGTTGCCACATCGTGACAGGACTGTATTATTTTATTCCTCTGCGGCTTGGGTACTAACAGCTTCCATTCCGATATGTTTGTAGTCAATATATTTTTATTTGGAACTGGTTTATACAAGAAATTTGATTTAACCGACCATTGTGGATAAGAGTCAGGGGATTCAATGACCTTCCTGCGCATTTTATCATAAAAGTTATCTAGATTATCCAAATCAATATCCAAAACAATACAATCAGGAGGTTCATCCTCAATCTCTATCACACAACAGTCCGAGTCCGTTGGTGGGGGATCTACAGGACTACGTGATAAAGCATCAGGAACCACGTTGAATTTTCCTTTCCGGTGAAAAATATCGAAATCAAATTGACTCAGTTTAACGCTCCATCGAGCAAGCCTTCCCGAGGGATCTTTTATATTAAAAAGGTATTTTGAAGCGGCATGATCAATAATTAAACTGAATTTCACTCCTTCAATATAGGGTCTGAATCGTTCACAGGCGAAAATGCAGGCTAGGCATTCTTTTTCTGTTGTGGTATAGTTCTTTTCGCATCGTGACAGACTTCTTGAGGCAAATGCAATCACTTTTCCAGTACCGTTCTGTAGCTTGAGACCTATAGTAGTGCAAGCAGCGGTCGCAAAAATATTAACGTCCATTCTCTTTGCTCAGTTGAGTTGAAAGGAGCCTAGACATGTCTTTAATCCAAACGTAATGGTGTCTACTTGGCGCGGTGTTCTCATGTCCTGCTTTATTGAAATGATGATAAATCAGTAGCAGGTTGACGTGCTTTCCTTTTTTATCTCTGGTAAGGTAGGTCGGTAGAGTAATCAGCTCCTTTTTATTTTGCTCCAGTATATAAACATTGATTGACATTCCATTCTGCCGCTCGAACAGGGGTATTTGATTGACTGTCATCGGGAACTGAATACCTTTCACATTAAGAACGGTAGATGGGTGAGGATAGGAAGGAGTTCTGTCGTTATTTACTTCGACTGGATACAAAGCTGAGGTGACTGCCCTAGAGAAACATGCATTATCATCATTTTTAACGTTGATGCAAGCTTGTTTTTGCTTGATTTGCGGGGGTAACTCAATGTATGAGGATCCAAGTTTGGGAGTGAACTTGTTTATGTTCACACCTAGATTGATGATGCTCTTCAATGCCCATCCGCTGTCACGCTCCTGGAACTCCTCTAACTCCTTCATAATAGGATCAATCACTTTCTCATTGAACCACTTGTTAATGTCTGTATTCCTATAGATGGGTGAGTTAGGAGTAGTGAAGTATTTGTAATCAGTCTGTATGAGATCTCCTTTAGTGATCTCGAATTCTCCGCAGAACACAGCGTTAACTTTAACTGCATTTTTTTCAAGTGCATTCTGAATACGTATCCAGAAAAGAGCTTTACAATCAGCCATGAATGCTTCAGGGTCCTTATGTTTCAAATTTGAGATAACTCCAGTTCTGATGCGAGACTGAAACGCAGATTCTGAATCATTCCAACGAATTCTATCCCGTGCAGTTTTTTTTCTGGAAGATAACCCAGCTCCCCTCTTTTGAATTGCTTTGAACTGGTTTCGAAAGGTTTTCATATTTCTAAGGCAAGCCTCCAGATGCTGCTTCTCGCCCATGTTTTTTGAGTACCTCAAGGCATTATTCAGTAACTTTATTCCCTTCTAACATTCTTGAAGTCCTTCTTTCACGCGATTTCCATCATAGGAAGATGTTTGGAGACCAAGAAGAGCAGAAATGTGACGTATCAAATCGATAAACAGACCAGATTTCACCATTTTGAGGTTCGTCTTCACAGTACAAATATCTGCGAGGGAATTGGAAAATTGCAGAGTGTGCAGTAATAATACACTTGAGGTCGGACGAAAGACTGAACGCTATCATGAAATGTTGCGAAAGGCCCTCTTGAAATCGAAATTTTTGTCTGTTTCACACCGAATGACTTCACACCCACAAATTAATTATATCTTTATTCAACCCCAGAGAAATAAGCTATTGCGAAATGAAACAGTAATTCAGAGCTGTATATAGGACCCATGGAATTTGGAGGCGCGACACATACACCTGCGGTAGATTTCTCGAAGGAAATACGGTTCTTTGATAGCCTTCAGGCAACATTTTCCCCTGAACATGTTATATGAAACAAACGAACAACACTACTAATACCTGACTTCACAATAGTGACAACCTCCTTTGCAGAGAGGGATTATTGTCACCAAAGCCGGTACACTCCCCTCGCAAGGGTACCTGACGTGTTTTCGTGCGGGAAAAGTTGACCGTTTCGTTATACTGTCGTACAATATATTCCTGAGAATGGTCGATGTACACCTCACTACCTGAAATACCATGATGTACTATACCAGCTTGAATTACGAATTTATTTATAGCTTTACACTCCCTCAGAATCCGAAGAATACCAATATGTCCAAAATATCCACATTTATTTAAGATTTCGTTAACAACTTCCACTATCCACACACGCAGTTCGAAATTACATCAATTCCAAATTTGATTGTCCTGACAAATAATCACCCCTCACAGCGCCAGTTACCACAAAAAATGTATATTCAATACAGAAAACATTATTATGATAGGACGCGAAATAATTCAGTTCATTAAAAAATATGATTCACAAGTGTATTGGAAACGTATTATTTCGCTGAAATTTTTTTATGTATGACCGCATCACAAGAAAAAAAACAAATTAGTACGACGTCATGACGCAAAATAATTCTTTGTGTGTTGTTGAATCGTGGGTACTCATCGTTCAGTCTGCGGTTCGTCTAGAGTAGTGTGGCTGATATTTGAGAAAATGAAAATACCATGTGGAATATCAGTATGGTGATGTTAGTGGTGCTGTGCAGGGCTCCCAAATAGAACCTCCAACTAATAAGGTGATTATTTTTTTTTCTGTATCAATGATGTTTTGAAGATATATGCTCGCAGGAGGAGAGAAGGGATAGTGGTGACCGGGTTTCAAAAATAGAATCGTTTTCGATGGTATGCTCGAAGGCGGCAGCTCTGAATGATATGGTATATATATCTAAGGAACATTGAAGATCCCAAGACACATACAAGACATACTAAAATAATTTTTGTTTTTCGTGATACGGTGTTTGGACTTTCTCCAAGTGGTAGGCCTTTGCGAAAGTCGACAGGGGTGTTGGGGTATTTTTCGATTCAGATTTTCGATATTTTGTGCCGTTCCCGAGATATTTGGGGAGAAAAATTTCTTTAAAAATAATACTTTTCCAATTTTTTTTTAAGTAAAGAAGCCGTTTTGAGTAGCAATGTATAGAGACTTTTTTGTTGGTCGTCTCGATTCCTATCGAATTTCATGCGAAAAACAAATACTTGTCATTCTCTTTTTTTTTTTCAATGAACAGAATTATTTCGCGTCATGACGACGTACTAATTTTTTTGATTTTCGTGATACGGTGTTCGGACTGCCTTCATGTTGTATGCCCTTGCGAAAGTCGACAGGGGTGTTGGGGTATTTTTCGATTTAGATTTTCGATATTTTGTGCCGTTCTCTAGATATTTGGGAAAATATAAATATCGGGACTTAGAAAAATTTCATGAAAAATGAGACTTTTCCAATTTTTTTTTTCTAGTAAAGAAGCCATTTTGAGTAGCAATGTATAGAGACTTTTTCGACTCCATCGTTGTGCACACTATATCTCTCTTTCTTATAATTTCATATCGACACTATTGAAGCAGACATGTTATCATTGACCATATAGGACGACTACTAATCGGGTTTAATGCACACAGTTTGCAGAACAAGAAACTTCGACTTTGACTATGTTAACACTGTTACTCTGCATTCTACAATCTGACATGCATACAGTTGAAAAAGATACGATGGCAGTGACCGTATAAGACGACTCTGAAGGGTATATGAAAAGTTCAATAGGCAAATGGAGTAACATCGACTCCATCGTTGTGCACACTATATCTCTCTATCTTATAATTCCATAACGACACTATTGAAGCAGACATGTTATCATTGACCATATAGGACGACTACTAAGCGGGTTTAATGCACACAGTTTGCAGAACAAGAAACTTCGACTTTGACTATGTTAACACTGTAACTCTGCATTCTACAATCTGACATGCATACAGTTGACAAAGATACGATGGCAGTGACCGTATAAGACGACTCTGAGAGTATATGAAGAGTTCAATAGGCAAATGGAGTTACATAGACTTCATCATTGTGCACACTATATCTCTCTATGGACACTATTGAAGCAGACATGTTCGCATTAACCATATATGACGACTTCCAAGCGGGTATAACGCACACAGTTTGCAGAACAAGAAACTTCGACTTTGACTATGTTTACACTGTAAATCTGCAGTCTAGGCTCTGACATTCATACAGTTGAAGCAGATACGATGGCAGTGTCCGTATGAGACGAGTTTGAAGGGTATATAACGAGTACAATAGGCAAATGAAGATACATCAACTTCATCGTTGTGCATACTGAATCTCTCTATCTAATCATCTCACATGGATACTAGTAAAGCAGACAAGTTCGCAATTACCACATGAGACGACTCCCAAGCAGGTATATCGCAAACAACTAGCAGTACAAGTAACTTCGACGTCGACTATGTTTACACTGTCACTCTGCAGTCTAGCATCTGACATGCATACAGTTGGAGCAGATAAGATCGTAGTGACTATATAGGACGACTTCAAAGGGTATATAGCAAGTACAATAGGCAGATGAAAATACATCGACTCCATCGGTGTGCACACTTGTTACCACCCTTTTGTCATGAGAATATGATTTATAGAATTTACCAATTAACAAGATTTTTTATCCCTGATTATCAGGAAGGTAACAAGGCATACGGCAGTCATATAGTCTGGAGAGCTGGGTTGTAGATGGTGAATTGATTTCTGGAAAAGGGCGCCACCTAATTTTGATGATATTTGAATTAAGAAAAAGAAAATGAATTGCCAACTTTGGTCAAATTCAATTTACTATGCCACTAGCATTTTCTGCGGGATTCACATTCATTGACAGTACGTTTTGCTTGTACCTACTTATAACATTACGAATATCATGAAAGGTTGCATCATTCAACCAATATTATTAATCACCCTTTCACAGCTGCGATCGGTTCACAGTGAGATTAAAAATTAGCTTCAATCCATCAAATTCATATTTTGGTTATGTATAATAAACATGTCTGTTGACCACGGCGAATTATTATTCCTGCTAATCTTCCCATTAGCAAAAGTGATAGTTTTATACTGATGATGATGTGTACTTGAGAACCCTCCTGGATGTCTCGTGATTTTCTTTGGAAATTATAGAGTAAAATGGAAAGTTCTCACCCTCAATCTTCTGTGTCAACTCATATCAAAGGTATCAAAATGGCTTCCTCCAACCGTTCCTTCTTTCTGCGCACATTATCTCTTCGGTATTACAAAAGGTATCGGATTCTCCTTCGATGTAAAATCTTGAGTTCAACTTCTGATCATACTGAGAGTATATTGCCGTGAATTGGATTTATGATCTTGAATTCTAAATCAGAGCCCGATCTCTCCACATTACAGATTCATCGGTACTTCTAGATCTTATCCATATAACTTTCGATATGCTAACTCGAAAACCCCAATGAAAAGGAAGCAGCAAATCTATAATATAATTAACAGAATGTCACTTTCGTAACTTGAAATATGATTATTACTGTTTGATTCACCCTCTGAGAGAAAAGCTTCCTCAAAATTCGATTTTAAAAACTCAACAGATCGGCGTCAGTACCAGAGCAAAATCAAAATGGTCTCCGCTTTTCAGTCTGCCTCTTAGTTTCCTCCATGAAAAACCCCTCAAAAATTCCGAAGCGCACAATGCTTTCAAAACTATTTCAAAAAAATCTCAAATGTAAAATCACACACTTTGCGCATTGACGTCATGAACACATGACTAATATTGACCAATCTTGATTAAATGTTACTGTCATCTTCAAAATATCGGCGAATCAGAAAGAAGAACGCGGTCGGTATCAACCAATCTCGCTACCCGATTTCTACCACGTCATCCGGACACTTAACACTTGACAGCGTCGTCACTCATTCTATTGACGGTTTTGACATTCCTTGACGATTGACGTCAAAGTTCAACCTTTCGACATAAACAAATCACAACAAATCAATTAGAGAATTTATAAGTGATAAATCGTGATAGTCACACTGAATCTCACCAGTAAGTAGAACTCATCATGAATCGCGATTATTAATGTATTGTCAAACATCTCCCATAACATTTATACTAACATTCTCTAACCTACTTGTTTATGTTTCAGGTTTAAGGAATGTCAGATGAAAACATCACAAATTATGACTGAATTACTCATCTACAGGAACCGGATCACAGAAAAGATAGAGATTCTGAAAGGTATATTATTTGAATATATACGAGTGCATGCTGTAAAATAAATAACTCTGGCTACTTCAATTTCAGTTCGATCAGCCCAGGACATATTCCGCATCAGGTATGCAGCAGTGTTGGACGTACAGAGTAAACCATCATCAAAACATTTCATGAGTTAGTTGTAACTTTTCATTCAATGAACAGTACAGACGGAACCTCCGATTTTTTTATGGCTGAGAGATATAAAAGGTCACTAGAATATTCCATAATCATCATTGATAAAAAGGTATAGTCAGATAAACTTAAGTGAGATACTTTCACAGTAAATTTTCATGTTACATTTACCCCCCTCCGAAGAAAAATAAAAATTTTGGCTATGCCAACAATTTTTATGCTGTCTGTTCAACCTGCCAGAACATTTATACAATTCAACAATTTTGGTAACCGAAAAAATAGAAATATATATTAAATTTTGTGTTTAGGCCGCAGCCAAGGAGTTCCAAATAAATCCTAGTGAGCTTGGAGGCCCACCACCTCTAAACGGTTCAACACCGAACAAAAAGAACACAAAAATTCTCGGGAGTATTCTAGTCCCATTGGGGTTTGGTCGTCTCTATGACTACTCAGTCGCGCTGAAAGAGCGGTACTGGGGAGCATGCATCCCTAGTGTCTTGCATCCACCAAAGATCACACCTCGTGCCAGCCCAACCAAAAGATTCCCAACTTTCCTGGTCCCTACAGACAAAAAATCACGGTTCGTACTAAAAGGTTCAAATAAATCATTCCGTTACAAAGGGTTCCGAAGGCGAGCTGCAAGTCGAACGCCCCGGATAGCAGCCACTACTAGCACCAGTGCTAGTGCGACTAGCTCGAACGAGCACAATGCAAGATTAACGGTCTAGACCTTTGCCCGGCCTAGGGGCTTAGATCAAGTTTAACATCCTGACCTGAAAGGATGTGATGTTGAACGGTGATATTTGTTCGCAGAAGTGGCCGATCGTAGGACTTTTACCTACCAGTGGTATATTCCCTGACAGGGGTATTCATATGCCCCTCCCTGTTGGGCAAATCACCATCTGTTTCTGGAGATTAAAATCCACAGATAGAAATGCAGTTAGCGTATCAAATCTCATTTTGACCAATTTTCTGTTTTAAACAACCTAAAGACTAATCGAGCGCGCACTCTACTATACTAATTTTAATCTAGACTATATCAGTACCATGGAGCATGGAAATTTACCCTACTTAGACTATAAGTACTCATTATGTACAAAATATACAGCTAACGTTCCGATCCCGAATCTTGTTCATCTTCTGAACCGTCGGATAATGAACCATAATATGGTTTTAAATTTTGGATGTGCCACTTCCCTGCGTGACTACCATCCGTGTTCTTCAACACATATACTAGCTTTCTTTTCTTTCCGACGACCGTACACAAAACATAGCGCGGAGCAAGTTTTCGACTAAAATTTTTAGCAGCGTCGGATAGAACCATGTTTCGTTTCCATACCTGATCCCCTATGAAAAATTCCATATCTCTTCTTCTTAGATTGTAATATTTTGAATTTCTTGCATACGCTGTACCAAGTTTGTTTTCTACTTCCCTATAGATTTCTTTCAAATTTCCTAAACTTTCCGTCCAATTTTTTCGACTATCGCACGTAAAGTCAAACGACGCGGGGTCTCCATAATATTTTCCACTACATGGAATGATTCTACCGAAATTCAAGAATGCAGGGCTATACCCCGTGACCTCATGTGTAGCTGTCCTTAACGCAAATCCTATCTTTCCTAATCCTTTATCCCAGTTTTTATGTGATTTTCCGATGTAACTTCGTATTGCAGTGCATATGGTACGATTAGCTCGCTCAACGTAATCAGCTTGCGGGTGGTAGAATGGCGTATATGAAATTCTTGAGCCATAATCTGAGACTAGTTTTTTCATAGACAGACTAACCAATTGTTTTCCGTTATCGCAAATAATTCGTTGCGGTACACCATATACCAGAAAGACATCATTTTCTAAGTGCTTCATAATAGACTGTAACGTAGCTGTTCTCAGAGGAAAAATCAAAGGGTATTTCGTGAACCAATCACTGATTACTAAAATGTATTGGAACCCGCTATTACTCCTGGGTAAAGGACCCATCAAGTCCATAGCAATCACTTGCCACGGAAAACGTACGGAGATTTTTGCGATGCGCATATTATGCAGGACTTAACATATTTATATACATCAGGGCGCATCTTAGGCCAATAGTATGACAGCTGTACCCTAGACAAAGTTTTGAAATATCCTTGGTGTGAGGCTGTTGCCACATCGTGACAGGACTGTATTATTTTATTCCTCTGCGGCTTGGGTACTAACAGCTTCCATTCCGATATGTTTGTAGTCAATATATTTCTATTTGAAACTAGTTTATACAAGAAATTTGATTTAACCGACCATTGTGGATAAGAGTCAGGGGATTCAATGACCTTCCTGCGCATTTTATCATAAAAGTTATTTAGATTATCCAAATCAATATCCAAAACAATACAATCAGGAGGTTCATCCTCAATCTCTATCACACAACAGTCCGAGTCCGTTGGTGGGGGATCTACAGGACTACGTGATAAAGCATCAGGAACCACGTTGAATTTTCCTATCCGGTGAAAAATATCGAAATCAAATTGACTCAGTTTAACGCTCCATCGAGCAAGACTTCCCGAGGGATCTTTCATATTAAAAAGGTATTTTGAAGCGGCATGATCAGTAATTAAACTAAATTTCACTCCTTCAATATAGGGTCTGAATCGTTCACAGGTGAAAATGCAGGCTAGGCATTCTTTTTCTGTTGTGGTATAGTTCTTTTCGCATCGTGACAGACTTCTTGAGGCAAATGCAATCACTTTTTCAGTACCGTTCTGTATTTGTGTTAGCACACAGCCAAGTCCTGTGTCCGACGCATCACACTGTATACAGAAAGGTATACTGAAATCCGCACTACTCAATATAGGCGCCGATATCAGAGCTTTCTTCACCGCGCAAAATGCTTTTTCAGCATCATCAGACCAATTTATCTTCTGACCCTTTTTCTTATCCTTCAATAATGCATTTATTGGAGACATCAAGGTAGAAAACTGCGGAATGAATCTCCGATACCACCCACACATACCAACAAACCGTTTTATTTCAGTAGTTGTCTTTGGAGTCCCAAAATTTACTACCGCAGAAACCTTATAGGGATTCGTTCTGAGACCACACTTATCAATTATAAAACCAAGATATTTCAGAAAAGGTTTGAAAAACTGACATTTGTCAAAATTGATTGTTAAGTTAGCCTCCTTCAACCGTCTAACTACTTCGCGTAATAATCTGATATGCTCTTCAAAAGACGGAGATACTATTATTAGATCGTCGATATATACAAAAACATGCGGTTCTAGTTCTGGGCCGAAGATGGCGTCCATGAGCCTTTGCTGGCATTGTGCAGCATTGGATAATCCAAATGGAAGTACATTAAAATGAAAAAGGCCTCTCCCAGGGATAGAAAACGCTGTTTTCTCCTTTGAACTATCGTTCAGCGGTATTTGCCAGACGGCTGATTTCAAATCAACTGAAGATATATAGGCGACATTATGTAACATTGACAAAATACGATCAACATAGGGTAGTGGATAACTATCTTTTTTTGTCAACGAGTTCAGTTTTCGTCCATAGTAGATATGTAAGGTCTTTTCTAATATCAAGATACTAGAATCGACCTATGTGTTATTTGATACTAGGTCTATTCTAGTATCAATGATCTATCGAACAGCCTCATGTTCCATTTGATCGTAGGTCGATTCAAACATCAATGCTGGCTTTCACACTAGAAAATGTGCTATAATGGTTTATCTTGAATTTCTGCATAAGCTCATTGAATTCTCTATTATAGAATTCTCGCCCTCGGTCAGTATGTAAATTTTTTGGGGTTGATACTGATAGAATTTTCTTCATGGCATGTGTGACATCTTTTGCTGACTTACTTTTGACAGCTTCACACCAAACGTATTTGGAGAATGCGTTGATGACAACCAAAATATATTTGTATCCCTTGTTGAATTTAGCATATGGAATCATTTCAACCAAATCAGCTTCCCACAAATCATTCAATCCTTTGAGTATGACTCGTCTTCTATGAAATCGTCTTCTCGCAGGTTTATGAAGTTCCTCTACCACCTCTTTCTTAATATCAGACATACTTGGTAATGGGAGAATGCACGACTAACTGAAGGTATAAATTATCGTCAGTAACATTTGGCTTAGCAAAGAATTTCAAAGTCGTGCCTCTTGTCAATTTCTGACCAATTAAGTCTCTAGCTTCTATTGTATTATTGTTGACAACAACTGATAATTTAATTGGATAATTATCTATGGAAATTATAAGCCCCTCTCTTAGAGGAAATGTATAATCAACTGAATTATTATTTAATTCATATTGCCATGGTGTTGGGAGTCGCTTAGTCACTTTTGATATAGTTCCACTAATGGTAATAACACTTTCACTGTATAGCTGAAATATATTCACAGGTTGTTGATCAACAGAGTAGTTTCGCTGGGATTGATCTACTCGTTGTGGTTTCAACATATGTCTGCCAAATTTATCTATAGGCATGATACCTGTACTGGAGAAACTAAATGAATAAACACAAAATCTGTTATGTACAAGTATTTATTTGATTATTTTGGCTTCTCTAAGCTCTTCAATTACAGATATTATCTCATTGTTATGACCAGTATGACCTGCATATTGTTCTGCTATAAGTAATTTCAATCTCTCAACCAATTCATTGTAGTCATCATAATATTTGTAATCTATTTTCTTGTTATTGAGTTTCATCGTCGCCATTCCTTTTCCACTTACAGATTGAGATCTAGTGAGTATCCGACGTTTTTCCAAGAGTTTTTTCCCAACTTGTTTAGCCATAGAATGAAGTGACGTTACTCTAGGCTTGATTATAGTTGTAAATTTTTCTGCACTTGATGTTGATAGACCGTTCGAAGGATTATACTGCAAAAATGGCATTAGTGTTTTCAACAATGTCAATGTAGTTATCGACATCTTTGGGTTTGTATTCGAGTGGATGTTTTTTGAACATCAATTCATAAAGACCTGGTGTACCGTTATAGGATACTTCATTTATCAAGAAATGTGGACCAAGGAATTCTATAACACTATCACCTATCATCCAACTATCCGTTGTGAGTTCATATCTGACACCGAATGTATGATCAAATTGATCTGGATCACTTGTGATTATATCTTCAATGTAAGCCCTAGGAAGAGGTTTCTCATATTTTTCCAAATATTTCTCTAATTCTGGTTGTCGGACAGCCTGGAGATTTTCAACTTGTTGTCGTAATTGCCTGAGACTCTGATCGAAATAACTTATTTCCGGTTCATGTAAGAATGTTTCTTCATTTTGTGGAATCGTTTGGAATGTTTCTTCATTTTGTGGAATCGTTTCATCTGGTAGCAATTTATAATACTGTTCCTGTTGGGGAGTTGGGAATGAATCAGGTTCAGTTTTCTCCACTTTAGGAACTGCCATTTCATTGATTGATGATAGTAATTTTCTTAATGGATCAGTTATTGGTTCATATGTTTTTTCCAATGAAGTTTTCGATTGAGCAATATCTGACTTGAGCCCATGGTATTTTTTCTTGACAGATTGTCTGGCTTTCACCAACTGTTTTGCTAGATTAACCTCCATAACTATACTGTTACCTGACGAATGATCCACATCAATTTAAACTATCAAAATTTCATTGAATCCTTTCCTATATCTACCTTTCGCGATATCTCCATCCTTGTCAATCACAACAAATCCATGATTCTCCTTCCAACAAAATGAACACAACTCAGAAAATTTCTGAAATGTCATATCCACATTGACATGATCATCGTAAATGTGTTTCAAATTTGTTACATCTTGTTTGAAAATGATTATAAGATTGCTATTATCTCTTATCAATTGTTTCGGTATGGAACTATAAGTCTGGCATAAATAAAATACATCTGTGTTCTTGTGCCGTCCAAAACAAAAAAAATCTCTAATAATATTCTGATTGCATGTGGCTACGTCATCGAATATAATAATAGAATTCGGAGCTACTTCATCTTTAGTAATAACTTCATCTCCATCATGATATTCGAAATATCCAATCTCCTTTAACGGTTTGAATAGCAACCTCAAATATTCATATTTTGGTTGATACAGGGACTTGGAATACAGATACACATTTCCGAATCTCAATCCATTTGGTTCATCTAGCAAACTAATCATACAATTCGTCTTACCGCATCCTGAAGAGCCAACCATTAAGGCACGTTTTGAGTTTCCTTCAAATATATCTCCATGTTTATTGAATTGATTGTTAATGATATAATTATCATGATTGGTTACAGAAAGTTTCACCTTGTGTTCCTCAACCCTCATCTTCGAATGAATAACAAATATAAAAACACTAACATTTTATGAAAACTGCATTGTAGTTCTTACTACCGCACGTTTATCAAATGCATCTGTACAATCAACAACTCAGTAATCATAGTGACACGAAAGGAGCAGGTTTATTGAAAACTCTCATAGATAAACTCCCTTTCGAATTGCATCTACCTGGTTATCATTTTTGGGGACCGGGAACAAAGTTATCTGAGCGACTTTCCCGTGGAGACAAAGGCATTAATCAATTAGACGAAGCCTGTAAAGAACACGATATAGCATACTCCAAATACAGAGATTTGAATAGAAGAAACAAAGCCGATCGTATTTTGTCTGAGCGTGCATTGAGCCGTTTTGACAATCAGAACTCCAATCTTGGTGAAAAGATCGCATCACTAGGAATCGCAGGAATAATGAAAACTAAAAGCAAACTAGGAATGGGATTGAAAAAAGGAGGTGCGCTTACTTTCAATCAAGCGATTCGAAAAGCACGGAATAGTGTCAAAGGTAAAAATATTGATCTGCTCCGAGCTGCACACCAAGCATTATCCTCTATTGGCAATAGAAAAGTTCTGAAACCAAAGAAAAGAATCATTCCTATTCCCAAATCTGGAGGGTTCATATCACTAATTCCTCTATTCGCCGCTCTTGGTGCTCTTGGTAGTCTTGGAGGAGGGGCAGCAGGAATCGCTCAAGCCATAAATGAAGCTAAAGCGGCAAAAGAACAGCTGGATGAACAAAAACGTCATAATTTGAAGATGGAACAGCAATCATTGGGAAAAGGGTTGTTCTTGAAACCTCACAAACGTGGATATGGATTATTCCTAAAACCATATTCAAAAAACTAAAAATGAAGATACCACGCCGTCCATTGACAAATGTAGATTTATTGAAATATGTTGACAAACTACAAATACCACATTTCCGAGGAGTGTTCATGTTGGATGAATTACCCAATAAAATCAGAAGATACGAGAGCGGTATTGTCAATCTTGACAAAAAAAGTGGTGAAGGGACACATTGGGTGTGTTTTATCAAATCAAGACAAAATATCTCGTACTTTGATAGTTATGGCAACTTGAGACCTCCTCTCGAACTCATAAAATATTGCTACAGCGATGGTAGCTCTAACAACGTAGAGTATAATTATGATGATTTTCAGTTGGGCAATCCTTATAATTGCGGTCAACTCTGCCTCAAATTCTTATATAATATGTACCACACTTGAAAATCATGTAGTACATCATAGATAATGTCGCTAGCATTTTCATTATCTGGTTCATCCTCTGTGCTCAGTTCGGATTTCAATCCAGCCATACATCTGGAGGAAAATACTGAATATGGTATAGGACTTACTAGTTTCGAAACATTCAATGTAATTCCTAATGTAGATGAACAAAATAACCAATTCGTTTTCGGTGACAATGATAATTCCATCACGATTCCAGTGGGATCCTATGAAATCAATGATCTCCAGGACATTATATCTTCTAGAGTCAAAGATATCGACAAAGAAGCAAGAATCGATATCATTCCCAATTTTAACACTCTATCAGTGACCATAAATACAAATAGGAGGATCAATTTCACTGATAATTCTATTGGTGGATTATTGGGATTTAGTAATCGTATCTTGGAAGCAGATCAAATTCACACATCGGATACCACTGTAGCCTACTTTTCTCAACCCCCAAATAATTACTACAGAATATAAGAAACTAAGTTACATGTATGCAGACGGCAGCTTTTCATCGGAGAACAGATAAGTGAATTCGCGTTAGAATTAAATGCCCATCAATTCAAGTTTTTTTAAGGGCGCCACTCAATTTATTTGAAAAGTTGATAATACTTGGGAAACTGAGAAAGCCAAATATTTACACCTAAATATGTATAAAAAAATCCCTCAGATTGCTGGGACAGACAAGTACATGAATGAAACCAAAAATATCTTCAAAACCTATTTATTACACCCAAATGGACAAGGCACATGTCAATCGCTGTAGAGGCCTTAGAACTTGCAATTGATACACTAAGATAATTACTCAATACTCAAATAAGAAATGAGACAAGAAATCATCATGATCCACCAGTAAAACGGGATAGTATAAAAGTTACAAGGTCTGAAATGCTATGTAAAATGAATTAATATACTAAGATAATTACTCAAAACTCAAATAAGAAATGAGACAAGAAATCATCATAATCCAACAGTAACACGGGAAAGTATAAAAATTCAGTTTGATATGGTGTAAAAAGAAATATGAAAAATGACAACCGCTGTCACATGGTACCATGGGAAAGCTTCACAAAAGCCTTCATTTTCATATGATGGTGAATGATGAAATTTATAAAAAACTAAACATGAAAACAGGTGAAAATTTCAGTTTTTCATAAAAACCTGGCGTGGTCCTCTCCAGTGATTCAGATCACCCCGATCACAGTCCACTGGGTGCAAAGGTGAGTAGCATAGGTCACTGCGACGAACACAAACGAAAAGGTGGCCCTCCGCTGAACTGGTGGGCTAAGCTCCGCTGTCTCTCCTCCTGGTATTTCTCCTGGCGTTACAACGAAGTATAGCTCAGCAGCTCAGCATACGGTGCTGCGCCTGGAGTCCAGAGTACTCCTGGTCTCCACTGGTCAAAATCCCCGAACAAGATGGTAAGATCGTCCTATGGGAGATCTTGACGAGGGAAAGGTGGTGTCCTCAATGGAAACTAGAGACACGAACAGCCTCCATCCGGTCGTTTCACGACCCTACGATCATCTACCGAGTAATATGGTCTCCTACGACCCTATTGAAAAAAATAGGCTCACTTAACATCCTGTACATCTCCTACCACGTGGATCACAAAAAGAAAAAATACAGCCAGAATGGCGAGACATACCAATTCAGAAAATAAAATCATGCCAGTTTAAACTGCTTACCTTCTGCGAAGGGTCGAACCAGCACCAAAAAATTGGGGGGCCATGCTGTATCGCTCCCAGGTGGCAACGGACAATCTCTCAATGATTACACAAAAATGACTTGGCTATTGGCCTTAGAGCTTGTGAAACACTCGAAAATACAAATCCCCAAAATGGGTTTGACTAAAAAGCCAAATTTATAGTGCTTACTGCCGAACCAACAAAACCTTCAGCCTTCTTCTATCATGGCCGCTGAGAAAAAGCCACAAGGCCGGAAGTTTCTCCAACTCCAAAACCCCTCTTTTTTCCCTAACTTCATCCAAAAATCCCTGGTACCATTTTTGCCAACACAATACGTAGAAGGTCACACACAGGAGAAATTATTTTTCACATGGGTTAAACCAAAGGCTGTTTGAAAAACTCTTCGACGAACCACGGGCTGTTTCAAAACTCGTCGACGAAACACTGTCGTGAGCCATCCTCTATAGTCGTCCAAGCCAGCGGCAGTAACAATTGCTGACATGCGACTGTGAAGTGTGTCAAACTGACAATGACGTCCTGGAGAAAAAACATCAAAAATGTCAAAGGTGTCAAGTGAGCTCATTCTTAACAATAATGAAAATCCTAGAAAATAAATAAACCTCTTCTCCAAAAGGGACACGTCCTGAGGGAACAGTCAACCTAATGATCCCTGAAATAGTCAAGCAAATCCATTCATCCTAGTTGGAGAACACTACAGGTAAGCGATTGTTTTCTTATAAGTCCCCAAAAAACTAATTAACCTTTTGATTTCAGGCTAAAAGAACTTTCACTTATCAACCTGTCTTTCGGCATTGACCCCTTTCAATATCAGAACCTGTTTATTTGGATCAGAAAAAGAAGCCTCAGCTTGGATCATCACATCCTACAGGTGTACTGATATCAGAGAGGATGCTAAGAAAATTGATGATAAATTTCCAAAATAAAAGGTGTGTGATATGAATCAACTGCAATTGAAAGTGTTAACTATTCCAGGTATTTGCATCATTTATCTGACTGAGTGTTCTCTGTGAATATGTACATAATTGATGATTTATTTACCTGAATATTTCCAAGACCTGTATGAAAATCAAAATCAAAACTATATTCAGAAAATCTAAACGCTACATCTACTCCTCTCCTAAGAGAAAAAATTGGCAACTTGTTGACACATTTTTTTATAAGGGTTTTGAACTACAAATACTGAGTAGTAACTAGTTTATGATTACTTTGGATTAAATAGTAACTGCGTGTACTAAACGTTCCTCAATGGAAGTCAAAATTGGTAAGTCTATATTAGGGGAAAGTCATAATCATGAAATGTCATAATTGGTAAAGTCAAATCCTTTTTCATCAAAACTACAAAGAAATATTTACAAAATAACCTATCCAGAAAATTGAATATTTACATCAGGGAAATAATGATGCTCAGGTTGATCAGACCTCTTGGATCATCAAAAAAATTAAAAAAGATGAACACCAGTGTCCAGTATGCATACTTTCAAGGAATACACCATGTATCCTTAATCTAGGTTACAACGGAACCATACTTTTCTACATGACAGTAGTCTCTGAAATTATTTGTGCCATAACGCACCAAAAAAATTGAACTTTCATCTTGAAAAATTCCAAAAACTAATTTTTACCTAAAACCAAACCTATTCAATAGGTATACAAATCAAAATAACTATGGTTCAAGCAAAAATATCTATCCAATAGATTATCTACCCCACTGAGACATCTGAATTGGATCCAAAATACTGTTTTAAATCTTTGATATGCCATTCTCCACCAGGAGATCCATCGACATTATCCAAAGAATAAACTAAGCGAGATATCCGCTTTCTCACTGTACATAACACATACTTGGGGGCTAACTTGGCACTAAATTTAACTGAAGCATCTGAAAGAATTTTGTTTCTTCTCCAGACTTTATCGCCTTCATTAAATACATGATCTCTCTTTCTAAGATTGTAAGTAGATGCATTCCTCTGGTAAGCCTTATGTAATCTCTCCTGAACTGTCTTATAGACCTCACAAAGACCACTGATATTCTGAACATAACTATCCCTGCTGTCAGGTAAAAGTTCAATATCTTGGGTGCTAGGAAGATTGCCATAATATTCACCAGAAAGAGGTACATTACGACCGAATGTCAAAAATGCTGGACTATACAGGGTGACTTCGTGTATAGATGTGTTAATAGCTTGCTGTATCCTAAATAATTCTTTATCCCAATCTTTATGATCTATTACATAACTCCTAATTGCTTGACCTATTGTCTTATTCGTTTTTTCTACAAAATTACATTGCGCCGAGTAACGAGGGGTGTACCATATTTTTTGTACCTTGTAGGTATCAGCTAACTTTTCAAACAGTTTACCAGCGAATTGCTGACCATTATCACAAACTATAAATTGTGGTACCCCGAATACTAAAAATACTTGGTTTTCCATGAATTTGATAACACTAGGTGCTTTCGCATCACGCATAGGACACAATAATGTATATTTTGTAAAGAAATCTGAGACTACCAATAAGTAAGTAAAGCCTTTAGAAGATCTAGGGAAAGGTCCCATAATGTCTACTGCAATAGTCTGAAAAGGGAATTTGACTGTACGCTCAGCTCCCATAAGTCCCATACGAGGAGTGTTTGATAATTTTTGTGACTGACAAACCTTGCATGATTTAACATATCTTAGAATATCACATCTCATTTTGGGCCAGTAGTAGTGTTGTTGTACTCTAGATAGTGTTTTGAAAAAACCAAAATGACTACATACAGAAGGATAATGTGAATCTTTTATAACTGCAATTCTTTGAGAATCAGGAACTATAACTTTCCATTCAATAATATTCGACTTGATAGGTATTTTTGAAGGAACATACTTGAAAATTTGGTCATCCTCAACCTTGAAATGTGGATTTGCATCAGGGTCTCGAAGGATCTTATTGCGTAGAGAGAAGTACCACTTGTCTGTGTCAACAGGCCTGACATCAATTAAATTTATTTCTAGACTATTTTCACCAGGAGGTATCCTTGAAAGAAAATCAGGTACTACATTATGAATGCCTTTTAGATGACGTAGTTGAAAAGTATGCTGCCGTAACTTGACGGACCATCTAGCTAATCTTCCTGAAGGATCTTCAAGGTTATTAAGCCAAAGGAGGCTATGGTGATCAGTGATTACATTGAAAACAGTGCCTTCTATATATGGACGAAATTTGTCAATTAAAAATATGAGACTAAGTAATTCTCTCTCTGTCACGCTATAATTTCGTTCTGCTCTCGATAATGTTCTTGAAGCATATGCTATGACTCTTTCAACACCCTGAATTTCTTGGGTCAACACCCCACCTATGCCTACATCACTTGCATCGCACTGGATGGTAAAAGGCTGAGCAAAATCAGGAGGACACAGAATAGGTGCTGACACAAGAGCATTCTTGATAGCAATAAAAGATGCCTCAGCTTCAGAAGTCCATTCAATGGGTTGTTTTTTCCCTTTACCCTTCAACAAAGCACTAATAGGGGCAATTGAAGTGGAAAAATTCTCAATAAATCTCCTATACCAGGAACATAAACCCATGAAACGCTTAATTTCTGTGCTGGTAGTAGGACGTGCATAATTGACCATAACCGAAACCTTCTCTGGGTCGGTTCTAATACCTTCTCTATCAATGACAAAGCCTAAATATCAAAGAGATGTCTTAAAAAATTCACACTTCTTTAAGTTGACAGTTAGATTCGCCTCCTGCAAAATACTCTTTACTTCTGATAAAAGTTTCATATGTTCTTCAAACGTAGAAGAGATGATAATGATGTCATCCAGATAAGTGAATAAATTCGGTTCAAACTTGGGACCGAACAACGCATCACATAACCTTTGTTGTGTCTGTGCACTGTTACACAAACCAAAAGGCATAACGTTAAAATGGTATAAACCTCGACCAGGTACACTGAAAGCTGTTTTCTCCTTAGAAGATGGTGTTAACGGCACTTGCCAAAATGCTTTTCTTAAATCAATGCTTGAAATGTATCTTGCATTTCGTAATAAAGTGAGTATCCTATCGATACGTGGAAGTGGGTAGCTATCATGTTTGGTAAGTTCATTTAGCCTACGCCCATCAAAACAAAACCTATATTTACCAGAGGATTTTTTGACAAGTAACACCGGACTATTCCAAGGGCTATGTGATGGTTCGACGACACCTAATTTAATCATATCATCTAATTCTTCATTTAAGATCTTCAACATGTATGGAGACATTAAATATTGCCTCTGCTTAAAGGGCTTCGAGTCGCCAGTATCTATTTCAAGAGTAATTTTGTCAGTACGACCTAAACGAACATCACTACTAATTTCACCAAAAGAGTTGATAAGACTTTTCATTTGCTCTCTTTGTTGTGCTGTAAGCTCATCATCAACATTCAATTCGGAGATACTACACAATTCTGGAGAATTGGCAACAATGTCGACAGTTTCATCTGAAACTCGACACTTAATGTCCCAACTAGGATCATGAAAATCTATGGTTACACCAAACTTACTACAGAAATCACTGCCTAGTATAAAAGATTGTGACAGGGAAGGTACAACAAGTGCAGGAATGATCTGAAATTTTCCACTAATATTTATAGGTAAATCGACAACTCCTTCAACATTTTGATGGGCACCATCTGCAGTAAAAACATGGTTCAGGTGAGGGCTTCTGATTATTAAATCAAGATTTTTTATTGTCGTTAAACCTCCCTGACCTATGACTGACATATTGGCACCACTGTCCAAAAGTGCAATGACATCTTTATCAAAAAGTTTGATTTTAACATAAGGCCTGTTATCGTTACCATTTTTAATTAAAAGAGGAGCTACAAAGTTTTGAAAATATTCCTCCTTTATTTCATCTGACTCTATTAAAATATTATTGGCTCCTAAAATATTTGGAGAAGATTGAGAGCCTTCATCAAAATTCTCCTTTACAGGTTTCCCTGTCTACACTTGTCGCAATCTTTCAACATAACATCTGGTGTACCACATTTAAAGCAGAATTGTTTCTTAATACCAGATCTGCGAACACGAAACGTGTGGTTTGCTAAACCACATTTCCAACAAATAACTGGAGATTTACTACATGAAGTCGAAGGAGAAGAAGTGTTAGTTGAGGTACTAGGGGCATTCCTGGATTTATTTTTCTGATTTCTATTACCGAAATTTTTATTTCGATTGAAAGGCAATCTGTCTGACTGATCTTTGGCAACGAAAGCAATTTCAGGGTCATTTACCATGGATACTGATCTATTATTAAGATTGGAATTTGAAATAGCGCCTAGCGAATCTGCTTCTTCTAATTTTTTGCATAACGTTCCAAGCATTGAAACGGAATCAATATCACTGAGAGCTAGTCTACGTCGATAATCAGATTTTAATCCCAACTTAATATATTTTACTTTGGTTACCTCAGCTGCTCCATGACTGAGTCTATTGAAAAGAGCCTCCATACAGGCAATGTAAATGACAACTGGCTCAGAATTATTCTGTTTCCTACTTTTAATTTGCTGCCAAATCTCATCATCAAAATCTGCTACCAAAAAATCTTTCTTAAGCTTCAAAACCAATGAATCCCAATCATTGACTTGAGTTTTGATGTAACGAAACCAAAAAGTGGCTTTTCCAGTGAAAAGGTCACTAGCCGATTCAAATAGTTCTGTTTTGGAAATATGCCTAGACTGTGCAAGTTCATCAATCCGTTCTATGAATGACAAAAGATTTTTGCGGTCTCCATCAAATTGTACTCCTAATTTGTAAACAGGGGTAGACTTCAAAAAAGGTGAGAAAGAATGATTTTGTGCCATACTAACTCCAGGGTTTACAGTAGAATTCATCAGTGGCATGTTATTCTGTACAGGCTCTGGTTCTACAACTTTCTCATGCATGCTGCATAATCTGCATCTGCATTATTCAGAGGAATTCTTTGGATTCTCAGAGTAACATGACTCAATCTAGACAAAGCTCTTTTAAATGTAGAGTCTGAAGATGGACCTTCAAAATCACTAATCAAAGTTGTTATCGATGCTAATGTGTTTTCAATCTCTACTTTATCAACTGAAAAATTAAATGACGGATCTACTAGGTTAAGAACATCTTGACCCTGTTGTAACTCTTTAGCAAACAAACGTCCCAAAGTCTTTCTTTCGTCATCCATATTCCTGTCTGAAAAAACACCTCTAATCCTCAACTCATAGTTGATTTCTCCAATTAGCAAATGTTTAACTTTGAGTGACTCCATGTTGACTTATGCTTCACAAAAAAAACAAATGAAATATAAAAAAATGTGCAATCACAAAAATTATGTCAAGCAGAAAACACTAATCTCTGCAAAAGTTGGAAATTTTTCAAACTTGGCAACGTTGCAAATTTATCTAAAAAATGAAAAAATCCCAAATTGCAACTATTTAACTCCCAAATACGCAATTATTACAGACAAAAACAAAAACAATTGCCACCTGCAGTGCTCTCAAACACAATGATAGACAGGCAAAAACTAAATCAGGATGAGAAAGTCTATTTTTTCTCTGTGGAAAACCTTCCTGTCTATATATTTCCGCTAAAGTGCCTATACCTCTCATCCCCTGTAAAATTGCAAAATATTTCATTCATATAAATGTCCAGACAACAATCTAAGGAAAATTAATTTTGAAATTTTGAATTCAATTTTGATAAAAACTTGAATTTCCAGATTTTCGGGCTCCACACGTTGGACGCTATTTATGTAGTCTACTTTTCTCAACCCCCAAATAATTACTTCAGAATATAAGAAAATAAGTTACATGTATGCAGACGGCAGCTTTTCATCGGAGAACAGATAAGTGAATTCGCGTTAGAATTAAATGCCCATCAATTCAAGTTTTTTTAAGGGCGCCACTCAATTTATTTGAAAAGTTGATAATACTTGGGAAACTGAGAAAGCCAAATATTTACACCTAAATATGTATAAAAAATTCCCTTAGATTGCTGGGACAGACAAGTACATGAATGAAACCAAAAATATCTTCAAAACCTATTTTTTACACCCAAATGGACAAAGCACATGTCAATCGCTGTAGAGGCCTTAGAACTTGCAATTGATACACTAAGATAATTACTCAATACTCAAATAAGAAATGAGACAAGAAATCATCATGATCCACCAGTAAAACGGGATAGTATAAAAGTTACAAGGTCTGAAATGCTATGTAAAATGAATTAATATACTAAGATAATTACTCAAAACTCAAATAAGAAATGGGACAAGAAATCATCATAATCCAACAGTAACACGGGATAGTATAAAAATTCAGTTTGATATGGTGTAAGAAGAAATATGAAAAATGACAACCGCTGTCACATGGTACCATGGGAAAGCTTCACAAAAGCCTTCATTTTCATATGATGGTGAATGATGAAATTTATAAAAAACTAAACATGAAAACAGGTGAAAAATTCAGTTTTTCATAAAAACCTGGCGTGGTCCTCTCCAGTGATTCAGATCACCCCGATCACAGTCCACTGGGTGCAAAGGTGAGTAGCATAGGTCACTGCGACGAACACAAACGAAAAGGTGGCCCTCCGCTGAACTGGTGGGCTAAGCTCCGCTGTTTCTCCTCCTGGTATTCCTCCTGGCGTTACAACGAAGTATAGCTCAGCAGCTCAGCATACGGTGCTGCGCCTGGAGTCCAGAGTACTCCTGGTCTCCACTGGTCAAAATCCCCGAACAAGATGGTAAGATCGTCCTATGGGAGATCTTGACGAGGGAAAGGTGGTGTCCTCAATGGAAACTAGAGACACAAACAGCCTCCATCCGGTCGTTTCACGACCCTACGATCATCTACCGAGTAATATGGTCTCCTACGACCCTATTGAAAAAAATAGGCTCACTTAACATCCTGTACATCTCCTACCACGTGGATCACAAAAAGAAAAAATACAGCCAGAATGGCGAGACATACCAATTCAGAAAATAAAATCATGCCAGTTTAAACTGCTTACCTTCTGCGAAGGGTCGAACCAGCACCAAAAAATTGCGGGGCCATGCTGTAGGGCTCCCAGGTGGCAACAGACAATCTCTCAATGATTACACAAAAATGACTTGGCTATTGGCCTTAGAGCTTGTAAAACACTCGAAAATACAAATCCCCAAAATGGGTTTGACTAAAAAGCCAAATTTATAGTGCTTACTGCCGGACCAACAAAACCTTCAGCCTTCTTCTATCATGGCCGCTGAGAAAAAGCCACAAGGCCGGAAGTTTCTCCAACTCCAAAACCCCTCCTTTTTCCCTAACTTCATCCAAAAATCCCTGGTACCATTTTTGCCAACACAATACGTAGAAGGTCATACACAGGAGAAATTATTTTTCACATGGGTTAAACCAATGGCTGTTTGAAAAACTCTTCGACGAACCACGGGCTGTTTCAAAACTCGTCGACGAAACACTGTCGTGAGCCATCCTCTATAGTCGTCCAAGCCAGCGGCAGTAACAATTGCTGACAAGACATGCGACTGTGAAGTGTGTCAAACTGACAATGACGTCCTGGAGAAAACACATCAAAAATGTCAAAGGTGTCAAGTGAGCTCATTCTTAACAACAATGAAAATCCTAGAAAATTAATAAACCACTTCTTCAAAAAGGACACGTCCTAAGGGAACAGTCAACCTAATGATCCCTGAAATAGTCAAGCAAATCCATTCATCCTAGTTGGAGAACACTACAGGTAAGCGATTGTTATCTTATAAGTCCCCAAAAAACTAATTAACCTTTTGATTTCAGGCTAAAAGAACTTTCACTTATCAACCTGTCTTTCGGCATTAACCCCTTTCAATATCAGAACCTGTTTATTTGGATCAGAAAAAGAAGCCTCAGCTTGGATCATCACATCCTACAGGTGTACTGATATCAGAGAGGATGCTAAGAAAATTGATGATAAATTTCCAAAATAAAAAGTGTGTGATATGAATCAACTGCAATTAAAAGTGTTAACTATACCAGGTATTTGCATCATTTATCTGACTGAGTGTTCTCTGTGAATATGTACATAATTGATGATTTATTTACCTGAATATTTCCAAGACCTGTATGAAAATCAAAACCAAAACTATATTCAGAAAATCTAAACGCTACACCACAGTGAACATTTTGAGTGTCAATGCTATCAATATATATTGTAATATAGCAACACAAAGTTATCATAACGGCCAAGAAAACCATTCGATTCACACTTTCAGTCCAGTTGTTCCTCCAGGATACAAGATTATCGTAACTGTGGATTCAATTATCTATTTCAAGATAAGTGTACGGACAATAGACAACATCACCATCAAAATATTGGATCAAGCTGGAAGACTCATTAATTTTCGAGGCGAAACCATAACTGTCAGCCTAAACTTGAAAAAACTCGGATAATTATGGTTATTAAGTACAATAGGATGGTCGACCCCATTTGGTATAAGGAAGCAAAGATTTTAGGAAAACCCACCAGTGTGAAGAAGAACACCAAGAGACTAACACGTTCCAATCGTCTTTTTTTAAAGTCTCTAGGATTTACGCTTCTAATATAATGGATATTTTGAATATCAATCAAGAACCGTTAGTTGACCAATCAATTCAAGAAAAGGAGTATCACACATACCAACCATTTCTACAAAAATTTGAATACAATGACGAAATTAGAATATCAATTCAGGAGCTTGATACATATACTTTGCCATGTGAAAGTTACCTATACATTGAAGGTCGTTTGACGCAATCCAATGGAACGGCTATCGACAAACTCAGATTCATCAATAATGCTATAAACTTTCTATTCAGAGAGGTAAGGTATGAATTGAATGGTATAACAATTGATTCAGTTAGAAATATTGGCCTCGTATCGACAATAAAGGGGTACTTATCATACAATGCGAATGAAAGTATCAACTTGGAAAACGCAGGTTGGTTTCCGAAAGTGAATTACGCCAACAAGGATGAGAAAGTTCTTGTAGATGCTGAAGGAAATTTCAGCGTATGTATCCCACTTTCCTTCATCATGGGTTTCTTCGAGGACTATCGAAAGGTGATTTTGAATATGAAACAGGAATTGGTGTTGATTCGAAGCAATGACGACATCGACGCCACATACAGTTCCGATGTGAAGGAAATTCCAAAAGTACACATTGACAAGATATTCTGGAGAGTGCCTCACGTTTTATTAGATATTCCACAACAATTGCTGTTCACTAAAATGGTAGAAGAAAATCAAGAAATATTTCTAGCATTCCGAAGTTGGGAACTCATAGAATACCCCAAATTGCCTACATCCACAAAAACGACATGGCCTGTCAAAACGACAAATCAGTTGGAAACACCACGTCACATCATCGTTGTCTTCCAAACAGACAGAAAAAATAATATAAAATCAGATTCAAGTAAATTCGATGATTGCGACTTGACAAATATTCGAGTTTTCTTGAATAGTGACAGATACCCATATAATGACTTATATCTGAATTTCACTGCTAATAAAACTTCCCAATTATATTCCATGTTCGCAAATTTCAGACCATCGTATTATGGATCTAGTAAGGAACCTATATTTTCACCGAAGGAGTTTGTAGAGAACATCCCTATGGCATACATCGACTGTTCCCATCAGAAAGAATCTTTGCAAAGTGGATCAGTTGTGATGAGAATAGAGTTTGAAACAGCCAAAGCAATTCCAGACAACACTTCAGCATTCTGTTTAATTTTACATGATAAAATGTTCAGCTACAGTCCTTTGACAAAAATTGTCAAGCAATTGTAAAATAAATTCTTCATCCCCCCACTATACTCTTTAATTTTAAAGATAACATTCAAGTAGTTGATAATTTCAGTTGTGTATCATCATACACGCAATGAAGTTATTAAGTATAGATATCCAAGGGTTCTCGTTATCCAATACGTTTTACCCCAAAGAACTATCAATTTCGAATGGCTATCAGATCAACAACTATTTATTCAAAGCAGCCGTTCCATTTTGTGCACTTCAGGAAGCAGACAAAAAAACAAGTTCGTTGGCTAGAACGAAATTTCCATGGGCTAACATACTCTTCTGGGTTGATAGACTATGATGAATTACCGAATATACTATCAGAACATCTCAAAGATGTTGACTTAGTTTATGTAAGAGGACACCAAAAACTCGAATTTCTAAATTCGGTGCTAACGTCATCTCACAGACCCAAAATAGTCAATATCGAAATTTTTGACAATGTCATGGATACTGTCAAATTCAAGGCTGATAGTCCTCTATGCATGCACCATAATTCCAGTGACAACAATATGTGCAGTTTTCGATTTACATAATTGGATAAGTAGTCTCCTACCCCAATGACCTTTTCATTTGTTTGCTGGCCGCTCAGATGTGCATCAACGACTTATTGAATCAACATATCAGAAACCTGAAGGAACTCAAAATGACTATCGACATTTTTGAGATGACGAAGAATTTCAACAGCATCAAGATAAGCTCAAGAGAAGAAGAAAAATGGAACCAACGGGTTTTTTCCAATCCGAGACGATTCCAAAAAAACAAAATCACCACAACCGAACGAGTCACTTTGAAATGTCCTACTTTTAGTTAATACAATTATCAAATAATACTCTTTGTTTGATTCACTGATCCCTCCCTAAGGTTATATCCAAAATGTACAGTACCCTGAGTACTGCGTTCATTATAGCGGGTCTCAGAATACTTGATACTGTGACAAGCAGGAGAATTCTCCCCGGCTCATTTCTGAGATGCTTCACCACCTGATTCTGAGATCGCAAGAATTTCCATATTGAAACCATATTTCCATAAAACATATAGAGCGATTCTAGTATCAAGAAACCATAAGGCTGTTCTGAGATCATAGATTGATGTTTGAATCGACCTAGGATCAAATAATACATAGGTCGATTCTAGTATCATTGATCTCTGAATCGACCTAGGATCAAATAACACATAGGTCGATTCTAGTATCATTGATCTCTGAATCGACCTATATGTTATTTGATCCTAGGTCGATTCTAGTATCCAAAAACCATAAGATCATTGATGTGTGAATCGACCTACGATCAAATGGAACATGAGGCTGTTCGATAGATCATTGATACTAGAATAGACCTAGTATCAAATAACACATAGGTCGATTCTAGTATCTTGATATTAGAATAGACCTTACATATCTACTGTCCATCGAAACAGAACCGAAAATCTCCATCCGCCTTTTTCACTAATATGACCGGTGATGACCATTCGCTATTTGAAGGCTCCACGACATTCAATTCCAACATTTTATCCAACTCTTTGTTCAAGTGTCCCAACATATACGGTGACATCAAATATTGCCGCTGTTTCACTGCGCGAGCATCTCCAGTATCTATATTATAAACTTTTTTATTCGTGCGTCCTAACTTATGTCCGTTACTAGCTATTTCCTTGAATTCTGAAATAACCTGGGTGGCTATTTCCAACTTTTCTTCTGACAAATTCTCCAAAGTATATATTTTTTCATGGTTGTAAGTATCATCTTTATTATCAAATCCGACTAATGCGATATTGATATCTTCACTACCATAAACTTTCCACTTATTGTCACGAAAGTCGATTTTTAGACCGAATTTCTCACAAAAATCACTGCCTAGTATAATAGAGCAATCCAATGAAGGAACTATCAAAAATGAAATGAGTTTACATATATTTTCGATACATATCGGTACAGTGACATGTCCAGTGACACACTGTCTGGCACCCTCAGCAGTTGTAACAAATTTATGTTTCGAAACCGTTATTTCGGTTGAGAAAAATTGTTCCACGTCCCGAAAATTTTTTCTTATCATAGATCGGTTTGCACCAGAATCTAATAAAGCAATCAAAGGCTGATTATTTATACTTATTTCAACGTATGGTCTATTATCGTATTTCTTCCTCAACAAAACCGGAGAGACAACTTCTTTGCTAAATGATTCCAAATTATTCAGAAAAACTTCGGCGAATTTTAGGTGATTTTTTTGTTCAAATGTCAAACTAAATTTTGAAAACCTCGGGGTGACCTTGAAATTTTGAAGAAAAGGTTGGTCACTAGGACTTTCTCCAACTATTCGTTTCCCGAACATTTTCTACAATCCGATGAAATAGTACCAGGATTGCCACATCTGAAACAAAATTTCCCTCTTTTCAGAGTACACGCATGGAATGTATGGTTTGGTCCTTTGCAATTTCAGCAAACTACCGCCTTTCTTTGGCTGTTACTCGTAGAAGTCTGACTGACATTTACAGTTCCTTGACTAGAGCTTGCCGAAGCTTCCGGAGCATCCCAACTATTAGAACATCTTGAAAATTTTCTATTATCCCTTTTGTTACTATTCTGGAATTTTCTATGAGAATTAGTTTTCTCGTTTGCTTTATGTTTTGATTCAAATTCCACTACGTCAACGTTACATTGTGTTCTTCTAAAATTAGTTTTGACTTGAGAATCTTTCAAGACTGACTCTAGAATTTTAGCATCATGTAACAAAGCATCTACCGTTGCATATTCATTCAAAGCAAGTCGATTCATATAATCTGGTCTCAGATTTTTTCGAATCCATTTGACTCTTGTCATCGCAGCTGGTGGTGTACTAAGTCTATTGAATAAAGATTCCATTATAGCAACAAAAATTACAACCGATTCCTCATCACTTTGCTTACGACCCTTGATTGTTTCCCACAGTTGTTCATCATAATCTTTGTCTAGAAAATCAAGTTCTTACCTCTTAACTAATGAATCCCAATCTCTAACATTACCAGTATCTTTCACAAGTCTCAGCCACAAAAGCGCTTTCCCGGAAAATAAGTCTATACTAGACTGGAATAATTGTTCTTTAGAAACATGTCTTGCCTCTGATAGTTCATTTACACGTTCTAGAAAAGCTTTTACTCCTAAACCTCGTTTGGTTCCATCGAATTTCAAATCCCATTTGTAAATTGGAACTAATTTAGGAACTTCCCGTACTATATTATTTACTGAGTTTGAAGTATTTTGCTGCATAAAAGTTGAAGCTAAGTTATTTTGTGATACCCCATACTCATCCAACTTTTCATCTACATCAGCATCTAGTGTCAACATCGTTGCCATAGATTCATTTTTGAAAATAACTTCATGTTCTTCGTTTACATTTATTGGCATTCTTCTTATTCTTCCTGATACGTGAGCTAACCTAGATTTAATCCTTTGATATAACGAATCTTCTTGTGAACCCTCGAAGTCAGGAATTAAAGTTTTCAAACTATCTAATGTATTATTTATTGCATGTTCCTTCGTTTCAAAACTATATTGTGGGTCTACTACTATGTCTGCATTTTTTCTCAAAAGTTTACTCAAAATTTTCCTTTTATCATTCATATCTCTCTCTGTTACAACGCCTCGTATACGCAACTCGTAGTTCATTTCATCCAGGAGTAAGTGTTTCACTTTCATAATTTCCGCCATTTTCTTTACTTTAAGTAGGTACTCGAAATTCTCGCTAATTACAAGTAGAACTCAATTAAATAAATTCGCCAAAAATATCCAAGTGTGCGTCCACAATTTTTTGAAAAAATCATACAGAATCCAAAAATCAAATTCGCAAAACTATGACTTGTTGGTGAACAGTATCACCCTGTATAAAACTCAATCAAATTTCTCATTGAATAATTTAATCATAAAATGCATCGGATTTATTGAAATAAATTCAAGGATGCCAAACTGGACAAAAACTTTTAACAAAACCAGAATGTACAAATGCTTATCACGCACAAAAACTCATGAAATGTTTCAATAGAGATAATCCACTCTTACCTTTTTTTGTTGTTGTCGGCTTCGAATTCATATACATAAATATAAAAATATGAATCACCAGAAAATTAAAACTCAAAATAATATTTATTTATTATTTGCAGATAATTTTGAACTCCAAATCAAACCAACGACACATTCAAGTACTCATCATGAAAATACATCCAAAAATCGGGCCACACGTTGGGCGCCAAACTTGTTACCACCCTTTTGTCATGAGAATATGATTTATAGAATTTACCAATTAACAAGATTTTTAATATCTGATTATCAGGAGAGTAACAAGGCATACGGCAGTAATATAGTCTGGAGAGCTGGGTTGTAGATGGTGAATTGATTTCTGGAAAAGGGCGCCACCTAATTTTGATGATATTTAAATTAAGGAAAAGAAAATAAATTGCCAACTTAGGTCAAATTCAATTTATTATGCCACTAGCATTTTCTGCGGGATTAACATTTATTGACAGTACGTTTTGCTTGTACCTACTTATAACATTACGAATATCATGAAAGGTTGCATCATTCAACCAATATTATTAATCACCCTTTCACAGCTGCGATCGGTTTACAGTGAGATTAAAAATTAGCTTTAATCCATTGAATTCATATTTTGGTTATGTATAATAAACATGTCTGTTGACCCCGGCGAATTATTATTCCTGCTAATCTTCCCATTAGCAAAAGTGATAATTTTATACTGATGATGATGTGTACTTGAGAACCCCCCTGGATGTCTCGTGGTTTTCTTTGGAAATTATAGAGTAAAATGGAAAGTTCTCACCCCCAATCTTCTGTGTCAACTCATATCAAAGGTATCAAAATGGCTTCCTCCAACCGTTCCTTCTTTCTGCGCACATTATCTCTTCGGTATTACATAAGGTATCGGATTCCCCTTCGATGTAAAATCTTGAGTTCAACTTATGATCATACTGAGAGTATATTGCCGTGAATTGGATTTATGATCTTGAATTCTAAATCAGAGCCCGATCTCTCCACATTACAGTTTTATTGGTACTTCTAGCTCTTATCCATATAACTTTCGATATGCTAACTCGAAAACCCCAATGGAAAGGAAGCAGCAAATCTATAATATAATTAACAAAATGTCACTTTCGTAACTTGAAATATGATTATTACTGTTTGACTCACCCTCTGAGAGAAAAGCTTCCTCAAAATTTGATTTTAAAAACTCAACAGATCGGCGTCAGTACCAGAGCAAAATCAAAATGGTCTCCACTTTTCAGTCTGCCTCTTAGTTTCCTTCATGAAAAACCCTTCAAAAATTCCGAAGCGCACAGTGCTTTCAAAACTATTTCAAAAAAATCTCAAATGTAAAATCACACACTTTGCGCATTGACGTCATGAACACATGACTAATATTGACCAATCTTGATTAAATGTTACTGTCATCTTCAAAATATCGGCGAATCAGAAAGAAGGACGCGGTCGGTATCAACCAATCTCGCTACCCGATTTCTACCACGTCATTCGGACACTTGACACTTGACAGCGTCGTCACTCATTCTGTTGACGGTTTTGACATTCCTTGACGATTGACGTCAAAGTTCAACGTTTCGACATAAACAAAACACAACAAATCAATTAGAGAATTTATAAGTGATAAATCGTGCTAGTCACACTGAATCTCACCAGTAAGTAGAACTCATCATGAATCGCAATTATTAATGTATTGACAAACATCTTCCATAACATTTATACTAACATTCTCTAACCTACTTGTTTATGTTCCAGGTTTAAGGAATGTCAGATGAAAACATCACGAATTATGACTGAATTACTCATCTACAGGAACCGGATCACATTGTAGAAAAGATAGAGATTCTGAAAGGTATAGTATTCAAATATATACGAGTGCATGCTGTAAAATAAATAACTCTGGCTACTTCGATTTCAGTTCGATCAGCCCAGGACATATTCCGCATCATATATGCAGCAGTATTGGACGTACAGAGTGAACCATCATAAAACATTTCATGAGTTAGTTGTAACTTTTCATTCAATAAACAGTACAGACGGAACCTCCGATTCTTTTATGGCTGAGAGATATAAAAGGTCACTAGAATATTCCATAATTATCATTGATACAAAGGTATAGTCAGATAAACTTAAGTGAGATACTTTCACAGTAAATTTTCATGTTACACACTCTTTATCTCTATCCTATCAACTCACATGGATACTATCAAAGCAGACGAGTTCCTGATGCCCATATGAGACGACTTTCAAGCGGGTATAACACACAAGTTGCACAACAAGGAACTTCAATTTCGACTGAGTTCACACTGTAACTGTGCCGTCAAGCATCTGACAGCACAGTTGAAGCAGATTCGATGACAGTGACCGTATAATACGACTCTGAAGGGTACAAAACGAGTTCAATAGGCAAATGAAGTCACATCGACTTCATCGGTGTGCACACTCTATTTCTCTATCATATCATCCCACAAGGATACTATTGAAGCGAACGAATTCGCAATGCCCATATGAGATGACTTCTAATCGGGTATAACGCACACAACTTGCAGAACAAGAAACTTCGACTACGACTATGTTTACTAAGAAACTCTGCAGTCTAGCATCTGACACTTTGAAGGGTATATAACGAGTACAATAGGCGAATGGGGATACATCGACTCCTTCGTCGTACACACAATATATCTCTATCCTATCACCTTACATGAACACTATTGAAGCAGAGAAGTTTGCATTGACCATATGGAACGACTTCCGAGCGGGTATAACGCACACGATTTGTAGAACAAGAAACTTCGACTTCGACCATGTTCACACTGTAACTCTGCAGTCTAGCATCTAACATGCATACAGTTGAAGCAGATACGATGGCAGTGACCTTATGAATCAACTCTGAAGGGTATATAACGAGTTCAATAGGCAAATGAAGTAACATCGATTTCATCATTGTGTACACTATATATCTCTATCCTATCATCTGACATGATCACTCTCGAGGCACACAAGTTCACGATGACCATATAAGATGATTTCCAAGAGGGTATAACGCACACAACTTGCAGAACAAGCAACTTTGACTACGACTATGTTTACACAGGAACTCTGCAGTCTAGCATCTGACATGCATACAGTTGAAGCTGATATGATCGCAGTGACCGTGAAAGATGACTTTGTAGGGTTTATAACGGATACAATAGGCAAATAAAGATACATCGACTTCATCGTTGTGCACACTTTATCTCTCTATCCAATCAACTAAGATAAACACTATTGAAGCAAACGAGTTCGCAATGAATATATGAGATGACTTCCAAGAGGGTATAATGCACACAACTTGCAGAGCAAGAAACTTCGACTTCGACTATGTTCACACTGTAACTCTGCAGTCAAGCATCTGACATGCATACAGTTGAATCAGATTCGATGACAGTGAGTGTAAGTATATGTACAGCAAGAGCACGAACTCAATTTGGACAGTTTTCCCATGTTAATTCCCATAAGAAAATTTAAGGTCAAAAATAGCAAAAATGGCTCTTTTTTCATATACAGCCAGAGCATGAAGGCTGAATTCAGTTTCCCCATGTCAATCTCCTTAAGAAAATCTAAGGTCGAAAAATAGCAAAAATGGCTCTTTTCTCAAGGTTACCGCAGTTGACCATGTTGGTAGGAGTACAGAACGGGTGAACATTTATAGGGAGGAAAGACAGGTTTGGAAAATAATGAGTACTGATACATGATAATATTTATTATTCGTTAGTGTAAATATATATGAACAAAATAATTCTCGAGATATCACCATCAATTTATGAGCCATATTCCACAACATCATCATCGATTGAATAGTGTCTCCATGGTAACGTTTCATCAGTTCCTGGAATAATATATTTCTTATCATCATTCGGACTGAGAGCGTTCTTTTTTCGTATGATATAAACTTGATGTTTATCTGATTTGATCAAATTCTGAGTGACAGTTTTTTCCTTCCGATTATCCAAACACTCAACATAATCAGTGAAGGTTATTGATGTCTTCACAAAATTCCTCAGAATATCATCAATTTCGAAATCATCATATCCTTCATGCATTAGTTCTTCTCGTTTTCTCATAATGTCATCAATCGTAGTTAAAATTCTAGTTGTGCAGAGTTTCGATCTCAGACCAACGTAGTCGATCATCAGTACTTCGTTTTGCTCATCTTTTAACATTCCCAGCACTTTCTTATCGACTTGAGGAATATTATAAATGTTATTCGATTTATAGTCGAAGGTATCGAAGCGCTGATGACAGTCCTTCTTCATAACCTCATATGGATCTTGACCAACAATCTCATAAATCAAGCTGTCAGTATCAGTGTAGAGAACTGAGCAATCACGAAATGTGTTGGACATATAGTCGTAGTGAAAGTCATATAATGTTGTCTTAGCTAAATCTAAAATAGCTTGACCAACATAAATGGGTTTGTTAAGATAGATTTCCAGTTTCCTCTTTTCTATAGCAATCAAATTTTCATTGAAGACTGTACAATTCTTGAACTCGGGTTTTGAAATGTACGCCTCTGCACCATATCTTCCTACCCACTTTGTCAAAAGTCTGACATTAACTCTCTTCCTAATGTTTTTCATTGTCTTACCAAAAACATCGTTGTTCATGAGCTTGAACAGATTCTTCTCAAACACATTTTTTGCTTGTTTCCGGAGTACAGTGTTTAGGTCTATGTATGATCTTAACCACGTAGCTAGCTGGAACTTGAGAACTCGATGTATCTGTTTCAGCACTAAACCATGTTTCAACGCCTGTTTCAGGGCTCGGTAGTGAAAGACATACTTCTCCTCGTAGCGTAGGGTTGCCATCAATTTGGCGTGTTCTCGTACAGTTTTGGGAGGCTTTCCAGTCTTAGGATTGATGTGTTGAGGACAAAATGGAATATCTTCATGTACATCGTGGAGGTGTTGTGGATAATATAAATCGACTTCTAAAATATATCCTTCTTCTGCATCATCGGGAATAGCCGTGACGTCGATATTGGTGTCAGTCCATTCAAAACCTCCATATGGTAAAGCTTGAGACATAGCCCATCCGTATTGGTTATTGACGTCATAGTACATCAAGAAGGAATCGGCTTTCGAAGGATCATAATCAGGAATATATTTATTGTTTGCATGAGCTCTTCTTTTTGAACAAACTTGACTGAGACCTCCTCCTCCAAGAAAAACATGCATTATCATCATTTTTAACGTTGATGCAAGCTTGTTTTTGCTTGATTTGCGGGGGTGACTCAATCTATGAGGATCCAAGTTGGGGAGTGAACTTGTTCATGTTCACACTAAGATTGATGATGCTCTTCAATGCCCATCCGCTGTCACGCTCCTGGAACTCCTCTAACTCCTTTATAATAGGATCAATCACTTCCTCATTGAACCACTTGTTAATGTCTGTATTCCTATAGATGGGTGAGTTAGGAGTAGTGAAGTATTTGTAATCAGTCTGTATGAGATCTCCTTTAGTGATCTCAAATTCTCCGCAGAACACAGCGTTAACTTCAACTGCTCCATCTTTTTTTAATGCATTCTGAATACGTATCCGGAAAAGAGCTCTATAATCAGCCATGAATGCTTCAGGGTCCTGATGTTTCAAATTTGAGGTAACTCCAGTTCTGATGCGAGACTGAAACGCAGATTCTGAATCATTCCAACGAACTCTATCCCGTGCAGTTTCTTTTCTGGAAGATAACCCAGCTCCCCTCTTCCGAATTGCTTTGAACTGGTTTCGGAAGGTTTTCATATTTCTAAGGCAAGCCTCCAGATGTTGCTTCTCGCCCAAGTTTCTTGAGTACCTCAAGGCATTATTTAGTCGCTTTATTCCCTTCTGACATTCTTGAAGTCCTTCTTTCACGCGATTTCCATCATAGGAAGATGTTTGGAGACCAAGAAGAGCAGCAATGTGACGTATCAAATCGATAAACAGACCAGTCTTCACCATTTTGAGGTTCGTCTTCACAGTACAAATATCTGCAAGGGAATTGAAAAATTGCAGAGTGTGCAGTTTGAATACACTTGAGGTCGGACGGAACGCTATCATGAAATGTGGCGAAAGGCCCTCTTGAAATCGAAATTTTTGTCTGTTTCACACCGAATGACTTCACACCCACAAATTAATTATATCTTTATTCAACCCTAGAGAAATAAACTATTGCCGAATGGAACAGTAATTCAGAGCTGTATATAGGATCCATGGAATTTGGAGGCGCGACACATACACCTGCGGTAGATTTCTCGAAGGTAATACGGTTCTTTGATAGCCTTCAGGCAACATTTTTCCCTGAACATGTTATATGAAACAAACGAACAACACTATTCATACCTGACTTCACAATAGTGACAACCTCCTTTGCAGAGAGGGATTATTGTCAATAAAGTTGGTACACTTCCCTCGCAAGGGTACCTGACGTGTTTTCGTGCGAGAAAAGTTGACCGTTTCGTTATACTGTCGTACAATATATTCCTGAGAATGGTCCATGTACATCTCACTACCTGAAATACCATGATGTACTATACCAGTTTGAATTACGAATTTATTTATAGCTTTACACTTCCTCAGAATTCCTTAAGTATCCGAAGAATACCAATATGTCTAAAATATCCACATTTATTTATGATTTCGTCAACAATTTCCACTATCCACACACGCAGTTCAAAATTACATCAATTCCAAATTTGATTGTCCTGACAAATAATCACCCCTTACAGCGCCAGTTACCACAAAAAATGTATATTCAATACAAAAATCATTATTATGATGGGACGCGAAATAATGCAGTTCATTGAAAAAAAAATGATTCACAAGTGTATATTTTTCGTGCAAAGTCCGATAGGAATCGAAATCCCCTCAATGCCAAAAAATCTAGATCCTAAAATATCCTTATAACACTGGTCATCTTTGGCTTATTTCATTGAAAGAAAATGAGCGACAAGAGTATGTTTTTATGTGGAATTCGATAGGCAGCAAAACGACAAACAAAAGAAGTACACCTACATTATTGCTCAAAATTTTCTCATTACTGAAATAAAATTGGAAACGTATTATTTTGCTGAAATTTCTTTATGTATGACCGCATCACAAAAAAAAAACAAAATAGTACGACGTCATGACGCAAAATAATTCTAAGTTCTTTGAAAGCTAAAAAAAAAGGTGAATGACAAGTGACTGTTTTTCGCACGAAATTCGATAGAAATCAAGACGACCAACAAAAAAGTCGCTTTACATTGCAACTCAAAATGGCCTCTTTTCTAGAAGAAAAAAATCGGAAAAGTATTATTTTTAATGAAATTTTTCTAAGTCTCGATATTCATATTTGCCCAAATATCTCGAGAACGGCACAAAATATCGAAAATCTAAATAAAAAAATACTCCAACACCTTTGTCGACTTTCACAACGGCCTAACACATGGAGAAAGTACGAACACCGTATCACGAAAAACAAAAAAATTAGAACGTCATGACGCGAAATAATTCTAAGTTCATTGAAAAATAAAAGGGAACGACAAGTGTATGTTATTCGCCCGAAATTCGATAGAAATCAAGACGACTAACGAAAAGTCTCCATACATTGCTACTCATAATGGCTTCTTCACTAGGAGAAAAAAATTGGAAAAGTATCATTTTTCAAGTCTCGATATTCATATTTGCCCAAATATCTCGAGAACGGCACAAAATATCGAAAATCTAAATAAAAAAATACTCCAACACCTTTGTCGACTTTCACAACGGCCTAACACATGGAGAAAGTACGAACACCGTATCACGAAAAACAAAAAAATTAGAACGTCATGACGCGAAATAATTCTAAGTTCATTGAAAAATAAAAGGGAACGACAAGTGTATGTTATTCGCCCGAAATTCGATAGAAATCAAGACGACTAACGAAAAGTCTCCATACATTGCTACTCATAATGGCTTCTTCACTAGGAGAAAAAAATTGGAAAAGTATCATTTTTCAAGTCCCGATATTCATATTTTCACAAATATCTCGAGAACGGCACAAAATATTGAAAATCTAAATCGAAAAATACCCCAACACCCCTGTCGACTTTCGCAAGGGCCTACCACATGGAGAAAGTCCGAACACCGTATCACGAAAATCAAAAAAATTAGTACAACGTCATGACGCAAAATAGTTCTAAGTTTATTGAAAAAAAAAATAGAGAAAGACAAGTGTATGTTATTCGCCCAAAATTCGATAGAAATCAAGACGACCAACAAAAAAGTCTCTATACATTGCTACTCAAAATGGCGTCTTCACTAGAAAAAAAAAATGGAAAAGTATTATTTTCAATGAAATTTTTCTTAGTCCCGATATTTATATTTCCCTAAATATCTCGAGAACGGCACAAAATATCGAAAATCTGAATCGAAAAATACCCCAATACCCCCGCCGACTTTCGCAAGGGCCTACCACATGGAGAAAGTCCGAACACCGTATCACGAGAATCAAAAAAATTAGTAAGTACAACGTCATGACGCAAAATAATTCTAAGTTCATTGAAAAACAAATAGTGAATGACAAGTGTATGTTTTTCGTTCGGAATTCGATAGAAATCAAGACGACTAACAAAGAAGTCTCTATACATTGCTACTCAAAATGGCTTCTTCACTAGAAAAAAAAAATTGGAGAAGTATCATTTTTCATGAAATTTTTCCTAGTCCCGATATTCATATTTTCGCAAATATCTCGAGAACGGCACAAAATATCGAAAATCTAAATCGGAAAATATCCCAACACCTCTGTCGATTTTCGCAAGGGCCAACCACATGGAGAAAGTCCGAACACCGTATCACGAAAAACAAAAAAAAAATGTGAACGTCATGACGCGAAATAATTCTAAGTTCATTGAAAAAAAGAATGAATGACAAGTTTTTGTTTTTTGCTTGAAATTCGAAAGAAATCAAGTCGACTAACAAAAAAGTCTCTATACATTGCTACTCAAAATGGCTTCTCTACTAGAAAAAAAAATTGGAAAAGTATCATTTCTCATGAAATTTTTCCTAGTCCCGATATTCATATTTTCCCAAATATCTCGAGAACGGCACAAAATATCGAACATCTAAATCGAAAAATACCCCAACACCCCTGTCGACTTTCGCAAGGCAACATGAAGAAAGTCCGAACACCGTATCACGAAAATCAAAAAAATTAGTACGACGTCATGACGCGAAATAATTCTGAGTTCATCGAAAAAAAAAAGTGAATAACAAGTATTTGTTTTTTGCATGAAATTCGATAGAAATCGAGACGACCAACGAAAAAGTCTCCATACATTGCTACTCAAAACGGCTTCTTTACTAAAAAAAAAAAAATTGGAAATGTATTATTTTTGATGAAATTTTTCTCCCCAAATATCTCGGGAACGGCACAAAATATCGAAAATCTAAATCGAAAAATACTCCAACACCCCTGTCGACTTCCGCAAAGGCCTACCACTTGGAGAAAGTCTGAACACCGTATCACGAAAAACAATTTTTTTTTAATATGTCTTGTATGTGTCTTGTGATCTTCAATGTTCCTTGGATAAATATACCCTATCATTCAGAGCTGCCGCCTTCGAGCATACCATCGAAAACGATTCTATTTTCAAAACCCGGTCACCACTATCCCTTCTCTCCTCCTGCGAGCATATATCTTCAAAACATCATTGATACAGAAAAACAAATAATCACCTTATTAGTTGGAGGTTCTATTTGGGAGCACTGCACAGCACCACTAACATCACCATACTGATATTCCACATGGTATTTCCATTTTCTCGAATATCTGCCACACTGCTCTAGACGAACCGCAGACTGAACGATGAGTACCCACGATTCAACAACACACAAAAGGCCCAATAACTTCAACTCATGATCTAGAGTTCCCAATAGATAAAAGGTAAAACGCCCTTTGTGTGTTGTTGAATCGTGGGTACTCATCGTTCAGTCTACGGTTCGTCTAGAGTAGTGTGGCAGATATTTAAGAAAATGGAAGTACCATGTATAATATCAGTATGGTGATGTTAGTCGTGCTGTGCAGTGCTCCCAAATAGAACCTCCAACTAATAAGGTGATTATTTTTTTTCTGTATCAATGATGTTTTGAAGATATATGCTCGCAGGAGGAGAGAAGGGATAGTGGTGACAGGGTTTTGAAAATAGAATCGTTTTCGATGGTATGCTCGAAGGCGGCAGCTCTGAATGATAGGGTATATATATCTAAGGAACATAGAAGATCACAAGACACATACAAGACATGTTAAAAAAAATTTGTTTTTCGTGATACGGTGTTCAGACTTTCTCCAAGTGGTAGGCCCTTGCGAAAGTCGACAGGTATGTTGGGGTATTTTTCGATTCAGATTTTCGATATTTTGTGCCGTTTTCGAGATATTAGAAAAAATATGAATATATCGGGACCTAGAAAAATTTCATTAAAAATAATACTTTTCAATTTTTTTTTTTCAGTAAAGAAGCCGTTTTGAGTAGCAATGTATAGAGACTTTTTTGTTGGTCGTCTCGATTTCTATCAAATTTCATGCGAAAAACATACACTTGTCATTCACTCTTTTTTTTTTTCAATGAACTCAGAATTATTTCGCGTCATGACGTCGTACTAATTTTTTTGATTTTCGTGATACGGTGTTCGGACTTTCTCCATGTGATAGGCCCTTGCGAAAGTCGACATGGTTGTTGGAGTATTTTTCGATTTAAATTTTTGATATTTCGTGCCGTTCTCGAGATATTTGGGAAAATATGAATATCGGGACTTGGAAAAATTTCAATAAAATAAATATTTTTCCAATTTTTTTTTCTAGTGAAGAAGCCATTTTGAGTAGCAATATATAGAGAATTATTTGTTGGTCGTCTTGATTTCTATCGAATTTCGGGCGAAAAACATACACTTGTCATTCACTATTTTTTTTTCAATGAACTTAAAATCATTTCGCGTCATGACGTACTAATTTTTTTGATTTTCGTGATACGGTGTTCGGACTTTCTCCAAGTGGTAGGCCCTTGCGAAAGTCAGCAGGGGTGGTGGAGTATTTTTCTAGTTAGATTTTCGATATTTCGTGCCGTTCTCGCGATATTTGGGACAATATGAATATCGGAAATTAGAAAAATTTCATGAAAAATGATACTTTTCCAATTTTTTTTTTAGTAAAGAGGCCTTTTTGAGTAGCAATATATAAAGACTTTTTTGTTAGTCGTCTTGATTTCTTTCGACTTTCGGGCAAAAAACATTCACTTGTCATTCATTTTTTTTTTCAATGAACTTAGAATTATTTTGCGTCATGACGTTGCACTAATTTTTTTTTGATTTTCGTGATACGGTGTTCGGACGTTCTCCATGTGGTAGGCCCTTGCGAAAGTCGACATGGTATTTGGAGTATTTTTCGATTTAAATTTTCGATATTTCGTGCCGTTCTCGAGATATTTGAGAAAATATGAATTTCGCGTCATGACGTACTAATTTTTTTGATTTTCGTGATACGGTGTTCGGACTTTCTCCAAGTGGTAGGCCCTTGCGAAAGTCGGCAGGGGTGGTGGGGTATTTTTCTATTCAGATTTTCGATATTTCGTGCCGTTCTCGAGATATTTGGGACAATATGAATATCGGGACTTGGAAAAATTTCATGAAAAATGATACTTTCCCTTTTTTTTTTCTCTAGTAAAGAAGCCCTTCCGAGTAGCAATGTATAGAGACTTTTTTGTTGGTCGTCTTGATTTCTTTCGACTTTCGGGCAAAAAACATACACTTGTCATTCATTTTTTTTTTCAATGAACTTAGAATTATTTTGCGTCATGACGTTGTACTAATTTTTTTGATTTTCGAGATACGGTGTTCGGACTTTCTCCATGTGGTAGGCCCTTGCGAAAGTCGACATCATTGTTGCGGTATTTTTCGATTTAAATTTTCGATATTTCGTGCCGTTCTCGAGATATTTGGGAAAATATGAATATCGGGACTTGGAAAAATTTCATTAAAAATAATACTTTTCCAATTTATTTTTTCTAGTGAAGAAGCCATTTTGAGTAGCAATATATAGAGACTTTTTTGTTGGTCGTCTTGATTCCTATCGAATTTCGAGCGAAAAACATACACTTGTCATTCACTATTTTTTTTTTTCAATGAACTTAGAATTATTTCGCGTCATGACGTACTAATTTTTTTGATTTTGGTGATACGGTGTTTGGACTTTCTCCAAGTGGTAGGCCCTTGCGAAAGTAGGCAGGGGTGGTGGGGTATTTTGCGATTTCGATTTTCGATATTTCGTGCCGTTCTCGAAATATTTGGGACGATATGAATATCGGGACCTAGAAAAATTTCATTAAAAATAACACTTTTCCAATTTTTGTTTTCTAGTGAAGATGCCATTTTGAGTAGCAATATATAGAGACTTTTTTGTTGGTCGTCTTGATTTCTATCGAATTTCGGGCGAAAAACATACACTCATTTTTTTTTTCAATGAACTCAGAATTATTTCGAGTCATGACGTACTAATTTTTTTGATTTTCGTGATACGGTGTTCGGACTTTCCCCATGTGGTAGGCCCTTGCGAAAGTCAACAGGGGTGTTGGGGTATTTTTCGATTGAGATTTTCGATATTTTGTGCCGTTCTCGAGATATTTGGGTAAATATGAATATCGGGACTTTCATGAAAAATGATACTTTTCCATTTTTTTTTTCTAGTAAAGAAGCTATTTTCAGTAGCAATGAATAAAGACTTTTTTGTTAGTCGTCTTGATTTCTATCGAATTTCGAGCGAAAAACAGACACTTGTCGTTCACCTTTTTTTATTCAATGAACTTAGAATTATTTAGCGTCATGACGTACACATTTTTTTTTTGTTTTTCGTGATACGGTGTTCGGACTTCCTCCATGTGGTAGGCCCTTGCGAAAGTCGACAAGGGTGTTGGGGTATTTTTCGATTTAGATTTTCGATATTTTGTGCCGTTCTCGAGATATTTGTGAAAATATGAATATCGGGATTAAAAAAAATTTCATGAAAAATGATACTTTTCCAATTTTTTTTTCTAGTAAAGAAGCCTCCATTTTTTTTTTTGTAAAGAAGCCATTTTGAGAAGCAATATATAGAGACTTTTTTGTTGGTCATCTTGATTTCTATCGAATTCCGGGCGAAAAACATGCACTTGTCATTCACTTTTCTTTCAATGAACTTAGAATTATTTCGCGTCATGACGAACTAATTTTTTTGATTTTCGTGATACGGTGTTCGGACTTCCTCCATGTGGTAGGCTCTTGCGAAAGTCAACAGGGGTGTTGGGGTATTTTTCGATTGAGATCTTCGATATTTTGTGCCGTTCTCGAGATATTTGGAAAAATATGAATATCGGGACTTTCATGAAAAATTATACTTTTCCATTTTTTTTTTCTAGTAAAGAAGCCATTTTGAGTAGCAATGTATGAAGACTTTTTTGTTAGTCGTCTTGATTTTCATCGAATTTCGAGCGAAAAACATACACTTGTCGTTCACCTTTTTTTTTTTCAATTAACTTAGAATTATTTCGCGTCATAACGTACACATTTTTTTTGTTTTTGTGATACGGTGTTCGGACTTTCTCCATGTGGTAGGCCCTTGCGAAAGTCGACAAGGGTGGTGGGGTATTCTTCGATTTAGATTTTCGATATTCCGTGCCGTTCTCAAAATATTTGGGACAATATGAATATCGTTACTTAGAAAAATTTCATGAAAAATGATACTTTTCCAATTTTTTTCTTCTAGTGAAGATGTCATTTTGAGTAGCAATGTATGGAGACTTTTTGTTAGTCGTCTCTATTTCTACCGAATTCCGGGCGAAAAACATACACTTGTCGTTCACCTTTATTTTTTTCAATGAACTTAGAATTATTTCGCGTCATTACGTACTAATTTTTTTGTTTTTTGTGATACGGTGTTCGGACTTTCTATATGTGTTAGGCCGTTGTGAAAGTCGACAGGGGTGTTGGAGTATTTTTTGATTTAGATTTTCGATATTTAGTGCCGTTCTCGAGATATTTGGGAAAATATGAATATCGAGACTTAAAAAATTTTTATTAAGAATAATACTTTCCCAATTTTTTTTTCTAGTAAAGTGGCCATTGTGAGTAGCAATGTGAAGGGACTCCTTCGTTGGTCGTCTTGATTTCTATCGAATTTCGTGCGAAGAACAGTCACTTGTCATTCACCTTTTTTTTTTTTAGTTTTCAAAGAACTTAAAATTATTTTGCGTAATGACGTCGTACTAATTTGTTTTGTTTTTTGTGATGCGGTCATACTTAAAAAAATTTCAGCAATATAATACGTTTCCAATTTTTTTTTTCATTGATGAGGTAATTTTGAGCAATGATGTATGTGTACTTTTTTTGTTTGTCGTTTTACTGCCTATCGAATTCCACATGAAAACATTCTCTTGTCGCTCATTTTTTTTTTCTATGAACTAAGCCTAAGATGGCCAGTGTTTTAAGGATATTTTTGGATCTAGATTTTTTGGTATTGAGGCGATTTCGATTTCTTTCGGACTTTGTACGAAAAATATACACTTGTGAATAATTTTTTTTAATGAACTGAAATATTTCGCGTCCTATCATAATAATGTTTCCTGTATTGAATATACATTTCTTGTGGTAACTGGCGCTGTGAGGGGTGATTATTTGTCAGGACAATCAAATTTGGAATTGATGTAATTTCGAACTGCGTGTGTGGATAGTGGAAATTGTTAACGAAATCATAAATAAATGTGGATATTCTGGACATATTGGTATTCTTCGGATTCTGAGGAAGTGTGAAGCTATAAATAAATTCGTAATTCAAGCTGGTATATTACATCATGATATTTCATTTAGTGAGATGTACATGGACCATTCTCAGGAATATATTGTACGACAGTATAACGAAACGGTCAACTTTTCCCGCACGAAAACACGTCAGGTACCCTTGCGAGGGGAGTGTACCGGCTTTGGTGACAATAATCCCTCTCTGCAAAGGAGGTTGTCACTATTGTGAAGTCAGGTATAAATAGTGTTGTTCGTTTGTTTCATATAACATGTTCAGGGGAAAATGTTGCCTGAAGGCTATCAAAGAACCGTATTTCCTTCGAGAAATCTACCGCAGGTGTATGTGTCGCGCCTTCAAATTCCATGGGTCCTATATACAACTCTGAATTACTGTTTCATTTCGCAATAGCTTATTTCTCTGGGGTTGAATAAAGATATAATTAATTTGTGGGTGTGAAGTCATTCGGTGTGAAACAGACAAATAATTCGATTTCAAGAGGGCCTTGCGCAACATTTCATGATAGCGTTCAGTCTTCCGTCCGACCTCAAGTTCATTTTTTTTTTCTGCAATTGCATACCTCGTTGGTCCCAGCACTGGGACCAAACGCCCCATAAGTCGAAACTTGTGCGGGGTTAGGTATACATACAAACACAAACATCCATGGCCTAACTAGGATTCGAACCTATGTCTCGGTGGGAGTCCCCATACGAACTCAGCGCCTTCACGCTCTCGACCACCGAGCCGCCGTCATTATTACTGCACACTCTGCAATTTTGCAATTTCCTCGCAGATATTTGTACTGTGAAGACGAACCTCAAAATGGTGAAATCTGGTCTGTTTATCGATTTGATACGTCACATTGCTGCTCTCCTTGGTCTCCAAACATCTTCCTATGATGAAAATCGCGTGAAAGAAGGACTTCAAGAATGTCAGAAGGGAATAAAGTTACTGAATAATGCCTTGAGGTACTCAAAAAACTTGGGCGAGAAGCAGCATCTGGAGGCCTGCCTTAGAAATATGAAAACCTTCCGAAACCAGTTCAAAGCAATTCAGAAGAGGGGAGCTGGGTTATCTTCCAGAAAACAAACTGCACGGGATAGAGTTCGTTGGAATGATTCAGAATCTGCGTTTCAGTCTCGCATCAGAACTGGAGTTATCTCAAATTTGAAACATAAGGACCCTGAAGCATTCATGGCTGATTGTAAAGCTCTTTTCTGGATACGTATTCAGAATGCACTTGAAGAAGATGGAGCAGTCAAAGTTAACGCTGTGTTCTGCGGAGAATTTGAGATCACTAAAGGAGATCTCATACAGACTGATTACAAATACTTCACTACTCCTAACTCACCCATCTATAGGAATACAGACATTAACAAGTGGTTCAATGAGAAAGTGATTGATCCTATTATGAAGGAGTAAGAGGAGTTTCAGGAGCGTGACAGCGGATGGGCATTGAAGAGCATCATCAATCTAGGTGTGAACATAAACAAGTTCACTCCCTAACTTGGATCCTCATACATTGAGTTACCTCCGCAAATCAAGCAAAAACTAGCTTGCATCAACGTTAAAAATGATGATGATGCATGTTTTTCTTGGGCAGTCATCTCAGCATTGTATCCAGTCGAAGTAAATAACGACACAACTTCTTCCTATCCTCACCCATCTACCGTTCTTAATCTGAAAGGTATTCAGTTCCCGAAGACAGTCAATCAAATACCCCTGTTTGAGCGGCAGAATGGAATGTCAATCAATGTTTATATACTGAAGCAAAATAAAAAGGAGCTGATTACTCTACCGACCTACCTTACCAGAGATAAAAAAGGGAAGCACGTCAACCTGCTACTGATTCATGATCATTTCAATAAAGCAGGACATGAGATTACCGCTCCAAGTAGACACCATTACGTTTGGATGTCTAGGCTCCTTTCAACTAAACTGAGCAAAGAAAATGGACGTGAATATTTTTGCGACCGCTGCTTGCACTACTTCAGGTCTCAAGCTAAACTAGATAATCACATTGAAATGTGTATAAAAATGAATGAAAGTGCTATCAAAATGCCTAAAGAGGGAAAAAATATTTTAAAATTCGGAAACCACAAAAATAAAGAGAAAGTGGCTTTCATTGTTTACGCTGATCTCGGATCTGTTTTAGAGCGAACAGGAGACCCTCAGAAGCCCCAGCATTATATTCCTGCTTCTATTGGATATTACCTCAAGTGTTCTTGTTTTGTACTAACCTACGAGCTGAACCTTTGAGCATGATTGTGGAGCCCTACGCCTGACTACTTTGGTGGACAAAGTAACATATCGATCTGACAGATTCAATTTCCTTTCTGAGGGTCAGCAAGCTGTTTTGATCAAGGTATAACTCAACCTTTGCCCTACCTTTTAAAACCACCAGTGCTGCTTTATAATACTTGAATAATAGAATTAAGCACTTGAAGAATGTTGCATCAGTATTTCTCCTTTGTTATTGGTTACATTGTCAAAATTCCTGTGTGAAGTTAGTTCTAGTAATGAACATCAACCCAAGATATGCTTCTTCTTCTTTTGACAATTTACTGACAGGAAACATAGCCAGCAGGTCGCTGAGCAGTGTGGTTGGTCAAGGAATGGTGTGTTCCGATTGAGCGTTACGGCCGCGGGGAACCAAACAGTTTCAATGGTCTGATATGAACTCCGATGTTCCGTGTTCTGTGATGTCATTTAGGCAAATGTGCTATTTCAGCTCCTGACTTCTGATTTCTGTTGTTCTATGGCTCTATGCTGTCATTTGGGTGATGACTTGATGAGTGATATTGGTCATGCGCATAACTCCTTCTTCTTGCACGCCAAATCTAGAAGAGAGATATAACAATATAGTGGGGATTCTTCCTGGAAAATTAGTTTTCTCAGAGTGGAGGGAAAATGGCGTCTCAAGCGTCCTTTTTCGGTCGAATTTCCGATTTTTGTTAGCATAAATATGTGTAGCTAGTGAGCACAGTGAAAATGGTGTATTGGTTGTATTTGAAATGATCCCGAACCCGTCCTCCTACGAGCCGAAAAACGACGAAGGAACATCCACTACCTGGACCTGGTGTTTGGGATTCTGATTTTGGTGACTGGCTACGGTGGAACGTAAGATAGGATTGAAGTCTTTTATTTCGTTGAGTATCGCTTATCGTATTTGGTTTATTTGTCCACTACTAGTGGGATCAAGAGAGATTTCTTCCACTGCATTCTGGACTTGGAGTTCAGGAAATCTCGGAAGGGGATTATTGTGTCTTCGTTCGCCGGCCATCTTCATCACCACGTGAAGCCCACACACCATCCAAAGGTATGTAATATTTCTGGTACTACTCCGAGAATGAGAATCATAAACACCCAAGATGAAAATACGTTTACAGGTGTTTTCTCTTTTTAGGGCTTCTTGAGTTACTTGGATTTCTTGAGGTACTTGGAATTCTCAAGGTACTCGGAATTCTTGAGGTACTTGGAATTCTTGAGGTACTTGGACTTTTGATGTAGGTAAATGGACTTCCTGGTTTACTTGAAGTTATTTTGGTTAACCTACATGATCTAGTCTGAGACTATCAAGTTGAAGTTACATGTTTCATTCCCTGTATGATTGATTTCTTGGTTGTCAAACAAGGAGTCCAACTAACTAGTTGCTGACTGCTTGCCTGCAGTAGTCACCATAGGATTTACAGCATCTTACTGCTTTGAGCCATCCTGGACTGTACTGTCCAGAAGATAGTAGTATAAGTGGGAATGTAACACATTAAACTAAGATTCTGCTCTCTGGTAAGTGTCTTATAGTTTATTTTGGGGCACTTCTACCTGGATATTGCAAGAGCTAATAAAATTACGTCATCAGTCTACTGGAAGTTTACCATCAATCTGCAAAAGTTTTAATAAATAGGCCATTTTTTCTTCATTAAGTGAAAGTTCTATGTGAATTGAGGTGATCACCAAGGTAAAGACAACAGTACTGTGTTATAATATAATATTATCAGTAGGGGGAAAACCCAACTGCTTGTAAAGTATAAAGAGGGGCCAAATTCATAACTGCAATACCAGAACAGCACCTGTGTTGTGTTTTAATAAATATAGTATACATTGAACACTCTGCCACTTTCATTCACACCACCGCCCATTGAGCTAGTCAGTGTTCTATTCCTTCAGAATAAATGGGGCACTTTAAACACTAACTTCCATTACAAACCTCAGTAGTAGATAAGATCAGCCGTTTCTGACTCTCCGCCCGAGGTCACTCTACTCCGACCTTGGACGGAGTGACCTTGGGCGGGAGTGACCTTGGGCGGAGTAACCTTGTAACAGGAGTGACCTTGTAACAGGAGTGACCTTGGAGCAGAAGTGACCTTGGACCGGAGTGACCTTGTGTCAGAGTGACCTCGATGCAGAAGTCGCCTTGTACGGAAGTGACCCTGAGTAGGAGTGACCTTGGGCGAGAGTGACCTCTTGTCAGAGTGACCTTCATGCAGAAATGGCCTCGAACACGAGTGACTCTGAGTAGGAGTTGCCTCGGACGGTAGTGACCTTGAGTAGGAGCGACCTTGGGCGGGAGTGCTCTCGAGTAGAGTAACCTCCGCATGTGCGACCTTGTGAGTGAGTGCCTCGAGTTGTAGAGAGAAAAAGGCCTTGACCGTGAAGGAAGATTGCACCGTATGCGACGTTGCGTGACCTTGAGTGTGAGTGTCCTTGAGTTGAAGAGAGAGAGAGAGAGAGATCTCGACGGTCGAGGTCGTATTGGTAGAAGTGGGGCGATGTGTGTTACGTCATGACTCTTCCTTATATGAACCCAATAGCTGCGTCCGTTAGCGCATAGTTTTCTCTCAATACTACCATCAACATTAACCTCATTAGTTTTTGTGAGTGATACATTATCTGGACAATATGTTATTCTGCAGTGTGTGCGCTAAGTCTTTCACGCGTAGTGACAATCTACGACGCCATGAAAGAGTTGAATGTGTGGTAAATTTGAGCCCTCCTATCGCAAAGAAGCCTCGACTGGGAAATGACACTCAGCAAGCAACAACTTCTGGAAATCTGCAGGCATGTACCATTTGCAATAAGATGATTCTAGCTGATAAAATGAGCGCTCATAAAAGGACATTGGATCATCGAACAAACGCTTGCGTCAATCATGGGGATGGAGTATATGTGATTGAGAATGCGTTCAAATGCCGTATTGTGAGTTATAGATTGGGATGCAGAACTGATGTATTAAATTACAATACGTTTTTTAATGAAAATAAAGCGACCATAATATCCCTATTGGATAATATAATCTCGATTCACCACTCCATCAAAGTGAATATGGAAGTATTCAGAAGATATATTTTACAATCCCAAGATCTTCACGATATCAAATCCTTCATGACACCAAATCACATCATGGATTCATCGCTGGATTTGGAGGCCGTAGTTGACAAATTCAAGGACATCTTATTGAATCAAACGACTGAATTTGAGGAACGCGATTCTGGTGAGTTGATATATTTTTCAACACTTTTGATTATCATCTGATGGTATTATTGTTATAGGTTGGGCTTTAGAAAGAATCATGTTTCTGGAAATCAACATCAACAAATACAGTCCGCTGCGTGGGTGTTCCTACATGAAGCTACCTAGCTTCATAGAGAATAAAAAGGCAGTAGTGAACATAGTGAACCAGGATGAGTGCTGTTTTGCTTGGGCTGTGACGTCTGCACTGTATCCGGCAAGGGCTTATGTTTGCGAAACCTCTTTATATCCGCACTATTTTACGGTTCTGAATTTGGTGGGTATAGAGTTCCCTGTTAAAGTGAGTAGCATCCCAAAATTCGAAATTCTCAATGATTGTTCCATCAACGTTCACGGGTTAGAAAGTGTGTTTGAAAAACATCAAGTGCAATATCAGATAGTCGACCCACTGTATTACTCTAAGAAAAGAATGAGTAAACATGTGAATTTACTCCTGACCACAGATGATGAATCCGGTAATAGCCACTATTGCTGGATAAAGAATTTAGCTAGGCTGGTATCTAGCCAGATATCTGCCAGGGGACATAAGAAATTTTTTTGCGACGGCTGTTTGATACATTTCTCAGATGAAACAAAGTTGTTACGCCATCAGCTAAATGATTGTAACCATACATATACTACAACTCCATCCACAGAGGTCAAAGTCGATAAATTTGGGAATTCAGTACCTGAAAACATTTTGAAATTCGAGAAATTTGAGCAACAGATGAAAGTACCATTCGTTATTTATGCAGATTTGGAATCAGTTCTGAAGCCGATACATACTAGCCAGCCAGATCCGGAGAAATCCTTCACTAATAGAACATTCGCACATGAGCCTTATTCATTTGCATACCTTATCAAATGCTCTTTCGATAATTCTATCACGAAATTTGTTACATTCCGTGGGAAAGATGCTGCAAAAAAATTCGTATCCAATTTAGTCAATGACTGCAAAATAATTTACAACTTGTTTCTAAAACGTGTAGTTCCTATGAAAAAATTAACTCCGGCAGAAGAAGTTGAATTCGCTGATGCCACGGAGTGTGGCATTTGCGATAAAGCTTTCATATATGGTGACGTCAAAGTGAGAGACCACTGCCATCTAACAGAAAAAAAAATGATCTGGTGCCGCACATTCAATATGTAATTTGAACTTTAAAATTCCAAATTTCATACCCATATTTTTTCATAATATGAGTGGCTACGATAGCCACCTTTTCATCAAACAACTATTCGATCGAGGAGAGAAAGTTGATTGTATCTCGCAAACCAAGGAAAAATATATCTCATTCACCAAACATATCTTAGTTGACGAACATTTGGGAAAAAACGGTGTGAATCAGAATGTATTTTTGAAACTGCGATTCTTGGATAGCTACAAATTCCTTGCCCAACCTCTGCAATCCTTGGCCGGAAATTTGAATGAATCTCAATTTGTAGAAACTGCTAGATATTTTCGTGACCCTGAAGAATTCAAATATATGACGCAGAAGGGAGTTTCTCCATATAGTTTCATAACCTCTATGGATAAATTGAATAACAAAGATTTGCCATCTAAAAATGATTTTTTCGATAATTTATCTAATAAACATATTTCAGACGAGGATTATCTAAGAGCTGAGCATGTTTGGAATCTGTTTCAATGTAAAACACTCGGTGATTACTCTGATCTCTATTTGAAATCAGATGTTTTATTGTTATGCGATGTTTTCGAGAACTTCCGGAACGTTTGTTTAAAAACGTACAAGTTAGATCCATGCCAATACTTTACAGCACCCGGTTTATCATGGGATGCTATGTTGAGATACACAAAAATCGAATTAGAATTGTTAACCGACATCGATATGATACATTTTTTCAAAAAAGGAATAAGAGGTGGGATAAGTCAATTTAGTCTGAGGAGCCATGTTGCGAATAATAAGTTCATCCCAAACTTCAATCCAAATGAACCATCAACATACATCATGTATTTAGATGCAACTGACTTGTACGGTCATAGTATGTCACAGCCGCTACCAACATTCGATTTTAGGTGGTTGAACAGCCTAGAAATTATGGAGTTGAATATCATGGGTGTTGAAGATGATAGCCCATATGGGTATGTCCTTGAAGTTGACATATACTATCCTGAGGAATTACATGACGCACACTCAGATCTACCATTTCTCGTGGAATCCATTGCACCACCCGGATCGAAATCTAAGCTGAAAAAACTGATTCCCAATTTGTCGAATAAGATAAAATATATTGTTCATCACAGAAATCTCAAACAGACTATAGAAAACGGTTTGACCTTGATTAAAACCCATAGAGTACTCAAATTCAAGCAATCCCCGTGGTTGAAAAAGTATGTTGACCTTAATACAGAAATGCGTAATAAAAGTACGAATAAAGCTGATAAGAGTTTATATGAGAATATGGTCAACTCAGTTTATGGAAAAACCATGGAGAATGTTGATAAAAGGAGCGATATCAAACTCGTAACTCATTGGGACAGTATCACGAAGAGAAAGGGTGCTAATGCATTAATAGCACTACCCAATTATAAGACCTGTAAAGTATTCCATGAAAATTTCGTAGCAATTCATATGGGAAAAGTTAGGGTGCATTATGATAAACCGTTGTATTTAGGTTTCAGCATACTAGATTTGTCAAAAGTTGTTATATATAACTTTTTGTATGAATGCATTAAGAAGAATTTCTCTGGTAAATCATGGCTATTGTATACCGATACGGATTCATTGATACTCAAAATAGAAACAGAAAACTTTCACAATTTCATGAAGGAAAATATAAGGTATTTTGACACATCCAATTATCCCGCGGATAACAAATTTAATATTCCAATAACAAAATCAGTAGTGGGTAATATGAAGGACGAATTTCCAAATGATCCTATTGTGAGTTTTTATGGGACGGGTGCTAAAGCATATTACGTTCAATCTTCGACTGCCGAATTGAAAAAAGCAAAGGGGATTTCAAGGGCAGTTGTTAGTAGTGAATTATCGATGGATGATTATAAGAAAATCGTAGAAAATGGTGGCTTGATATTCAGAAAAATGAATACTTTTCGCATTGATCGTCACGATATTCATACTGAAATGAAAAACAAAGTCGCCCTTTCATACCATGACGATAAACGGTTTATTATACCTAATACAGTAAAAACTTGACCTTGGGGGCATAGCGATATTGAATTTCATCAAACGAGTGCTGAACGTAATATGCTTTGGTTACAACAAGCAATATCTGCTACAATGCAAACATCTGAAAAAAAATCAAATTCGAGCGATAATTTGGACGACTTGATGAAAATGTTGATGAAACAGTCCGAACCTCATTGATAATGATAGCGAACTCTGTATCCCAACCTCAGACAGATACATTAACCGCGATTTATATATTCATATTTATTTTTTATCTAGTCCTCATGTAATATGATGTTTTATATCCTTTATCTAGTCTTCATGTACTATACATATATAATTATATATACAATAAAATGAAGGTGGTATCGAGGGAACTGTGAAAAAACAAGGAAGAGATTGGTAGACATAGCCCTCATGAATAAATAACCGTAGACACGTGTTTCGGGCTTTCGGCCCTCATCAGTACGGTGAAAAAGTGTGCAACAGGGAGGCAACACTTGGTGGAAAAAGAAACAACAAATCAGCGGAGTCAACAAACAGAAGCCAGCCGCACATTCGTGGTTCCGGTAAGCAGACCCTGAGGTCTCAGGGAAACTGCTAACGTCACCACGGAGGCAGCTATAGCTACCTGCGTGACATCCGTGACCAGGAGTAAAAACAATAAAATGAAGGTGATATCGGGGGAACTGTGAAAAAACAAGGAAGAGATAAGTAGACATAGCCCTCATGAATAAATAACCGTAGACACGTGTTTCGGGCTTTCGGCCCTCATCAGTATGGTGGAAAAGTGTGCAACAGGCAGGCAACACTTGGTGGAAAAAGAAACAACAAATCAGCGGAGTCAACAAACAGTTGTTTCTTTTTCCACCAAGTGTTGCCTGCCTGTTGCACACTTTTTCACCGTACTGATGAGGGCCGAAAGCCCGAAACACGTGTCTACGGTTATTTATTCATGAGGGCTATGTCTACTAATCTCTTCCTTGTAAATATATATATATATGAATAAATTATTTCTTCAATTTCAGAAGATAGTATACGCTTATATTCAGCCGTACTTATATTCTTGCTATAATCTTTGGAGTTGTTTATATTAATTTTAATTCTGTTATGATAACCCGATTTTTTATATACATAATGAATGGATATTATTATTTCATTGAATCGTTTTTTTTCACACCAACCAATCCTTATTAATATTCCTCACTGCAATCATTCCAGGGTAGATATTTGCATTCGGAGGAGGAAGAGTTGGGGTGGGAGAGGCGACAGTTGCATTCGGAGGAGGGAGAATTGGAGTGGGAGAGGCGACAGGGAGAGGGCTAGTGGTGGCGATAATGGTGAAAATGAGTGTGGCTAAGAATTGGTGGGGGTGTGAGTGGATAAAACTGGAGGTGCACACACCGACTCCTCATTTTGTTAGCAGACATCAGCTAGTACCAGAACACACTCTTGATCAGCTTTATACAGCATCGCAGAAATATCTTCCCCGGCAGCGAACTGCAGATACACGAGCCAAGTTTATTCCACACGCTATACTACAACACCGAGCAGCATTTAGGTGAGTATCTTTATGGCGACTGGATCCATCTTGTTTCATTTCATCTTACTCATACTACGTGAGGATACTATATGTTATTCTATTGTTTCAGACATGTCCGACGCCCAGAGCAGTTTGAATGTCGCATTTATCGAATGAGACGCGATGCAGGATCTTCCTATTTCGAGTAAGTATATACTTCCTACAATCATAGCTTATAAATTGTTTCATTTTCTATTCTCATTGTTACAGACATGAACATCGCCGACATCCCAGAAGACCCTGAGGACCGAACTGATAGCCAGAAGAAGTGGCTCAGCCAACAAGTTAGGGAGTACCTAGAGAGTGATGAAGCCTGGCAAGACATTTTCGAATCACCCCAAGTACCTCTTACACCAGATGTCGGTGAGGTGTCGCTGCGCTCTAGCACATCATTGGGCGGTGTTGACGCCAGTAGCGATGGAGTATTCGCGAGGCCTGTCAGAGCCACTAATGGGCGGAAAATTTTTCCGCCGCAACCGGCGTCATCAGCACCCAAGAGAGCTTGCTTGAAGAGAGGTGGGAATGGCGATGATGATGATGATGATGATGATGATGGTGATGATAGTGATGATGATGATTTCCAATCACCAAGGATTGGAAAAAAGCTCCACATTGTGAAGAAGAAATCGGCAGCGTCACCTTCACCGTCGTCGTCGTCGTCGTTGTCGTCGTCGTCGTTGTCGTCGTCGTCGTCGTCGTCGTCGTCGTCGTCGTCGTCATCGTCGTCGTCGTCGTCGTCGTCGTCGTCGTCGTCGTCGTCGTCGTCGTCGTCGTCGTCATCGTCATTGTCATCTGTTGAATCCAAGGCAGATTATCGGGGAACTTCTGTGGAAAAGAAGAAGGGAAAGATTAGTGTCAAAGTAGAACCTTCGGTTCTACACAATTTCCTCGATAATCGTGGCAAAGCGAATCCCTATCGAGGTGGTAAGGTTTCAGAGTGGTATGCGTCCCACAAAAAAAACGCCTCCTCGAGCAGTACACAGCAACGTTCGAATCAACTGAAGCCGACATCAGCAATTGATGTGATTAACGTAGATGTGGTGCATCCGGCTAATCGACATGAAAGTGATTCGACAAGTGTGGATGAACCACGTTTGCAAGAACAGCATCCGGTTGAGGAGAACGTTGTTGTTGCTGTAAGAGATATAATGGCCGATGATAATGCTCATATTCACGCACGCATTCCACTGCCACCGCAACATCTCATGAAAAAATATGATGTCGAGTTGGAGCAGTGGAATGCGAACGTGGATACTCAGATTGCGGTTAGTGAAAGCAGGTCGCGCTCCCTCTCAGCGCAAAGAGAAGCACTGCTTTCACGCCTCGCCGGGATGGATCGACAGCTGGAAGCTGAAGAAATATTTCGACGGGACTGTGAAACGGGAAAAGCTCGCTTTGAGCATTATAATCGGCTGAATAGGGAGTACTTGGGTGACACGTAGTGATAGTTGTATATAATTCACTATAGGCTAGGTTATGTACATAAGTCCAATATTAAGTTAGTTTTGAGTCTATAGGTTAGGTAATGTATATATATGTTCAATTATCAGTAAGTTTTTAGTGTTGTATCTTATAAAGATGAATGTACATATTAGAGAGTATGTGAATTTTTTTATTTCAATAAACCAACTGATATAAACTACTTTTTCCCACCACAACCTATCCCACTACTTATTCTAACAACACGGCCAGCGATCCCACTCCGACTCACTGATATAAATTCAATCACTCCTCTCGAATCATTCAGTTTGAAATTCAACCAGCAAAATGAATCCATCAGTGACTTGTGTAGCCATCGCAGAAGCTGATAGCACCACCACCAACGACGGGGTTGCGAGACCGTCCTACCAGCACCCGCATTCACCAGAAGGCCCATGTGATCCAACTACGGCTGATAGGAACGAGGATGGCGGCGCCTATATGACGATAAATAATATTATACGTCAACTCCGGCAGCAGGGGGAAAATGATATTATCGTCATAGACGACGACGATCAGGCCGTAGGAGATGTAGGAAGGAGGGCTGAGGAGGAGTGGATGGTCGAAGAACGTGAGAGGGAGGAAGCTGCAAGGGTCCAGCGGCGCGCAAGGCGACAGGAAAGCCGTCGCCAACGTCGTCAAATCCGCCACGAGCGTAGAAATCGATACTACGGTATCGATGAACACCTTCGGGCGGCCATGGAGTTGGACACCGATGATGAGAGGGAGATGCATCGGTTCATAGAAAATTTCTAGCGTCAATTTTTCCAATTCATTTTTGTAAATAATAGGATATAGTAATGAAACATTTGAATACGAATGCTTATTATTTTAACAAAGATCGGAATCACAAATCCAGATTATTGTGCGATATAGAGGCATCAAAGAGGATGAGGAAGAGAAAGATAGTGAAAGAGAGTGAGAGATATGGGGGTTAACTAGTAGACGCCGTGGAAAGTCGCGTGTTCAATTCAGATCTTGTTAGTTCACGTTCAGCGATTTTTTGTGGAAGATGTATAACGCTATCGATAAATTTGGTCGCAAGAAGAGCAAATCGCTGAGCTCCTTGCATGGTCGGCCCGGAATTGGGTTCAAACTGGACAGCAGCGGTAACTATGATATGCAGGGTAAACGAAGAAATTTTCTGAGTTGTGTTCATTCTGTTGGAAGGAGAATCATGGATTTGTTGTCATTGACAAGGATGGAGATATCGGGAAAGGTAGATATAGGAAAGGATTCAATGAAATTTTGATAGTTTGATTTGATGTGAATCATTCGTCAGGTAACAGTATAGTTATGGAGGTTGATCTAGCAAAACAGTTGGTGAAAGTCAAACAATCTGTCAAGAAAAAATACCAAGGGCTCAAGTCAGATATTGCTCAATCGAAAACTTCATTGGAAAAAACATATGAACCAATAACTGATCCTTTAAGAAGATTACTATCATCAATCAATGAAACGGCAGTTCCTAAAGTGGAGAAAACTGAACCTGATTTATTCTCAACTCCCCAACAGAAACAGTATTATAAATTGGTGCCAGATGAAACGATTCCACAAAATGAAGAAACATTCCAAACGATTCCACAAAATGAAGAAACATTCTTACATGAACCGGAAATAAGTTATTTCGATCAGAGTCTCGGGCAATTACGAAACAAGTTGAGATTCTCCAGGCTGTTCGACAACCAGAATTAGAGAAATATTTGGAAAAATATGAGAAACTTCTTCCTAGGGCTTACATTGAAGATATATTCACAAGTGATCCAGATCAATTTGATCATACATTCGGTGTCAGATATGAACTCACAACGGATATTTCGATGATAGGTGATAGTGTTATAGAATTCCTTGGTCCACATTTTCAGATAAATGAAGTATCCTTTAACGGTACACCAGGTCTTTATGAATTGATGTTCAAAAAACATCCACTCGGATACAAACCCAAAGATGTCGATAACTACATTGACATTGTTGAAAACACTAATGCCATTTTTGCAGTATAATCCTTCGAACGGTCTATCAACATCAAGTGCAGAAAAATTTACAACTAAAATCAAGCCTAGAGTAACGTCACTTCATTCTATGGCTGAACAAGTTGGAAAAAAACTCTTGGAAAAACGTCGGATACTCACTAGATCCCAATCTGTAAGTGGAAAAGGAATGGCGACGATGAAACTCAATAACAAGAAAATAGATTACAAATATTATGATGACTACAATGAATTGGTCGAGAGATTGAAATTACTTATAGCGGAACAATATGCAGGTTATACTGGTCATAACAATGAGATAGTATCTGTAATTGAAGAGCTAAGAGAAGCGAAAATAATCAAATAAATAATTGTACACAACAAATTTTGTGTTTATTCATTTAGTTTCTCCAGTACAGGTATCATGCCTATAGATAAATTTGGCAGACATATGTTGAAACCACAACGAGTAGATCAATCCCAGCGAAACTACTCTGTTGATCAACAACCTGTGAATATATTTCAGCTATACAGTGAAAGTGTCATTACCATTAGTGGAACTATATCAGAAGTGACTGAGCGACTCCCAACACTATGGCAATATGAATTGAATAATAATTCAGTTGATTATACATTTCCTCTAAGAGAGGGGCTTATAATTGCCATAGATAATTATCCAAGTAAATCATCAGTTGTTGTCAACAATAATACAATAGAAACTAGAGACTTAATTGGTCAGAAATTGACAAGAGGCACAACTTTGAAATTCTTTGCTAAGCCAAATGTTACTGACGATAATTTATACCTTCAGTTAGTCGTGCATTCTCCCATCACCAAGTATGTCTGTTATTAAGGAAGAGGTGGTAGAGGAACTTCATGAACCTGCGAGGAGACAATTTCATAGAAGACGAGTCATACTCAAAGGATTGAATGATTTGTGGGAAGAAGATTTGGTTGAAATGATTCCATATGCTAAATTCAACAAGGGATACAAATATATTTTGGTTGTCATCAACGCATTCTCCAAATACGTTTGGTGTGAAGCTGTCAAAAGTAAGTCAGCGAAAGATGTCACACATGCCATGAAGAAAATTCTATCAGTATCAACCTCAAAAAATTTACATACTGACCGAGGGCGAGAATTCTATAATAAAGAATTCAATGAGCTTATGCAGAAATTCAAGATAAACCATTATAGCACATCTTCTAGTGTGAAAGCCATCATTTTAGAACGTGTGAATAGAACATTAAAGAATATGTTGTGGAAATAATTTAGTCTCCAAGGTCATTATAAATAGACACACATTCTAGCAGATATCGTTTCAATGTACAATGACAAAAAACACAGAACCATCGGGTTGAAACCAGTGCAAGTGAATGGGAGAAACGAACAGTTACTTTTGAATACGGTTTATAGTCATATGAAAACAACAACCAAAGTATAAAGAAAATGATCATGTTCGAATAAGTAAATTTCTAGAGGCGTTTCCTAAAGGTTACACCCCAAATTGGTCGAATGAAGTATTTAAAATTATAAAAATTCGTGCAACCAACCCGACAACATATCACTTGCAAGACATGTCGAAGAATCCAATTCAAGGTGCATTTCATGAATAAGAATTACAGAAAGTGAAGTATACCGATGTATATTTGATTGAAAAAGTATTGAGAACGAAAGGAAATAAAATGTATGTTAAGTGGCTCGGCCTTGATAAATCGCACAATTCATGGATCATGAAAGGTAACGTTGTGTAACTCGCAATGTTTTACCTTTCACTGCTGCTACTTTTCACTGCTGCTACCTTTCACCACCAGAAACCTTCAGGTGTACTATAAATAAGATCTACGTTTAATCCAAATATGTTAGTTGAAACAATGTGTTTCGATAGTGATTATGTCAGTTCGGAAACTACCAGCGATCATTGGAGTGAAGTAGAAAGAATAAATCGAATGATCAAACAAAGAATAATCAATGATGGACCATATATTTTGGAATCTTCATTCAAAATTGAAGATCCACCACTGGAAATAGGTTGCCGTATGAGTGTTGCTAGATGTTCCGAATCGGCAATCAGGCTGAAAAAAAATAATGATTCCATATCATTCAACACTAGTGAATGGGCGAATGTTATGTTTATTCTCCGTAAACTGCTGATCAAATTCATGGAGATGGACAGTGATCCAGCTGAAGTACAAGACTCAGACAGTGATGAACAAGTGAAGATAACACCAACAACTTTCATGGATATAAAAATTTTGAAAGTGCAGAGTGCTACCAATGCTACAATATATTTGAGAGAAGAATCTGTCCGGAATATCATATATTTTGACAACATAATCATTCAACATAAGATAGATAATGCTGAAAAATTTATCATTCTATAGTTTTTATCATAATATTCTGGAACTAGCTAAAAAACTTTTGGTGCAATCCAATAATAAATTGAATGAAGAATCTATTATCATTGCAATTTGTGATGTTTTGAGTAAAAGTGTGGAAGGATATGCATTCAGAGAATGTTTGTTATATTATAAAAATGATGTTATGAATACAATGAATGAAAAATAATAAAAAAACAATGTGTTCTAGAGATATTTATTTCGAAAACTTAGATTTTACATTCAAATTCAGTACAGGAATTTGAGTACAAATTTGGTGTCACATACAACATTTTGCCAGACTGAATTGTTACATAAATTTGAATGGATTCCATAGCGATATCTTGACCAACCTCAAGAATACTTTTATCTCATAGAATTAGAAATACACAATTGGTTTACATAAAAAACATTTCATCATACAAGATATATCTAAATTTGAATGGATTCCATAGCGAAATCTCAACCAACCTTAAGAATACTGTAATGACCATGAGGTGAAGTATCTGTGGAATCATCAATTAAATACCTCTTGTCATCGAATGTACTCAAAACTATTTTCGTTCGTTCAATAGAATAAACTTCATGTGAATGTGATTGGATGTTTCTTTGCTTCTCATATTTCTCCTTATTATTTTTCAAACAGTCCAAATAATCGTCAAATGTTATTTTTTTCTTGACTACATAAAATTTTACACCTTTTGACTTTTCAATACACTTTTTTCCACCCTCAGTGTTTGGTTCATTACTATTGACTAGAAAAGTATATTGTTTTGAACGTAGACCAACAAAGTCAGTTATATTTTCCCCCAGCATTTCATCTTTCATCAAACCGGACACGTTTTTATTCACTAACAAAATACTTTATTTATCATCTATAGGATAATCACTTGTATCAAATTTGGTCAAATCTTTTTTGATTACTTCTTCATATACATCATCACAATGTAATTCATATATGAGACTGTCTGTATCTGTATAAAGCAACTTACAATCTGGTAATTTGAATTTTTTCAACATGTAATCGTAATGAAAACTGTAAACACAAGTTTTGGATATATCTAAGATAGCCATACAAGGGTTTATTGAATATTATATTGGTTTTTTTCATTTCAATTGCCATCAGCATTTCATCAAATATAGTTCGGTTATGAAAACTAGGACTGGAAATTAGATGTTTTGCACCATATCGACCATCCCAACTTTTCGCCAATTCAATTATCCTATGTTTCCGCAGATTTTCCATAGTCTTACCATAAACGGCATTTATCATCGTTTTGAAAGTAACCTTACCAAACTCATTTTTCGAATTTCTACGCAAATCTGTATTCAGATCAATATATGGTTTTAACCACTTTGATTGCCTGAACCTCAAAATTCTGTGAATTTCATCGACTACTAATCCGTTGGCCAAATATTGTTTCAAACTTTTATAGTGTGAAATATATTTTTCTTTATCATATAATGTAGTCATCAGCTTTGATAATTTTGAATTAGGAGGAATTAGTTTTTCAGGTGCAAGAGATAAATCTCTATGGAGATCATGGATACATTCAGGGTAATTGAGATCAACTTCCAGAATATAACCAAATTGGCATTCATCTGAAATTTCATTGACATTGAAATTTTCAAGATTTTCCAACCATTCAAAATCCGAATGGGGAAGGTCTTGGCAAATGGCCCATCCATATAAATTATTAACATCAAAGTACATAATGTACTTTGACGGTTCATTGTTTTTGAAATTTGACATATATTTAATATTAGCAATGGAATGTCTATTTGAACACTGACTGACGCCACCTCTTATTCCCTTCTCTATGAGTACATCAACATCTTGAATAGTATCCAGCCTACATTCAGTATATCTCAACATGCAATCCCAAGTATAACCTGGTGAAGTATAGTAATGTGCAGGGTCCAATCCGTATATTTTTCTGAAATTTTCAAATACATCGACTAACAACATGATATCTGTTTTCAAATAAAGATCAGAATAATCCCCTAATGATTCAATTTGAAATGTATCCCAAACCTTTTTTGCATGATCGTAATCCTCATCTGTAATATGCTCATCAATTAATTTACTATAGAAGTTATCTTTACTCGGTAATTTTGTTGCTACAAGTTTATCGATGTTATCCAAATAATCATAGCAAAATACACCTTCCTTACACAATAAATTAAATTTATTTTCATCAAGATCAGAAAATTAATTTCTCATATTGACAAATTCTGATTTATCTAAAAACAATACCAGATCTTCCAATTTGAATGACATGAATCTATAGGAATCAACATGTCTGAATTTTACTTTAGATCCAGCAATATGTTGGGTGAAGCTTATATATTTTTTTATGTTTATAGGGAGTAGGGTAATATATGAATGTTTCGCTAAATCCTTGATGATGAAGTGGCTGTCGTAGCCACTCAAATTATGAAAAAAAAACTGGAACAAAATAAGAATTTCGGTAATTTATGTTACAACTTGAATGACATAATCCACGAAATTCACCTGTGAAATGGTTATGATATTGAGCTATGGTATCAGATTGCTTGAAAGGTTTTTCACAAATATGACACACTTCATTATTTTGAACTTCTTGTTCATCAATTAACTTTGCAAGATCATCTTATTTGTTCACGAACCAATCAATGCAATTTACACCTCTGAAACTCTTGAACTTCGATAAATTTTGATTATAATTACATTTCAAATAATAACCAACACTGAAAGTTTCATGTTTTTGATTACGTGAAGTTTTAATCATTTTCCTACCCTCTTGTTCTTCAAATGGAAAAGGCAATGACTCAAAGTCGCAATAAACAACGAGAGGTGTTATTTCTTTATATCGGAAATTTTTAAATGATATGTATTTTTCATCGAAAAATGATATTTTACACTTATTAACTTCTACACAAACAACATCATGAGAATCTTATTTTTCTCGTGTACTGAAATAGTTCAAACTTCTATCACACAGAAATTGTTTTTTATGTCCTAGCTGATTGGAAACTAATCTTGATAAATCTTTTATCCAACAGAAGTGGTACTGATTTGAATCTTCATACAGTTCATCATCAGAAAATGAAATATCCTCCTCCTCCTCATAACTCACAGAATAATCTTCTTGGAACATTAGTGGATTCACATGACGATCTGGAATCTCATTTCTAGTTATTCTTATAGGTACAGTGGTGAATTTTCCATTGTTTTTTTCCAGAGTAAACACGTTTATAGAAACATTATTAAGACTTTAAAATTTGGTAATTTGATGGATTTTCATGGGAAACTCGATACCTGTCAAGTCAAAAATATTGCTATAATGTGAATATGAAGAAGTTCTGGATGCATTTAATTTTGCTGGGTATAAGCATGATAGTACAGACCATGCGGAACAAGCATCATCATCATTTTTGACATTAAGACATGCAGTTTTATTGATTATTTGATCAGGTAATTTGATGAAAGATGGACCTCCATTACCCATCTCAACTTTATTGATGTTAACTTCCAGACTGACTATTTTATATAATGTCCAACCGCTATCACGTTCTTGGAATTCATCGAGTTTATCCAAGAGAACATCGATAACATTATCATGATACCATTGTGTCAAATCCACACCCCTATCAATGATAACATATTTTGTATTCAAATATCTGAATTCAATCATGATTTCATCATGTTTATTGTTTTTCAAAAATTCCCCACAAAAACAGGTATTTACTTTCATAATAACAAATTTCTTCAACAAAAGCTTTATTCTGCTTCTGAATAATATGGATGAGTCTTCCAAAAAGTCTTTGACAGCAATATGTTCTAAATTTATAATTATACCAGAACGTATACGACTCGAAAAAGCAGATTTAATATCTTCCCACTTGATTTTTACCTTGACAGAAGCAACATTTTCTTTTTCCTCAAGTAAATTCACGAATCGTCTCAAATGTCCAATATTTGTATACAATTTCCTAAGTGAACTCATATGCAGATTACCTTCACGAATAGCTTTATTGAATATCTTGAGGTTTGCATTGCTTAATTTTTTCCATCGATTCTTATTTTCCAAATTTGATCTACCAGATGTGAGTGTTTTATATGCTTTCCGAATTATTTTGACGATTTCATCACTCTTCTTTGATATATCTTCATCCATCCTACTTTACCTTATTGTTAAAAATCAACGTTTTCTCTTCTTAGGAGGTTCAAGTGAGAACCCACTTGAACCTGTTTGTTCTTTGTTTTTTTCATTAGGATTCCAATGATCACTACTTTCTAATGTTTCAGAACAATATAAGTTCAAATTATCTCATATGGTCATTGCGAACTTGTTTGCTTCAATAGTGTTCATGTGAGATGATTGGATAGACAGATATTGTGTGCACAACAATGAAGTCGAAGTTTCTCAATTTGCCTATGGTACTCGTTATATACCCTTCAAAGTCGTCTAATACGGTCACTTTCATCGTATCTGCTTCAACTGTATGCATGTCAGATGCTCGACGGCATGGTTACAGTGTGAACATGGTCGATGTCGAAGTTCCTTGACCTGCAAGCTGTGTGCGTTATACCATCTTGGGAGTTGTCTAATATGGCCAATGTGAACTTGTCTGCTTCAATAATGTCCATATGAGATGATAGGATAGGAAGATCTAGTAAGCACACTGGAGTCGATGTTACTTCATATGCCTATTGAACTCGTTATATACCCTTCTGAGTCGTCTTATACGGTCACTGCCATCGTATCTGCTTCAACTGTATGCATGTCAGATGCTAATCTGCAGAGTCACAGTCGAAGTCGAAGTTCCTCGTTCTGCGAGCTGTGTGCTTAATACCTGCTTGGGAGTCGCCTCATATGGTCATTGCGAACTTGTTTGCTTCAATAGTGTCCATGTGAGATGATTCGATAGAGAGATATGGTGTGCACAACGATGAAGTCGATGTATCTTCATTTGCCTATTGAACTCGTTATATACCCATCAAAGTTGACTCATAAGTTCACTGCCATCGTATCTGCTTCAACTGTATGCATTCCAGATGCTGGACTGCAGAGTTACAGTGTTAACATAGTCGAAGTCGAAGTTTCATGTTCTGCAAGCAGTGAGCGTTATTTCTGCTCGGATGTAGTCTCAAATGGTCAATATAAACTCGTCTGCTTCAATAGTGTCCATGTGAGATGATAGGATAGAGAGATATAGTGTACACAACGATGAAGTCGATATATCCCCATTTGCCTGTTGTACTCGCTATATACCTTCCGAAGTCGTCTTATATGGTCACTAAAGTCCCATCTGCTTCAACTGTATGCATGCAAGATGTTATATCTCAGAATTACAGTGTAAACATAGTCGAAGTCGAGGTTTCTTGTTCTGCAAGCTGTGTGCGTAATACCTGCTTGGGAGTCGTCTTATATGGTCATTGCGACGTTGTCTGCTTCGATAGTGTCCATGAAGGATGATAGGATAGAGATATATAGTGTGCACAATAATGAAATCGATATATCTCCATTCGCCTATTGTACCCGTTAAAGTCCCTTCGAAGTCGTCTTATACGGTCACTGCGATCGTTCCTGCATCAACTGTATCTATGTCAGATGCTAGACTGCAGAGTTACAGTGTAAACATAGTCGAAGTCGAGGTTTCTTGTTCTGCAAGCTGTGTTCGTAATACCTGCTTGGGAGTCATCTCATATTGGCAATGCGAACCCGTCTGCTTCAATTGTATCCATGTGAGATGATGGGATAGAGAGATGAAGTGTGCACTTTGATGAAATCGATGTAACTTCATGTGCCTATTGTACTTGCTATAAACCCTCCAAAGTCGTCTTATGTTACTACGATCATATCTGCTTCAACTGTGTGCATGTCAGATGCTAGACTGTAGAGTTACAGTCGAAGTCGAAGTCGAAGTTCCTTGTTCTGCAAGCTGTGTGCATATGGTCATTGCGTACTTGTTTGCTTCAATATTGTCCATGTGAGATGATTGGATAGAGAGATATTGTGTGCACAACGATGAAGTCGATGTATCTTCATTTGCTTATTGAACACGTTATATAACCTTCGAAGTCGTCTCATACGGTCACTGACATCGTATCTGCTTCAACTGTATGCATGTCAGATGTTCGACTGCAGAGTTACAGTGTGAACATAGTCGAAGTCGAAGTTTCTTGACCTGCAACCTGTGTGCGTTAATCCAGCTTGGGAGTCGTCTGATATGGTCAATGAAAACTTTTCTGCTTCAAAATTGTCCATATGCGATGATAGATAGATATAGTGGGCACAATAAAGTCGATGTATCTTCATATGCCTATTGAACTCGTTATTTACCCTTCAAAGTCGTCTCATACGGTCACTGACATCGTATCTGCTTCAACTGTATGCATGTCAGATGCTGGATTGCAGAGTTACAGTGTTAACATAGTCGAAGTCGAAGTTTCTTGTTCTTGAAACTGTGTGCGTTATACCCGCTCGATAGTCGTCTTATATGGTCAATGAGAACGCGTCTGCTTCAATAGTGTCCATATGGGATGATAGGATAGAGAGATATAGTGTGTACGATGATGAAGTCGATGTATCTCCATTTGCCTGTTGTACTCGCTATATACCCTTCAGAGTCGTCTCAAATGGTCACTGCAATCGTATCTGCATCAACTGTATGCATATCAGATTCAAGAGTGCAGAGATACAGTGTAAACATAGTCAAAGTCGAAGTTTCTTGTTCTGCAAGCTGTGTGCGTTATACCCGCTTGTAAATCGTCATATATGGTCAATGCGAACTTGTCTGCTCCGAATGTGTCCATGAGAGATGATAGGATAGAGAGATATAGTGTGTACGACGATGAAGTCGATGTTTCCCCATTTGCCTGTTGTACTCGCTATATACCTCCTGAGTCGTCTCATATGGTCACTGCAATCATATCTGCATCATCTGTTTGCATGCCAGATTCAAGACTGCAGAGTTACAGTGTAAACAAAGTCAGAGTCGAAGTTTCTTGTTCTGCAAGCTGTGTGCGTAATGCCTGCATGGAAATCGTCTTATATGGTCAATGTGAACTCGCCAGCTTCAAAAGGGTCATCAAAACGCTTGTAAATCGTCATATATGGTCAATGCGAACTTGTCTGCTCCGAATGTGTCCATGAGAGATGATAGGATAGAGAGATATAGTGTGTACGACGATGAAGTCGATGTTTCCCCATTTGCCTGTTGTACTCGCTATATACCTCCTGAGTCGTCTCATATGGTCACTGCAATCGTATCTGCATCATCTGTTTGCATGCCAGATTCAAGACTGCAGAGTTACAGTTTAAACAAAGTCAGAGTCGAAGTTTCTTGTTCTGCAAGCTGTGTGCGTAATACCTGCATGGAAATCGTCTTATATGGTCAATGTGAACTCGCCAGCTTCAAAAGGGTCCATGTAAGATGATAGGATCGAGAGATATAGTGTGTACGACGATGAAGTCGATGTATCCCCATTTGCCTATTGTATTTGCTAAAAACCCTTCAGAGTCGTCTTATCAAGTCATTGCGATCGTATCTACGTCAACTGTATACATGTGAGATGCTGGACTGCAGAGTTACAGTGAATACATGGTTGGAGTCGAAGTTTCTTGTTCTGCAAGCTGGGTGCCTTATACCTGCTTGAAAGCCGTCTTGTATGGTCATTGCGAGCTTGTCTGCTTCATTAGTGTCCATGTGAGATGATAGGATTAAGATATATAGTGTGTGAGACGATGAAATCGATGTGTCTCCATTTGCCTATTTTACTCGTTATATACTCTTCAAAAACGTCTTATACGGTCACTGTCATCGCATCTGCTCCAATTGTATGCATGTCAGATGCTAGACTGCAGGGTTTCAGTATAAAAAATACCCAGAGTAGAAATTTCTTGTTCTGCAAGCTGTGTTCGATATACTCGCTTTGGAGTCGTCTCATATGGTCAATGCAAACTTGTCTAGATCGATTGTGTCATTGTAAGATGATAGGAAAGAGGGATATAATGTGCACAACGATGAAGTCGATGTATCTTCATTTGCCTATTGTACCTACTATATACCCTTCAAAGTCGTCTTATATGGTGAATACGATCATATATGCTTCAACTGTATGCATGTCAGATGCTATACTGCAGAGTGACAGTGTAAGTCATCGAAGTTTTTTGTTCTGCAAGCTGTGTGCGTAATACTTGCTTGGAAGTCGTCTTATATGGTCATAGCGAACTTGCCTGCTCCAGTAGTGTTCATGTAAGATGTTAGGATAGGGAGATATAGTGTGCACAACGATGAAGTCGATGTATCTTCATTCGCCTACTGTACCCGTTATAATCCTTTCTGAATCGTCTGATACGGTTACTGCATTCGTTTCTGCATCAACCAAAATGCATGTCAGATGCTAGAATGGAGAGTTACAGTGTGGACATAGTCGAAGTCGAAGTTTCTTGTTCTGCAAGTTGTGTGCGTTATACCCGCTTAAACGTCGTCTCATATGGAGATTGCAAAGTCGTCTGATTCAATATAATCCATGTGAGATGATAGGATAGAGAGATAGAGTGTGCACTCCGATGAAGTCGATGTATCTTCTTCTGCCTATTGTTCTTTTTATATACTTTTCGAAGTCATCTTATATGGTGACTACGATCATATCAGCTCCAACTGTATGCATGTCAGATGCCAGACTGCAGAGTGAAAGTGTGAACATAGTCGACGTCGAAGTTTCTTGTTCTGCATGCTGTGTGCGTTATACCTGCTTAGAATTCGTCTTGTATGGTAATTGCAAACTTGTCTGCTTCAATAGTGTCCATGTAAGATGATAGGATAAAGATATTTGTGTTCACGACGATGAAGTCGTTGTTTTCCTATTTGCCTATTGTAATCGTTATATACCCTTCAAAGTCGTCTTATACGGTCACTGTCATCGTATCTGCTTCAACTGTATGCATGTCAGATGCTGGACTGCAGAGTTACAGTGTAAACATAGTCAAAGTCGGAGTTTCTCGTTCTGCAAGCTGTGTGAGTTATACCCGCTTGGAAGTCGTCTCATATGGTCAATGCAAACTTGTCTACTCAAAAGTGTCAAGGTAAGATGATAGGATAAAAAGATGAAGTGTGCACAACGATGAAGAAGATGTGTCTTCATTTGCCTATTGTTCCTGTTTTAAAACCTTCGAAGTCGTCTCATACGGTCACTGTGATTGTATCTGCTTCAACTGTGTGCATGTCAGATGATAGACTGCAGAGTTACATTGTTAACATAGTCAAATACGAAGTTTCTTGTTCTGCAAACTGTTTGCGTTATTTCCGCATAAGACTTGTCTTATATGGACGATGAGAACTTGTCTGCTTCAATTGTGTCCATGTGAGATGATAGGATAGAGAGATATAGTGTGTACGATGATGAAGTGGATGTATCTCCATTTGCCTGTTGTACTCGCTATATACCCTCCAGAATCGTCTTCAATGGTCACCACAATTGTATCTGCATAAACTGTATGCATGTCAGATTCAAGACTACAGAGTTACAGTGTAAACATAGTCAAAGTCGAAGTGTCTTGTTCTGCAAGCTGTGTGCGTTATTCCCGCATAGGAATCGTCTTATATAAACAATGAAAACTTGTCTGCTTCGATAGTGTCCATGTGAGATGATAGGATAGAGAGATATAGTATGTACGATGATGAAGTCGATGTATCTCCATTTGCCTATTTTACTCGCTATATACCCTCCAGAGTCGTCTCAAATGGTCATTGCAATCGTATCTGCATCAACTGTATGCATGTGAGATTCAAGACTGCAGAGTTACAGTGTGAACATAGTCGAATTCGGAGTTTTTTGCTTTGCAAGCTGTGTGCGTTATACCCGCTTGGAAATCGTCTCATATGGTCAATGCGATTATTACTGCCCCGATAGTGTCCATGTGAGATGATTGGATAGAGAGATATAGTGTGTACGACGATAAAGTCGATGTATCCCCATTTGCCTGTTGTACTCGCTATTTACCTCCGAAGTGGTCTCATATGGTCACTGCAATCGTATCTGCATCAACTGTATGCATGCCAGATTCACGACTGCAGAGTTACAGTGTGAATGAAGTCAGAGTCGAAGTTTCTTGTTCTGCAAGCTGTGTGCGTTATACCCGCTTGTAAATCGTCTAATATGGTCAATGCGAACTTGTCAGCTCCAAGAGTATCCATGTGAGATGATAGGATAGAGATATATACTGTGTAAGACGATGAAGTCGATGTGTCCCCATTTGCCTGTTGTATTTGCTATATACCCTTCAGAGTCGTCTTATATGGTCATCGCGATCGTATCTGCGTCAAATGTATACAAGTCAGATGCTGTTGCAGAGTTACAGTGTTAACATGGTCGAAGTCGAAGTTTCTTGTTCTGCAAGCTGGGTGCGTTATACCTGCTTGAACGCCGTCTTTTATGGTCATTGCAAGCTTGTCTGCTTCAATAGTGTCCATGTGAGATGATAGGATAGAGATATATAGTGTGTAAGACGATGAAGTCGTTGTGACTTCATTTGCCTATTGTACTCGTTATATATCCTTCAAAAACGTCTCATACGACCACTGCCATCGCATTTGCTCCAACTGTATGCATGTCAGATGCAAGACCTTAGAGTAACACTATGAAAAATACCCAAGGTCGAAATTCCTTGTTCTGCAAGCTGTGTGCGTTATACCCGCTTGGGAGTCGTCTTATATGGTCAATGCAAACTTGTTTACTTCGATTGTGTCATTGTGAGATGATAGGATAGAGAGATATAGTGTGCAGAACGATGAAGTCGATGCATCTTCATTTGCCTATTGTACTCACTATATACCCTTCAGAGTCTTTTTAACTGGTTACTACGATCATATCTGCTTCAATTGTATGCATGTCAGATGCTAGACTGCAGAGTGACAGTATAAACATAGTCGACGTCGAAGTTTCTTGTTCTGCAAGCTGTGTGCGTAATTCTTGCTAGAGAGTCGTCTCAAATGGTCATTGCGAACTTGTCTGCTTCAGTAGTGTCTATGTAAGATGATAGGAAAAGAGAGATATAGTGTGCACAACGATGAAGTCTATGTATCTTCATTCGCCTACTGTTCTCGTTATTATCCCTTCGAAGTCGTCTTATACGGTAACTGCAATCGTTACTGCATCAACTGAATGCATGTCAGATGCTAGACTGCAAAGTTACAGTGTGGACATAGTCGAAGTCGAAGATTCTTGTTCTGCAAGTTGTGTGCGTTATACCCGCTTGAACGCCGTCTCATTTGGACATTGCAATCTTGTCTGATTCAATAGTATCCATGTGAGATGATATGATAGAAGGATTGGGTGTGCACTCCGATGAAGTCGATGTACCTTCATCTGCCTATTGTTCTTTTATATACCCTCCAAAGTCATCTTATTTGGTTACTACGATCATATCAGCTCCAACTGTATGCATGTCAGATGCTAGACTGCAGAGTGAAAGTGTGAACATAGTCGACGTCAAAGTTTTTTGTTCTGCAAGCTGTGTTCGTTATACCTGCTTGAGTGTCGTCAAGTTTGGTAATTGCGAACTTGTCTGCTACAATAGTGTCCATGTGAAATGATAGGATAGGGATATATATTGTACTCGTTATATACCCTTCAAAGTCGTCTTATACGGTCACTGTCATCGTATCTGCTTCAACTGTATGCATGTCAGATGCTGGGCTGCAGAGTTCCAGTGTAAACATAGTCAAAGTAGGAAATTCATGTTCTGCAAGCTGTGTGAGTTGTACCCGCTTGGGAGTCGTCTTATATGGTCAATGCAAACTTGTCTACTCAAAAGTGTCAAGGTGAGATGATAGGATAGAGAGATGAAGTGTGCACAACGATGAAGCAAATGTGTCTTTATTTGCCTATTGTTCCCGTTATAAACCCTCCAGAGTCGTCTCATACGGTCACTGTCATTGTATCTGCTTCAACTGTGTGCATGTCAGATGACAGACTGCAGAGTAAAATTGTTAACATAGTCAGAGTCGAAGCTTTGTGTTCTGCAAACTGCAAACATAGTCAAAGTCGAAGTTTCTTGTTATGCAGGCTGCGTGCCTTTTACCCGCTTGGGAATCATCTAATATGGTCAATGCGAACTTGTCTGTTACGATAGTGTCCATGTGAGATGATAGAATAGAGAGATATAGTGTGTATGAAGATAAAGTCGATGTTTTCCCATTTGCCTATTGTACTCGTTATATACCCTCCAAAGTCGTCTCATACGGTCACTGCCATCCTATCTGCTTCAACTGTATGCATGTCAGATGCTGGACTGCAGAGTTACAGTAGAGGTCGAAGTTTCTTGACTTGCAAGCTGTGTGCGTTAAACCTGCTTGAAAGTCGTCTCATATGGTCATTGCGAACTTGTTTGCTTCATAAGTGTCCATGTGAGATGATTGGATAGAGAGATATTGTGTGCACAACGATGAAGTCGAAGTTTCTCAATTTGCCTTTAGTGCTCGTTATATACCCTTCGAAGTCGTCTTATACGGTCACTGTCGTCGTAACTGCTTCAACTGTATGCATGTCAGATTCTGGACTACAGAGTTACAGGGTAACCATAGTCAAAGTCGTAGTTCCTCGTTCTGCAAGCTGTGTGAGTTATACCCGCTTTGGAGTTGTCTTATATGGTCAATGCAAACTTGTCTACTCAAAAGTGTCAAGGTAAGATGATAGGATAGAGAGATAAATTGTGCACAACGATGAAGCAAATGTGTCTTCATTTGCGTATCGTTCCTGTTATAAACCCTTCAAAATCGTCTCATACGGTCACTTCAATCGTATCTGCTCCAACTGTATGCATGTCAGATGCTAGACTGCAGAGTTATAGTGTGAACATAGTCGAAGTCGAAGTTTCTTGTTCTGCAAATCGTGTGCGTTATACCAACTTGGAATTCGTCTCAGATGATCGATGCAAACTTGTCTGCTTCAAAAGTGTTCATGTGAGTTGATAGGGTAGATATATAAAGTGTGAACGACGATGAAGTCGATGTTTTCTTGTTTGCCTATTGTACTCGTTATATACCCTTCAAAGTCGTCTCATACGGTCACTGCCATCGTATCTGCTTCAACTGTATGCATGTCTGATGCTGGACTGCAGAGTTACAGTCGGAGTCGAAGTTTCTTGTTCTGCAAGCTGTGTGCTTTATACCTGCTTGGAAGTCGTCATTGCGAACTTGTTTGCTCCAATAGTGTCCATGTGAGATGATTTGATAGAGAGATATTGTGTGCACAACGATGAAGTCGATGTTTCTCAATTTGCCTATTGTTAGAAACCGACACAGCAACTGAATTATATTTGTATTTGTTTACGTCCTGTATACAGATTTTGGAATGAATCAGCGTATATTAGGCGATAAGCACTGACCGCTGTCGGTCGCGCGGGGATCAGTAAAAATCGATACCTCAGCACGCTCGTATTAAATGCTGTCCGTGTTTGTCATTTTGTCGATTTCATTGTGTTCGTTGTTATTTTGATTTTTGGATACTATTACTCAGTCATTGGATTGTTGTTTGTAAATTAAGTGAACTACTTGATTATAGTGCATCAAGAAAACGTGGTTCGTTGTTTTCGTATGTTGTGATTTATACTTCCTTTGTTTTTCATTTCTAACATCAGAAGTGGGATACGAACCTACTTGTTGCCCACTTTTTCTGTGAACTGGAGAAACCGTAAGCATCAACAAAATTATTATCATTTTAGATTGGTGACACAAAATCGCTTAGGTATTTTGTTCAGATTACTCTGTTGAGAGTATATTTTTGACTTTTCTGAACAAGAGCCTCGTTTTAAGCAGTTATTACACTTCAAAATACAGAGATGATTATACTCATATGATAATATTATCTGAAACGCCACGTAGAAGTTTGTAAGGCTCGAACGAAATTCCTTTATTATTGATTTTGTTGTGTGTTGCGATATTAATATAAGCTAACGGTTTTTACTTTTTTTTTTGAATATTATCATTTTTGTTTCTCCTTAAAGAGGACCTGCAATAATGGAGGAACTGCTATCTCAGCTGGTAAAGGCTATCAAGTCTGCTAAAACAGCTCCGGAACAAGTCGATTTGCCACTCTTCAAGCCCGAGGTTAATGACGCGAAGAAATGGTTGGCTGAAATAACAAAAATTAAAACTGAATTTGAGTGGACTGACCAACAGACCTTGGTTAGGGTAGGTCGGTTTTTAACCGGCGTTGCAAAAACGTGGTTTGAAGTATGGTCACCAGAAATTAAAACTTGGGAAGGATTTCAGCTCGATTTTTCTGAAGCTTTTCCACCTAAGAAAAATTTGGGTCGCTTACTTTCAGAAGCTGCAGAATTCAACACAAACTCATGTAACACATACGATGCATATGTCTTTCAAAAGGTAAGCATGTTAAGAAATTTGAGGGCCAATTGGGAGGAGGCTGCCCTTGTAGAACTAATCATACATGGAATCAAAGAGCGGGACGTACAAACTACGGCGACCAACTTGAACTTTCAAAAGATCTCGGAATTGTTGACATTTCTTGGTACTGTAACCAAACCGCTGCAAGTTGAGAATCGGCTATATTCGAATAGTCCCGCCGGCTCAGGAGAGCCATCAAGGAAGCGTTTTCGAGAAAATTCTCGTGAACTACAAGATATTCGTAAGTGCTATCGTTGTGGAAAATCAGGGCACATTCAACGAAATTGCAGCTTTTCTACTCCATACATTGCAAAATCTAGTACGCCTGATGCCGCTACTACTTCGACTAATACGAAAATACTCACTTGTTCATTTTGCGCGAAAACTGGTCATGGTATTGACAACTGCTTTACTCGACAGAATATCGAAAAGCGGAAAAAAGTAAATTTTTGTAGTACCGGCGAAGATATGATGTTGGAAGTGTTTAAAATTGATGGACAAGATTACCGTGGAATAATTGATACTGGAGCGGACATATCTCTTATAGCAGAACGCCATCTACCAAAGTTTTTGCATAAAGTGTCCTCATGCAGAATAGCACTAAGAGGAATACTTACCGGAAGCATCATTATCAACCAAGAGTTTGAGGCGATAATAGAAATATCTGATATTGTCATAGATCTGCTATTCCACGTAGTTCCAGATTATATTCTAGAACACGATGTTATAATCGGGCGCAATTTGTACAATGATCCTGAAATATCAACAATCACGGACTCAACGGGAACACGTGTGGTGCGCAATAAAATTTCTCGCATTTTCCGTATCTCAGACATCACAACCACCTCAATGGAACCAATAAATGTTCCAGATGAATATCGCCATGACATTTTGAAACTGCTTTCACGATTCCCTAACTTGCTTCCTGTCGATGGATACTTACCTGAAGTGAACAACGCTAGACTGCAAATAAAATTAAAAGATGACTTCGTGGTTAATAGAAATCCATATCGCCTGTCTGTTAGTGAAAGGAATGCTGTACGAGACATTGTTGACGAATTGATTTCCCGCAACATAGTAAGAGAAAGTAACTCACCATTTGCTAGTCACATCATTCTGGTACGAAAAAAGGAGGGATCATACCGAATGTGTGTGGACTACCGACAGCTTAATGCTCACACAATAAAAAATCGATTTCCATTACCGCTCATAGAAGACCAGCTTGACAGGCTAGGTACGGGACGCATATTTACCTCATTAGATATGTCTTCGGGATTTCACCAAATACCCATTGCTGAAGACTCCATCGAAATGACAGCCTTTGTTACGCCGGATGGGCATTTCGAATATTTGCGGATGCCATTCGGTTTAGCCAATGCTCCAGCCGTTTTTCAGCAAGCTATAAATAAAGCATTGGGTCCTCTAAAGGATAATGTAGCTTTGGTGTACCTAGATGACATTTTGATTCCATCTCAAAATATTAAAGATGCATTTCAATCCCTTGAACTCGTTTTTGAAGCCTTGCAGAACGCCGGATTTTCTTTGAACCTCCAAAAGTGCCATTTTTTTAAAGATACTTTGGATTATTTAGGAAGAGAAATATCAGCCGATGGCATACGTCCTGGTGTGCGTAAAGTTGAAGCACTTGTTAACTCTCCCATTCCCACTACCGTTAAGCAAGTGAGACAATTCATGGGCCTTGCAGGGTATTTCCGCAAATTTATACCCGAGTTTGCAACACGTACGGCAACCATAACAAAACTAACACGGTCTGGCGAACCGTTTATCTGGGCTGATCAGCAAGAGTGTGCCAGGAAATATATTATCGATTGTTTGACTTCAAGACCTCTTCTATCAATTTTCGATCACTCTTTGGAGACTGAGCTACACACAGACGCCAGTTCTGTTGGATATGGAGCAATGTTATTGCAAAAAGGAGAAGGAAACATCAGAGTAATTGGATATTTCAGCAAAAGAACCAACAAATACGAAGAAAGTTATCATTCATATGAGTTGGAGACACTTGCAGTGGTCAATGCTCTGAAACACTTCCGTGTTTACTTACTGGGCATTCATTTCACTCTGATTACCGATTGCAGTGCCATAAAAGCCACTTCTACCAAAAAGGATATTCTTCCTCGTGTCGCACGCTGGTGGTGCTATATGCAAGACTTTGATTTCACTATTGTTTACCGAAAAGGTAGCTCTCTTCCCCATGTTGACTTTCTAAGCAGAAACCCTGTAGTAGTCCGTCGTCTGGATGCCAAAAATAACTGGCTCTATGTGGAGCAGAGGGGTGATGCCGAAGTTCGACAAATAATTGAAGACTCGAAGGATGGCCGATTGGACAAAAACCGATACTCATTAAAAGATGGGATAGTTCATTATGCTGTCACAACACCTGATGGTATACTTATGAAACCAATTGTTCCAAAGCAAAGTAGACTTGGACTTCTGCGCATTTTCCATGACGAGCAATGCCACATCGGGATGGACAAAACTATTGAATCCATCAGCAGACATTTTTGGTTCCCAAAATTGCGTTCGTTCGTCAAGAAGTACATTAAGCACTGTTTGGTTTGTGCTGTAAAGAAAACGAGATCTGGTCCATTCCAAGGACTAATTACTAATGTAAGCAAGCCGACTGCGCCGATGCAGGTTTTGCATGCAGACTGTCTTGGACCGCTTGAAAGAACATCGGAAGGGTACAAACACATTCTTGTTCTGATTGACGCGTTTTCAAAGTATTGCTTATTGCAGCCCTTGAAGACAGTGAAAGCTGATGAGACGAAACTTGCGTTCCAAGCATTTATTTCATTATTTGGTACCCCCCAACAGATAACGATGGATGCTGGCACCAACTTCAAAAATCTGAGCTTACCTCAATATTTGGATAGCCTTGGAGTGGCGTATCATTATACAACGCCGGATATCCATCGTTCTAACGGGCAAGTTGAACGCTATATGCGCACCATCATGAATCTGATACGCGTGGAAACCAGTATTAATTCAGATTGGTCGAAAAGTATCTGGAAGATACAACTCGTTTTGAATTCAACCATACAAAAGTCCACTCAAACTTCACCTTTAAGAGCTTTGATTGGAATAGACGGATCAACACCTCTTATCCAGAATTTACTGAGGAATCTGAATAATGACCTTTATCCCATTAGAAGTAAAGAGTTAGACCGTATGAGAATAAACGACCAGCTTGATAAATCTAAAGATGTCACAATCAATGCCAACCAAAGGCGTCGTAATAACGTCAATTTTACCAAGGGAGATTTCGTCTTGATGCACAGAGATGACAAAATGCACCAAGGAAAATTGAAGTACGAATTTCAAGGGCCTTTCGAAGTCATGGGTACGACTTCTGAGGGCCGTTACGAGCTGAAACGGGTAGGAAAATCCACCATCACCAAGGCTGCTGAGGAGCAGCCAAGAGAATGGCCGACTGACTGGTCTCTTGCAGTCGACATAACTGATCTGCTAGATGTATTAGACGAAGATGGTGATGATGAAAGTGATGATAAAAGGTTTGTAAAATTGTAATATTATGGCACGTGTTAGAAATGTACGAGTGTTGAAAGCATGGACGCTTTGCACTGTTAGAAATGTACGAGTGTCGAAAGCATGGACGCTTTGCACTGTTGTTAATGATTGAGTGTTGAAAGCATGGACGCTTTGCACTGTTAGTAATGTATTAGTGTTGAAAGCATGGACGCTTTGCATTGTTGGTGATGCATGAGTGTTGAAAGCATGGACGCTTTGCACTATTGTTGATTAATGAGTGTTGAAAGCATGGACGCTTTGCACTGTTGTTGATGAATGAGTGTTGAAAGCATGGTAGCTTCGTACTGTTAGTAATGCATGACTGTTGAAAGCATGGACGCTTTGCACTGTTAGTGATGCATGAGTATTGAAAGCATGGACGCTTGCACTGTTAGTACCTAAATGCATGAGTGTTGAAAGCATGAACGCTTTGCACTGTTAGTAATGAGTTAGTGATGAATTAGTGATGGAATCTTGGATGCTGTGCTCTATTGTTGATATAGCCGGCTGGTCGGTTGATGGCGCATTAACAATTTTTGTTTTGTTATTTGCAGCATCAACGAGGCAGCCCTTCTCGAAAACGAAGACAACAACCCGTAACCCCTCTCCTGGATGGAAGGGACTTCGAGAGCGAAGTCAGTGTCAGAATTGGCCGTGTTAGAAACCGACACAGCAACTGAATTATATTTGTATTTGTTTACGTCCTGTATACAGATTTTGTAATGAATCAGCGTATATTAGGCGATAAGCACTGACCGCTGTCGGTCGCGCGGGGATCAGTAAAAATCGATACCTCAGCACGCTCGTATTAAATGCTGTCTGTGTTTGTCATTTTGTCGATTTCATTGTGTTCGTTGTTATTTTGATTTTTGGATACTATTACTCAGTCATTGGATTGTTGTTTGTAAATTAAGTGAACTACTTGATTATAGTGCATCAAGAAAACGTGGTTCGTTGTTTTCGTATGTTGTGATTTATACTTCCTTTGTTTTTCATTTCTAACACTATGGTACTCGTTATATACCCTCCAAAGTCGTCTTATACGGTCACTGCCATCGTATCTGCTTCAACTGTATGCATGTCAGATGCTAATCTGCAGAGTTACAGTCGAAGTCGAAGTTTCTCGTTATGCAAGCTGTGTGCGTTATATTTGCTTGGGAGTCGCCTCATATGGTAATTGCGAACTCGTTTGCTCCAATAGTGTCCATGTGAGATGATTGGATAGAGAGATATGGTGTGCACAACGATGAAGTCGATGTATCTTCATTCGCCTATTGAACTCGTTATATACCCATCAAAGTTGACTCATAAGGTCACTGCCATCGTATCTGCTTCAACTGTATGCGTGTCAGATGCTGGACTGCAGAGTTACAGTCGAAGTCGAAGTTTCTTGACTTGCAAGCTGTGTGCGATAAACCTGCTTGAAAGTCGTCTCATATGGCCATTGCGAACTTGTTTGCTTCAATAGTGTCCATGTGAGATGATTGGATAGAGAGATATTTTGTGCACGACGATGAAGTCGAAGTTTCTAGATTTGCCTATAGTACTCGTTATATACCCTTCAAAGTCGTCTTATACGGTCACTGTCGTCGTAACTGCTTCAACTGTATGCATGTCAGATGCTGGACTACAGAGTTACAGGGTAAACATAGTCAAAGTCGTAGTTCCTCGTTCTGCAAGCTGTGTGAGTTATACCCGTTTGGGAGTTGTCCTATATGGTCAAAGCAAACTTGTCTACTTAATAGTGTCAAGGTATGATGATATAATTGAGAGATAAAGTGTGCACAACGATGAAGTTGATGTGTCTTCTTTTGCGTATTGTTCCTGTTATAAACCCTTCAAAGTCGTCTCATACGGTCACTGCAATCGTATCTGCTCCAACTGTATGCATGTCAGCTGCTAGACTGCAGAGTTATAGTGTGAACATAGTCGAAGTTTCTCGTTCTGCAAATCGTGTGCGTTATACCCACTTGGAATTCGTCTCATATGATCAATGCAAACTTGTCTGCTTCAAAAGTGTTCATGTGAGGTGATAGGGTAGATATATAAAGTGTGAACGACGATGAAGTCGATGTTTTCCCATTTGCCTATTGTACTAGTTATATACCCTTCGAAGTCGTCTCATACGGTCACTGCCATCGTATCTGCTTCAACTGTATGCATGTCAGATGCTGGACTGCAGAGTTACAGTCGAAGTCGAAGTTTCTTGACTTGCAAGCTGTGTGCGTTAAACCTGCTTGAAAGTCGTCTCATATGGTCATTTCGAACTTGTTTGCTTCAATAGTGTCCATGTGAGATGATTGGATAGAGAGATATTGTGTTCACAACGATGAAGTCGATGTTTCTCAATTTGCCTATGGTACTCGTTATATACCCTTCAAAGTCGTCTTATACGGTCACTTCCATCGTATCTGCTTCAACTGTATGCATGTCGGATGCTCGACACGGCATATTCACAGTGTGAACATAGTCGAAGTCGAAGTTCCTTGACCTGCAAGCTGTGTGCGTTATACCATCTTGGGAGTCGTCTAATATGGTCGATGTGAACTTGTCTGCTTCAATATTGTCCATATGAGATGATAGGATAGAGAGATATAGTTAGCACAATGGAGTCGATGTAACTCCATATGCCTATTGAACTCGTTATATATCCTTCTGAGTCGTCTTATACGGTCACTGCCATCGTATCTGCTTCAACTGTATGCATGTCAGATGCTAATCTGCAGAGTTACAGTCGAAGTCGAAGTTTCTCGTTCTGCAAGCTGTGTGCGTTATATTTGCTTGGAAGTCGCCTCATATGGTCATTGCGAACTTGTTTGCTCCAATAGTGTCCATGTGAGATGATTGGATAGAGAGATATGGTGTGCACAACGATGAAGTCGATGTATCTTCATTTGCCTATTGAACTCGTTATATACTGTAACGTTTCATTTCGAACGTTAATCAATTCCTATAATATAAATAAGGCACAAGCTAGAATATGGGTGCTTTATTATATTTAGAAAAGGATATATGGTCGATATAGTATTCCCACGACGTCCTTTCCACTCGACTCATTTGTTGGTTCACCTAAAATAAAATAATGCTCTCAAAATTGTTGCACACTTTCACAATATTCTGGTAGCCACCTATCTAGGGTCCAGTATCGAGTTTATCTATTATCTGCAGTGCTTGTCGTTCCGAGTGTTCACCGCTGTCGCTATTCTCCCTTCGTTCTCTTTTATGCCTTGTTCTGTTCATAGTTGATTATTCGTATTCGTTAGTTGTGGGTATTTATGTCTTGCTGTGCCAGTAGCCTCATCGGGGCCGCGCTGAAATAAAAACAGTCATGATTATTGGCACTTTTAGTTTTTGTACAATGATTATTATAACACTTAGATGGTATTATTATGTCGTGTTATCATTACCTTAATGTCCATTACATACCTGAATTGATGAAGTATAATAGTTTCGGTCGTAATTCCGAACTTGTTTTCTTTATTCAGTATCATTCCGAATGAGGTTAACCCAGTTAACACCTAGTCTATGATTTTGGTGCTGCGGATACCGTCGAACTTCAGAATGGTTGGCGAAGTGGGGTGAGTTGTCATCGCTGTTCTGCGGAGTCCTGTGGTACCACGGAATGAATACAAGATGTTACTTTCTTTACTGAGGGGCAAGGTTGGTAGAACTGATGAGGGTAATTGATAATTCTACCGAACTTGCTGAGGGGGTCAATGAGTGGGTCATAAATGGCATCTCCACCAAATAGGTAATCTCCAAAAGAACTGGATCTTGACTTTAGGTATAACAATGAATCACCAGACGCCTGGTTATTTTTGGTCACCAATGGAATTTGGATTTGGCTATGTTTCACACTGTTGCCGCCATCTAGGAGGTATACTGAAAAGCTTTCAGCGATCAATGATCGTCGATAGTCGTTCCTGAACGGACATCCTCGTGTGGTAATAGTCACAACGTAACAGGTAGTTGACATGTTCGTGTAGCGTCAGAGAAGGGCTTTCAGATTTTCATGATTTTCTAAGTCATCCCTAATTGGTTTTTGATTTGGAGCCCATCTTTATAATATTGGGAATTACTGTTACTTGAAAGTATTGGTATTCAGGGTGATTCTCAAGATTTCACTCATTTTGAGGATTAGACGTCAAGTTTTGTCATGCTGAAGTGCATTGTGAAACACCAGCTATGTTTAGTGCATGAATTACTAGCTCCATAATTAAGAGAACAAAAATCATCTCATAAAATCCCGTTAGTGGGATAATTTAATAAGTGGATCCTCACGTCTGAAAATAATCGTAATCGGGAGGTGATAGTTTGCTCTGCATACTTTCCGTACGAATTAAACGCCCCACCCCAGGAGGTTGAATCGCTAATGCGATATTGCGAGGAGTCTGGGATGAGCCTGATTATGGGATGTGACTCGAATGCTCATCATGTATTATGGGGCAATCGGGACACAAATTCCAGGGGAAACGCTCTTCTCGAATTCCTTAGCACCAGTCATCTGGAAATTGTGAACGAGGGTTCAACACCAACGTTCTTTACGCCAAGGCGTCAATCCTGCATAGATTTGACATTATGCACTCGAGATATGCTGATCGAAGTTCATTCATGGAATGTGTCACAAGATGATTCTCTGTCGGATCATCGACACATTCTGTTCAAGTTAGGTGGGATAAGCCCTCCTGAAAAGAAAAAATATAGGAACCCACGGACTACCAAATGGGACCTCTTTCGAGAGGAACTGAAAGGAAGACTAGTGGGACTACCATCAAAGTACGGAAGCGAAGCCGAAATAGATATGGCAGTGACATATCTAAATAAGGCAATCACTTCATCGTATGAAAATAGCTGCCCCCTCGAAGAGAGGTCGGACAATGCGAAAACGCCATGGTGGAATTCAGAAATAGAAAACCATCGTAGGCTTACAAGAAAGCTTCTGAACAAGGCGAAGCGTACTGGAGTACCAGAACATTGGGAAGAATATAAGTCGGCCCAAAAAACGTACAAGAAAGTCATCAGACAATCACAAAGGGACAGTTGGCGTGCCTACTGCGAGGATATAAATACAATACCCTCAGCAGCAAGACTTTGTAAAGTTTTATCGAAAGAAAGGGGGGAAGGTGTAGGTGTGATGTCCTTGCCCAATGGAAGTAAAACTACATCGGCGGAAGAGACATTACAACACCTAATATCCACACACTTCCCCGACTCAGAATTTACCAATGAACCACCTATGAGGACGAATCCAGTGAGGAGAACTCACATGGATTACAAAACGGCCTCAAGAGTGGTTACATATGAGAAAGTAAGATGGGCCATAAAGTCTTTCGCACCATTCAAATCGCCGGGTGTGGTTGGTATATTTCCGGCCCTCCTCCAAGAAGGACTGGATGCCATCATACACCTGCTTATGAAGATACTACGATCCTGTCTGGCTCTGGGCTACATACCAGTGGAATGGAGATCGGTCAGGATCGTTTTCATCCCAAAACCAGGAAAAATAGATTATTCCCAGGCCAAAGCGTATCGACCTATCAGTCTGACGTCCTTTCTCATGAAGACGTTGGAAAGGCTGATAGATCGACACATCAGAGAAGAGCCGTTGCAAACGAATCCACTGCACGAGCAGCAATTTGCCTACCAAACTGGAAAGTCCACAGACGCAGCTCTCCATCATCTAATTCGAAGGGTGGAGAGAGTGCTAGCTTGTGGACGATCTGCCATGGGGGTCTTCTTAGACATAGAAGGGGCATTTGATAATACATCATTTGAGTCCATCTGCTCCGCTGCGGAGAGGCATGGAACTAACCCAACTTTGATTAGGTGGATTCGGGCCATGCTGTCACAGCGAGTAGTAAGAGCAGAACTAAGTGGGAGTTCTGTGACCGCCAGAGTATCGAGAGGGTGCCCTCAAGGTGGAGTGTTATCACCGCTCCTATGGTGCCTGGTGGTCAATGAGCTCCTCACAACACTCAATGAGTCAGGGATACATGCGCAAGCATATGCAGATGACTTAGTTATTATGGTTCAAGGCCAACCGGTGAATCACCTAGGGAACTCCATGATGGGAGCTCTCAGGAAAGTGGAACAGTGGTGCTCCGCCGGTGGGCTTAGAGTGAATCCTGAAAAAGCGGATCTGGTGTTATTCACCAAGAAACGTAAAATAGGGACACTTCCAGAGGTTTTTCTCTCAGGAAGGTGTCTTCAATACAAAGGCTCAACCAAATATCTTGGAGTCACAATCGACTCCAAGTTGACCTGGAATGAGCATATAGGTAATCGCACCAAGAAGGCTATATGCTGCTACTGGGCATGCAGAAGAGCCTTCGGGAAAACGTGGGGCCTATCACCTAAGACCCTTCACTGGATATACACGGCAATTATTCGCCCAACACTAACGTACGGGTCCATCGTATGGTGGACCAGTACTAAAAAGAGCAAAACCAGACATGAACTGGATAGAGTTCAGCGACTGGCTTGCTTAGGAATGACAGGTGCTATGAGGACAGCGCCTACTAGGGCCCTTGACGTCCTACTAGGTCTGCCCCCTTTACATCTGATTGTAGAGCATGAAGCCATGCGCACTGCCTACAGACTCAAAGGTGCAAACCAATGGATCGAAAAGGCAGACTATGGACACTCCCTAATATGGAACAAGGCCGAAGAGAGCTGTCCCAGTCTGCTGATGGTAAGGGACAGCACTCTGCCAGTTCTGAATTTCAATAAAGCTCCGCATGTCATTTTTCCTACAAGAGAGGAATGGACTGGCAATACACCAGGTTTGCTTCCTGCCAACGAATCAACCTGGTTCACGGATGGCTCAAGGTTTGGTGGCGGGTCTGGTGCAGGAGTATATGAAGGAGGAACAGGGAAAGGAATCTCAGTACCTTTTGGCAAATACGCTTCAGTGTTCCAGGCTGAAGTGTTTGCAATTCTGACGTGTGTCCAAGAAAATTTCGGCAGAAGTGGACGTGGACCAGTCACCATATGCTCGGACAGTAAAGCTGCTATTATGGCATTGAGATCCAATAGGATCACAACTAAATTGGTGTCCGAGTGTAGAAGTGCCTTAGAAAATATGGCAAAAACTAGGAAAGTCAGCCTCATGTGGGTTCCAGGACACTCTGGTATCCCGGGGAACGAGGAGGCAGACAGATTAGCCAAGATCGGTTCAGGAACGACACCCATTGGACCAGAACCGATATTGGGAATACCCAATAGTACGGCTATGTCCTTCATGAAGGAAATGCTACAGAGGCAGTTCCTTGAAACATGGTGGGACACACCAGGAATGAGACAATCAAAGCTCCATATAAAAGAACCTTCAAAAAGGCTCACGAGAGAGATCCTGTCACTTAATAGAAGGGATCTCAAGATAGTAGTTGGGCTCTTAACTGGGCACAACCACCTCAACAGGCACCTAGAACTCATAGGGATCAAAGATGATCCCATCTGCAGATGGTGCTTGGAGGATGATGAAACATCATCACACATACTCACTGAATGCCCCGCGCTGGTGCATCAGAGGAAAGCTGCCTTTGGGAGCATTGTACTGCACCCAAAGGATGTGAAAGTGACTCAGCTGAGGAAGCTGCTGAATTTCGTCGAAGAAATCGGCATGCCCAGCTGATTCACAGGACAAGTGGGCGCACAATGGGCCCGACTGAAGAGGCCTGAGTGCAGGGGTCTACGCACCCGCCCACCTGTGCAGAGAAGAAGAAGAAGAAGAAGAAGGGGTGAGTTGTCATTGCTTTTCTGCGGAGTCCTGTGGTACCACGGAATGAATACAAGATGTTACTTTCTTTACTGAGGGGCAAGGTTGGTAGAACTGATGAGGGTAATTGATAATTCTACCGAACTTGCTGAGGGGGTCAATGAGTGGGTCATAAATGGCATCTCCACCAAATAGGTAATCTCCAAAAGAACTGGATCTTGACTTTAGGTATAACAATGAATCACCAGACGCCTGGTTATTTTTGGTCACCAATGGAATTTGGATTTGGCTATGTTTCACACTGTTGCCGCCATCTAGGAGGTATACTGGAAAGCTTTCAGCGATCAATGATCGTCGATAGTCGTTCCTGAACGGACATCAGTTACATATAACCCCTGCCAAAGCATATCCAGACGCCGCCACTGGAGTCCATGTGCCGGATCACCTTCAATGATAAACACCGGTAGAAGCTGACTAAGGATTCTCCCCGTTATTTATCTTGTATTTTTTATTAATTTGCATTATGTTCACCTTTTATCTTTCATACCAGAAATTATCTTTGCAACTCTGAATTATTTTCGTGAAATATCATTTTATTAGTTTTCATCGTTTTCACTGAATTTATAAAAGGAACGATTTTCATTTTCAGTTAGATAGAAGTCTTTTTCTGTAATACTTACCAGCTTATGCTGAATAAAACCAAGTTCAAAAATTGTTCTTTATTCAGTATTAGAGTAACCCTTTTACTCAAAAAGTCTCAAACGAAACTGGCGCAGTCGGAAAAGGATAGTCACCGTACAGAAAGTTAACATAGTGCCTGGAACAAAAACAGGATAGTGTTCAACAGACTGGTGATCCAAAAATCTTTAACGGGACTATCAGGCAACCAGAACGACAACAGTGACTTGGAAATTGGACTGGATATTCACTTTTCCAATCACGGGGCTACATTCTACGGACCGTACATCCAAGAGTGGGCTGACAATCAATCCTGAGGACCGTATATTCCAGGAGTGGTTACAAATAGGAACAGAAAAACAAAACCAGAAGCAGAAACAACACAAGAAGCTAGCCAAGGTTAGTTAAAGCATCTCAAATCCATTTATTATCCCTATACCATCATCCCCAGTCAATTTTTTATAAGAAAAACTAGTCTCTCTAATATGTTGCTTGATGTTTAATACTTTGAGAGAAATCGCTCAGAGAAACAGTCAATTTAGAAGTGAGATAAGATCAAGAGATATTATCAATCAAAGAGATAGGAATTCTGAAATCACTTTAGAAAGTATTATCTGTGATTTTTCTAATATCAACATAAGTGACGATAACCAAGATACAATGCCAGAGACTAATTACCAAGAACTAAGACTCTTCTTAGATATTATACCAATATTCAGTGGAGATCCATGTGAACTCAATAATTTCATAGCCGCATGTGATGAAGCATTTCAACACTATGCAGATGACACAGAGTTTGTGAAAAAAATAATTTTCAGAGCAGTTATTGGAAAACTTCGCGGAAAAGCATCAACTTTAATTTCTGGTCGCATCGAGCTACAATCATGGGCTCAAGTTAGAGAAATCTTGAAAATTTCTTTCGCGGATCAAAGAACTTTCACTTGCTTGCTTCATGAGCTACATAGTCTTAAACCTTATCCAAGAGAAACTCCTTATAATTTTGGAGTTCGTTGTCAATATACCCGTAGTTTGATATTTTCTTCAATCAATACTGACAGAGCAATGACAAATGAAGCTAAAATAGCACAAATTGGTAATATTGAAAAATTAATATTGGTTTCATTTCTTAAATACTTACCTCCGCAAATTCAAACCGGAGTAAGACTCAAGAATCCGGAGTGTTTAGAAACAGCAATGCAATATCTAATAGAAGAAGAAAACTTCTTGTCCATAGTAAATGAAGGGAAACGAAACACTTTCCAACAATTACCTTCACCAAACATAAAAGCACCAATGACTCAAAAACCACAACAGTATCAACCTACTTCACAATCACAACAATACCAAACTACTTTTCAATCACCGACACAATATTTCAGACCACAGTTTTCACAACAGTTTTCTAGTTCACAAACACCACCAAGAAATTTTCCTAGCCAACCCATTCAAGTAAATTCAAGACAAATTCCACAAAAATTCTTTACTAATAGACAAGTTTTCGGAAAACCAAATACCACACATACTAATGTATGGAAACCAAGAAATCAACCAACAAATTACCGACCCACACCAATGTCAACTATGACAAGACAAGTACCTTCCCAAAGACAAGAACAAGGTCCTTCACATATTCCTAACTATTTCCAACCTAGATCAAGACCAACGTTTGTTTCAGAAGAAGTAAATAATTTGAATGACTCAGACACAAATTTCAACGATCGTAATACTTTGGAAAATTATTTCGATAATTCAATGGAATTTTCTTACGACGAAATATTTGAGCAAACCTCTAACCAACAAGACATTCTCGACCCAAACGATATTGACACTAGACAAGAATTTGAAACTGACAATGCATACCCAAATTTTGATGACTCTACACAAGAAAATTTTCCTTTATCAGCCTCTGGAACGGAAACCACTTAGAACTTAATGCAATGGACCAACGTAAGTTGCCATTTATCGAAATAACAGGATTCCGTGAACCACTACGTCTTCTAATTGATTCCGGTAGTCACATATCTCTAATAAATCCATGTTTTGCCAAATTTAATTATCCTGAATGTATAGTAACAAAACCAACTGTCATTAAAACATCCTGCGGTCAACAAGAAGCTAAATACGAAGCGCATATTCCTGCTTTCAATGAATTTCAAAATAAAGGAAAGATAATTTTCACTTTATTCGATTTCCATCCCTTTTTTGACGGTTTGATTAGCTTTAGAGATTTGAAAAATATGGGATTCAACTGGAATTTACAAGAAAGTTACCTAAGTAAAGATGATGTAATTATACCAGTTCATCAATGTTCTCCTTCAGAGTACAGCTGTTATAATATAACTATAAACGAAAATGAAATTCTCAGAACGACACTTCCTACAAATGCTCAATTTGACGGAACATACTATCTTCCTAATACAATAGTTAACTCTCACTGTTTCATACCTGAATGCATAACCAATGTTGAAAACGGAAAAGCTATTGTCGAAATTCATAATGTAAACATAGAGGATACAAATGTTGATCTCCAATATCCATTAGAAGTTATTCCTATCAGTGAATACGATATTTTTGAGGCCAAATTAAATAATTTAGAACCTCATTCAGACCAACAACACATCGAAAATTTATTGAGATTAGATCATCTCAATGAAGAGGAAAAATCCAAATTGATTAAATTATGCAAGAAACATTACAAAATATTCCAATATCCTGATCAACCTCTATCAGCTACTACACAAACAACACATGTCATCAGAACTACTGATGATGAACCAATCTTCACGAAATCGTATAGATTTCCTGAAATTCATAAAAAAGAAGTAAAAACTCAAATCACAACTATGTTAGAAGATGGAATAATTCGCAATAGTACAAGTCCTTGGTCAAGCCCAATATGGATTGTACCAAAAAAACCTGACGCAAGCGGGCAGAAGAAATGGCGAATTGTAATCGATTTCAGAAAGCTCAATAATAAAACTATTCAGGATAGATATCCTATCCCAAATATTGATGATTTACTAGACAAATTGGGTAGATCCCAATATTTTTCGACATTAGACCTAGCAAGTGGCTTTCACCAAATAAATATGCATCCAGACAGTATTGAAAAAACTGCATTCACTACTGATTTAGGACATTATGAATTCTTAAGAATGCCTTTCGGTTTAAAGAACGCTCCAGCAACATTTCAAAGAATGATCAATGAAGTTTTGAAAGATCTAATCAATAAAACTTGTTTAGTCTATATGGATGACGTCATAATATTTTCTACAACTTTAGATGAACATATCACAAATTTGAGAGAAGTTTTCAAAAAATTTGAAGAGCATAATTTGAAAGTTCAATTAGATAAAAGCGAATTTATGAAAAGAGAAGTCGAGTTTTTAGGTCATATTGTAACAACAGATGGAATTAAGCCTAACCCAAGAAAAATAGATGCAATTTTGAAATTTCCATTGCCAAAAACTCACAAGGATATTAAAAGTTTCTTAGGAATGATAGGTTTTTATCGAAAATTCATAAATAATTTAGCAAAAATTACAAAACCCTTAACAATTTGTCTCAGAAAAGGAAAGAAAGTTGAACATACAGAACAATTCATTCAAGCATTCGACACCTGTAAAACAATTTTATGTAATGAACCAATATTGAAACGACCTGATTACTCAAAAATATTCACCTTGACAACAGATGCAAGCAACTTTGCTATTGGAGCAGTATTGAGTCAAGAAGGAAAACCAATATGTTTTGCTAGTCGTACTCTCAATCCAAATGAAGTAAATTATTCAGTCACCGAAAAAGAATTATTAGCAATTGTTTGGTCAATTAAATATTTTAGGCCTTATCTTTTTGGAAGACATTTCAAAATTAGAACAGATCATAAGCCGTTAAAATGGTTAGAAAATTTGAAGGAACCTAACTCAAAATTGGTACGCTGGAAATTACTTCTTCTGGAATACGATTATGAAATTGATTATATTAAAGGAAAAGATAATGTTGTTGCTGACGCGCTATCCAGAAATCCGATAGACAATACCTCAATTTTAAATGAAACAGGCGATATTGATGAAATTATAAAAGAATTTTTTGAAAAAATGGAAAATGAAAATTATGTAAGCACAGTTCATTCAGCAGACGAGTTACCTTTACTAGGACTGCCATACTCAGAAAAACCACTAAATTATCATAAACATCAAATGATAGTAAAAATTTCGGACTCATCTCCTGTACCACGTTGTATAAAAGAAAAAGTATTTGATAATCAAAGATGTTATATAAATTTACGGAAAAGAAATATTGACGAAGATCTAGAAGAATTTATAGCCAACTTAAATAATAACGTTACATATTATCTGTTCTTTCCAGATAAACTACACGAAAAGAGTTTCATAAAAGCTATCCAAGAAAAATTAATTAGATTGAACTCTAAATTAATAATCTGTTCCACAAAAGTCACAGATGTAACAGTTGACAATGATAAACAAGATAAAATGAATTATCACCATGTCTATAAAACAGGTCATAGAGGTATTACAACTACTATTGAGTCTATAAAAAAAAATTATTATTGGCCTAATATGACAAATGACATTGCTAATTATATCAACAATTGCGTCATATGTCAAAAATCGAAATATGAAAGACAACCCAATGAATTTCAATTTCAAGCTATACCAATTGGTTCAAGACCATTTGAAAGAATTCATATGGATACTTTGTCAATCTCAAAAGAAAAATACTTGACAGTCATAGATACATTTTCTAAATTTGCACAGGCTTATCCTATAGTAGGGGCAAATTCAATCAATGTTCTCGATGGCCTACTTATCTTTATTTCACATTATGGCATACCACATACTATTGTTTGCGATAATGGAGTAGAGTTTAATAATAATAATTTTACAGAATTTTGTAAGCTCCATAAAATCAATGTTCATTATACAACACCGAAGAATCCAAATTCAAATAGCTACATTGAAAGATTCCACTCCACCCTATTGGAACAAGTTAGAGTAAAAACGCACCAAAATCCTCAAGAATCTTTAAATAATCTAGTCAAATATTCATTACTTCATTATAATAACTCAATACATTCAGCCACTAATTTTACTCCTTTTGAAATTGTATCAGGACATTTCAATTCTAAAGATCCATTTGATATTGAAGAGAGAGACATCATCTCAAATTACGTTCAACAACATAAAAATAAGCTAACCCGAAAATACGAAGAAATTAATCAAGACTTGAATAACAAAAAGGAACAACAGTTAGAACAAATAAATGCAACACGACAACAACCTATGACCTTATCAAAAGACGATATAGTTTATCATAAAGAACTACCTAGAGATAAACTAGCATCCAGGTTTTCAAAAATAGAGCCAGTCGCACAAACAAAAAATAAAGTAAAGACAGAAACGTCTAAATACTCTAAACATAATCTCAAGAAACGCAAAAAATACTAATAATTATTTATTGTTTTTTTTTTAGATGAGAATGTTCATGCTCTCATTTATCCTTATCTATTACTCAACCGAAGCTTCTATTCAAAAACTAACTAACCCTATCTTACCTATGAATTTAATGGCTACTAGAATTATATCGAGTAAACATACTTTCGTAAGCTATATCAATATCACTGACCTTGCGATTATGAAATTCGTTGCACAAGAACAATTAGACTTTATAGTAGATAAGAAGAATCTTAGTAGTCAATCTGACAAGCTCATTCACCAAGCTTACATACTCTTATCTGATATAGATAATTTACTGCAAGCTGTCAATCCTCGAATTAGAGACAAACGTGGATTAATTAATTTTGGTGGTAAAATATCAAAATGGTTATTTGGTACTCTTGACGCTGATGACGGCAAAAGAATCGATATAATATTGAACCATCTTAGCAAAAATGATCATCTTCTACAGGAAAGAATCAATGATCAAATTTCCTTAGCGAAGGAATTTATGACGAAAACAAACCAAAGTCTCTTTGAAATAAAAGCCAATATCTTGAAAACATCTTATTTGATTGAAAATTTCTCAGAAAGGATTAATGAAATAAATGCCTTAACACTGATCATAAATTCACTCGTGATTTTACAAAGCCAACTGAGTCAAATGGTGAATGCAATTACTTCTGCACATTTGAATAAAATACATCCTACTTTTCTTTCATTAGAAAATCTGAATTCAATTTTGCGAAAAGTTGATACATTGTATTCTCCAAATCAAGTTCTTCATTTTAAAAATCAGCACAGTTATTATTCCGTCTTTGGAATTCAACTTGTGTATGAAAAAGAGAGATTAATTTTCTTAATTCACGTTCCAATTCTTATGACTATGCCATTCAAAACATATTTCCTGTATCCAATTCCTATTCAAAGTAGAATCATATCACCACAAAAACCATACCTTATCCTTAATGAGAGAGATGAACTCTACCAGTACCAAGAAGCCCTATGTGAGGAAGTAGAGAATACTTACTATTGTAAAAACCACCTCCAAAGAGAAGAAGATTGTGTTGTCAACATCATCATCAGAAATGAAGCTGCCAATTGTACTACCTTCCCAGTCCACTTGGAGAAATTGATAGCAAACCAGGTCACTCCACAAAACGTTTTGATTACAACTCCTACCAATGCCATTGTCACTGAAAGCTGCTCAGTTGAAACTCATCATGAACTTCAACCCGGAAGTTATTTAATAACAATATCAGAAAGTTGTTATTTCCTCATCAATGAAGAAAAATTCGTCCATGGAAATGAAGAACTTTCTCCAGCCCAAATAATCCAGTTACCAACATTAAATATTTCCAATATGTTGGAAAGGTCGACCAAAATAAAGCTCACAAATATGGACCTCGAAGAAATCAAACATATAACATCAAAAGTAAACAGCCAGCATGAAATAATCCTACAGGATCCCCAAGTTAGCGAATCCATACCTATATGGATAATCATCATGAGTTGCTCAGCTGTCTGCCTCACAATTTTCCTTGGAGTAACATGTTATTATAGGATATGTTACCCATATTCATACTTCACGGCGAAGAAGAAGAAGAGCCTGGAGGACATAGAAATGCATATTCAGCCAAGCCAGCCAAGCCTACCCTAGGCTTCAATCTAAGTTGGGAGGAGTTACATATAACCCCTGCCAAAGCATATCCAGACGCCGCCACTGGAGTCCATGTGCCGGATCACCTTCAATGATAAACACCGGTAGAAGCTGACTAAGGATTCTCCCCGTTATTTATCTTGTATTTTTTATTAATTTGCATTATGTTCACCTTTTATCTTTCATACCAGAAATTATCTTTGCAACTCTGAATTATTTTCGTGAAATATCATTTTATTAGTTTTCATTGTTTTCACTGAATTTATAAAAGGAACGATTTTCATTTTCAGTTAGATAGAAGTCTTTTTCTGTAATACTTACCAGCTTATGCTGAATAAAACCAAGTTCAAAAATTGTTCTTTATTCAGTATTAGAGTAACCCTTTTACTCAAAAAGTCTCAAACGAAACTCATCCTCGTGTGGTAATAGTCACTTCGTAACAGGTAGTTGACATGTTCGTGTAGCGTCAGAGAAGGGCTTTCAGATTTTCATGATTTTCTAAGTCATCCTTAATTGGTTTTTATTTTTCAGCCCATCTTTATAATATTGGGAATAACTGTTACTTGGAAGTATTGGTATTTAGGGTGATTCTCAAGATTTTACTCATTTTGAGGATTAGACTGACACCACGTCAATTTCTGTCATGCTGAAGTGCATTGTGAAACACCAGGTATGTTTAGTGCATGAATTACTAGCTTCATAATTAAGAGAACAAAAATCATCTCATAAAATCCCGTTAGTGAGATAATTTTGGGGTCAATCTTTTTTTTTTTGTCTGCAGAGAATAATAAGGCCCCTAGCCACTATAAAATAAACTGTACCAAATATGGCAAGATCTAGGTAGATTTGGAATTTGGAATACCTAATGACTGCTAATAACCTCTTGGCCAGGGTAAGAAATAAATCAATTGTTTAATAATGCAGTTTTTTTGGTGAAATTTCGGATAATTGGTTCTTGTCAGATCTGTCAATTGGTGTCTGCCATCTGTCAACTTCACAATTCAGTTAACGAATGACAGTTGACGGTGGGATAATGTTTTAAATTACAATCCACTTAATTGTGGACTTTGTAAATATTTAGAATCTAGAAGTTGAAAGTGATTCTTTTAATTTAATGGTAATTTGAACAAAGAAGCTTTCCCTGTATTCTGGCATCTTGGTGTCTCAATCTGGGGATACTGTACTATCAGTACTATTTGAGACTTTTTGTTTAGTCAAGTGATGGAAGCTTTTCTAAATCTATTTTCCCTTAGGGTTATTTTGTTTGGTTGTGGAAGTTGGAATGCTGGGACATCTGGTATATGTTGTTGCTGTTGAAAGAACTCCAGGCCAACCACTATCCACTCTTGCAGGAATTCTATACAGGGTGGTGCCGCTGACTGTGAGGCCATCAATCTAGAGTCTCGCCGGGATATAGGAGGATATTATATACAGTGTGTCCCTGTATACGCAAGTTTGCATTTAAATATTTATTTTTTTTTCATCATTATTTAATCCTAATAATTTACTTGAACCTCAACTTGGTTACTATTGCTATTGCTTATTTTTTTTAATTCTTCATATTAAGTGCTAACTAGTATGGCTTATATTTTTGTACAGTGCTAACACTCATTCTAAGGGTACCTATTTATCTATTTTTTTTTTGCTTAATCTGCTGAGTGAGGGTTTCTGCTTCCTCTTTGTGTAATTGCTGAATTGCTAATGGTATTTGATTTGCTGATTGCTTATTGCTTCACGGTGATCAACTGTTTGGTTATTTGCTAGTTGCTAATTGCTAATTTTTTTTTTTTATTATATGGTCAACTCTTACTCTTAAGTTTATCATTAGGTTAATGGTCACGCTACTTCTTACTGTGCGGCGGTAGTTAAGCTAGTGTTAACTTTGGTGTATATTTTTATTTGCCCAATCGCCTTCGCTTGAGCTCATGCGTCGCGTCGAGGTGCAGTTCTGATTTTCGGTGTACTTTGTTGCTAGCTGCTTGCTCTATTATCTTGCTTCCCGATTTAAGATATTTTTTTTTGTTATCAACTTTGAACAAATATAAGGCATATTCTGTTCCTGTCCTGATTCATTTTTTTTTGTTATTCGACGTTCTATTTAATCGCCCAATAAATATATTAAAATCGATTAGTTGGTTTTCATTCTATTTTAGTAAGTTTGAGGGTGAAAACTATTATTGGTATTTGTGGAAGGGGTAAATTTGCTTGGCGCCCAACTTCAAAATCATTTTAGCATTTATTGAATTCTCAAAAAAACGAACCTCCCCATCTCCACTGAAGTGTAGCCGCAAATACCACCTGTGATCTTATAGTCGTGATAAGTGTAGATTTTACGGTCACATTTTGGCGCCCAACGTGGGGCCCGAAACTTATAGAGCGGTTAGAGCAAATAGAGCCAAATTGTTGAAATTCACTTTCATATGGCATAATATAGTGCATAGGACCTTTTAGAGCAATAGAGCAACGATAGAGTCGATAGAGCAAAATAGAGCCAAATAGAGCTAAATTGTTGAAATTCACTTTCATATGGCATAATATAGTGCATAGGACCTTTTAGAGCAATAGAGCAACGATAGAGTCGATAGAGCAAAATAGAGCCAAATACAGCCAAATTGTTGAAATTCACTTTCATATAGCATAATATAGTGCATGAGACCTTTTAGAGCAATAGAGCAACGATAGAGTCGATAGAGCAAAATAGAGCCAAATAGAGCCAAATTGTTGAAATTCACTTTCATATAGCATAATATAGTGCATAGGACCTTTTAGAGCAATAGAGCAACGATAGAGCCGATAGAGCAAAATAGAGTCAAATAGAGCCAAATGGCGCATCTTGGAGTAGAAATGAGGCGGGCACATTTTATTGCATTTTTGGCCCAGTTGAGATATCTTGGGCAAATATAGGACACTATAGACCGCCTGGGGAGTGAATGAAAATAAAATAGTTGTTAGTTTTTTTTTTCTTTTTTTTTCTCTTCATTCGGATAGTTCTGTTCAGTCATTGTTCAACATGGCCCCCAAGATGCAAGTGAATCGGCTAAATCATGACGAGCTTCAATATGAGTTGAAAATTAGGGGTATAGCCACTGGTACTGTCGACCAGATGCGTCAGTCTCTCACCGTAGCATTCAGGCTTGAGAAAAGTGGTGACAGCATAAAGCCACCCACATATCCTTTCACACTACAGGAAGATGAACTAGCTGTGAAGAATAAATTAGCGGAGTTAGAGCCACTCATTGCGGACTTTAGTGATAGTCACACTAGCAATAAATATTTGAAATTAGAGTCTAAATTGGCACACCTTGTCAACCGCATCGATCACATGGGGTAAGAGTCTCCTGATCGCCCAGAGTATCTGAGAAGAGCATATTCTCTCATCGATGAGCTTCATTCGAAGGCTGAAGATTTTCAGAAGTCGCAAAATGTTCCGGTTACTCTTAGTCTTCTAGAACACAGTAATTTCGCAGGAAATATTGCACCAGCTAGGAGATCTTCAAGTGTAAGAGCTCACTCACCTATTCCTGCTCCTAGTTCCCAGGTGAAACTCATTCTCCCTAATAAGTGGGATATTAAATTCACTGGTGACAAGAAAGGGTTGTCATTGAGCGCCTTCCTGGAGCGAGTCGAGGAGCTGCGAATTGCGCGACATGTATCTAAAGCGACATTGTTAGAGTCAGGCATAGATCTCTTTGGCGGTAGAGCTTATCAGTTTTATGTCGCATATAGGAATGAAGTAGGTAATTGGGATGAGTTTGTTGCGCTACTCAGAGAAGAGTATCTGTCGTCTAACTTCAATGAGAAATTGTTTGAAGAGATCAAGAGGAGGACACAAGGCCCTGACGAATCTATTGGGATTTATTTGGCTGTTATGTTGGGATACTTCCATCGGCTCACTTGTCAGGTGTCTGAAGACACTAAACTGAAATTACTATTGCGAAACATTGCGCCATTCTACCAGAGTCAGTTAGCACTAGTAGATGTAGCTTCTATCTCGCATCTTAGAGAACTTTGTAGGCGACTGGAAGCCAGAAAAGAGGCAGTGGACAATTTTTCTGCTCCTCCTAGGAGAACCAGTGCCCTGGAACCAGACTTAGCTTACGTGGGTTTTGATCATGAGGTGGACGTCGTTGATGATTGTCAGGTCGCAACGCTAGCTCGCGCTGGTCCCTCTGGAGAAATAGCAAAGGAAATTATTTGTTACAGGTGCAATAAACCGGGACATCGGGCAATCGGATGTACGGCTCAGACTGGTAAATTCTGCTATAAGTGTAAGCGGGAAGGAGTGACGGTTAGGTCTTGTCCAGATTGTTCTCTTTCGGGAAACGCCAACCGACGCACCTGAGAGATCGAGGTGGGTGTGTCGCTGCCGAGCACTCGGTCGGCAAGCTGCAGGTTTTGTTAGATTATGTTTTGGAACATGCAGAGGAGGATGAGCGGCCATACTTGAAAATAGATATTTTGGGAAAAAGTGTTCTAGGTCTATTGGATTCTGGAGCCTCTAGGACAATACTTGGTGCTAGAGGACTAGAGCTCATTCAGGATTTGAGACTTGCCGTTAATCGCGCAGAAACGACCATTTGTACTGTTGCCAATGGTACTCGTTGCCATAGCATGGGGGAGGTTGAGTTGCCAATAACATTGAAAGGCTAATTTCGTCTTGTCAAGGCAATCATTGTTCCTGAGGTAGGTCATCTGTTGATTCTTGGGGCAGATTTTTGGAAGTTGATGGGAATTGTCCCAAACCTTCGGCATAATGAGTGGCACTTCTCTAACGAACCGGTGTTAGTCAATTCGGTAGAACACGTAAGTGGGCAGACGCAGTTGAGTCCGTTGGAGAAATGTAGGTTGCAGTCGGTGATTGACCGGAATGTCTCATTGATGGGCACGGAACTTGGGTGTACGACCAAAGCCGAGCACGTCATTGTCACTAACAGCCCTCCTATCAAACAGAGGTACTATCGTGTGAACCCTGTGGTGCAGCAGCAAATTGATCGGGAGCTGGAGGAGATGCTTCGGTTGGGAGTGATAGAGCCTTCGAATAGTCCTTGGTCGTCTCCGATTCTACTGGTCAAAAAGAAAGATGGTTCGTTTCGGTTCTGTGTGGATTTTAGGAAATTGAATTCAGTTACAGTCCGTGACAGCTATCCACTACCTTTGGTGACTGATACTTTGGATAAGCTCCAGGACGCCAAGTATCTTTCTAGTCTTGACGTGAAATCCGCCTATTGGCAGGTACCTGTATCTGAGGAATCAAGACAATATACCGCCTTTACCGTACCTAATAGGGGTCTCTTCCAGTTTCGGCGAATGTCCTTTGGTCTTCATAACGCCCCGGCAACTTGGCAACGTTTGATTGACTCTGTTTTAGGACATGACCTTGAACCCCATGTGTTTGTTTACTTGGACGATGTGGTCATCGTCAGCCAGACATTCGAGCAACACATTCGAATTCTGGACGAAGTTTTTCGCAGACTGCGGGAGGCTCACCTTACCATCAGTGTAGATAAGTGTCAGTTCTGTCGCCCAGAAATGTACTACCTAGGCTATATTATCGACCGCAATGGGTTGCACGTAGATCCGATGAAGGTGAAGGCGATGCTGGAGCTGCCTGTTCCTGTGAGTGTTACAGAGGTACGCAGGATTGTAGGCACTTTTTCCTGGTATAGGCGGTTTGTACCCGATTTTTCGTCTATAATAGCACCCATCACTAGTCTCCTTCGTAAAAGCTCAAAATTTCACTGGTCCAGGGAGTGTGACTTGGCGTTTCAGCGAATTAAGGAATGTCTGGTGGCTGCCCCCATTTTGAGCTGCCCTGATTACACGAAGCCGTTTGTCGTCCAAACTGACGCCTCCGGGTATGGAATAGGAGCTGTTTTGACGCAGCCTCACGATGACGGCGATCATGTCATTGCCTATTTGAGTAGGTCGTTAACTAGGCAAGAACGTAACTTTTCCACCACAGAACGGGAATGTTTGGCTGTATTGTGGGCAGTAAAAAAGTTGAGGCCTTATCTGGAAGGAGTTACGTTTACCGTCCTAACGGACCATTACAGTCCACTATGGTTGCAAAATTTGAAGGACCTGAATGGTAGGTCAGCTCGATGGTCGGTCCAGTTGCAGCAATACAGTTTTAAAGTCGTCCATAGGAAAGGAAAGGACCATGTGGTTCCAGATGCGTTGTCCCGGTCAGTCACAATAATTGATTCTATTAGGGCAGCAGAAGAAATCCCTGAACTGTCCTCAGCTGCCGAAGATAAGTGGTATATGAGTATGTTGGATAGAGTTCGGACGAATCCCTTGAAATTTGGTGGGTGGAGAGAATCTGGTGGTCAGTTATGGAAGCATGTCGGATGTGAGTATCCGAAATTGTCGGTAGAGGCTGATTCATGGAGGCTCGTCGTCCCTAAAGGTAATCGCTATCGAATCATGGTAGATGCTCATAGCCCAGCCACGGCAGGTCATATGGGGGTTTACAAAACGTTTTCCCGACTGGCAGAGCGATTCTACTGGCCTAAAATGAGGTATGACGTAGCAAAGCTAGTTGGTCGTTGTGAAGTATGTGCTGCCCACAAAGTTTCCCATGACAAACCAGCAGATAAAATGGTGTCCCACCCTAAGCCTGGCAGACCGTGGGAGATGGTGTCGACGGACCTGATGGGTCCCTTGCCAAGGTCCAAGCATGGCAATTGTTTCATTCTAGTCGTCACAGACTATTTGACAAAGTTTTCATTAGTCTTCGCCCTTAGGAAGTCGACAAGTGAGGCTATTATTCGGAAAATAGAGAAGGAGGTATTTCTGTTATTTGGTGTCCCTAGGATTTTGTTGTGTGACAATGGACCCCAGTACCGCAGTCGACAGTTTTTGAAGTTCATGGAAAAATATAATTGCCGCATTAAGTTTAACGCTAATTATCACCCCAAAGCTAACCCCACTGAACGAGTGAACCGTACATTGAAGACAATGTTATCCATGTATGTGTCGGATAACCATCGATGTTGGGACGAGCACTTGGAGCAGTTGGCTTGCGCAATGCGGACGGCAAGACATGAGACTACCAAGTTGACCCCATTTTTTATGAATTTTGGTCGTTCTATGACATTGAGTGGTAAGGATTATGTGAACAAGGAGTTGTTAGACCTTGAGGATGGGACTCAAACATCGGGTAGTAGTCGTAATGAGTCCTTCAGAGAAATGTTCGCCGATGTGCGAAAACGTTTGGAGGTTGCGGAGAAAAAGAGTTGCGAACGATACAACGTTCGTTGTCGAAATATAGAATTTCTTCCCAATCAGCTAGTTTGGAAAAGAAACTATGTTCTATCAGAAGCTGCAAAATATTTTTCTAGAAAGTTAGCTCCGTCGTTCGTAGGGCCATTTTACATAAAGAAAAGAATTTCGCCTTGGACTTACGAGCTGAGGGATGCCCAAGGGAACTCGAAAGGAGTTTGGCACACCAAGGATCTAAAACCAGGTCCAGCTGATGACTTACTCTAGCACAGTTGGTATGTTTGTTTCTTCGTTTTGTCTAGGCTAAAGAGTAATTTACGGGGTAAATCTCTTGTAGTAAGGGGGGGATTTGTAACGTTTCATTTCGAACGTTAATCAATTCCTATAATATAAATAAGGCACAAGCTAGAATATGGGTACTTTATTATATTTAGAAAAGGATATATGGTCGATATAGTATTCCCACGACGTCCTTTCCACTCGACTCATTTGTTGGTTCACCTAAAATAAAATAATGCTCTCAAAATTGTTGCACACTTTCACAATATTCTGGTAGCCACCTATCTAGGGTCCAGTATCGAGTTTATCTATTATCTGCAGTGCTTGTCGTTCCGAGTGTTCACCGCTGTCGCTATTCTCCCTTCGTTCTCTTTTATGCCTTGTTCTGTTCATAGTTGATTATTCGTATTCGTTAGTTGTGGGTATTTATGTCTTGCTGTGCCAGTAGCCTCATCGGGGCCGCGCTGAAATAAAAACAGTCATGATTATTGGCACTGTTAGTTTTTGTACAATGATTATTATTACACTTAGATGGTATTAATATGTCGTGTTATCATAACCTTAATGTCCATTACATACCTGAATTGATTGAGTATAATAGTTTCGGTCGTAATTCCGAACTTGTTTTCTTTATTCAGTATCATTCCGAATGAGGTTAACCCAGTTAACACCTAGTCTATGATTTTGGTGCTGCGGATACCGTCGAACTTCAGAATGGTTGGCGCAGTGGGGTGAGTTGTCATTGCTGTTCTGCGGAGTCCTGTGGTACCACGGAATGAATACAAGATGTTACTTTCTTTACTGAGGGGCAAGGTTGGTAGAACTGATGAGGGTAATTGATAATTCTACCGAACTTGCTGAGGGGGTCAATGAGTGGGTCATAAATGGCATCTCCACCAAATAGGTAATCTCCAAAAGAACTGGATCTTGACTTTAGGTATAACAATGAATCACCAGACGCCTGGTTATTTTTGGTCACCAATGGAATTTGGATTTGGCTATGTTTCACACTGTTGCCGCCATCTAGGAGGTATACTGAAAAGCTTTCAGCGATCAATGATCGTCGATAGTCGTTCCTGAACGGACATCCTCGTGTGGTAATAGTCACTTCGTAACAGGTAGTTGACATGTTCGTGTAGCGTCAGAGAAGTGCTTTCAGATTTTCATGATTTTCTAAGTCATCCTCAATTGGTTTTTGATTTGGAGCCCATCTTTATAATATTGGGAATTACTGTTACTTGGAAGTATTGGTATTTAGGGTGATTCCCAAGATTTTACTCATTTTGAGGATTAGACTGACACCACGTCAATTTCTGTCATGCTGAAGTGCATTAAGCATCTCATGAAATCCCGTTAGTGAGATAATTTTGGTGTCAATCTTTTTTTTTTGTCTGCGGAGAATAATAAGGCCCCTAGCCACTATAAAATAAACTGTACCAAATATGGCAAGATCTAGGTAGATTTGGAATTTGGAATACCTAATGACTGCTAATAACCTCTTGGCCAGGGTAAGAAATAAATCAATTGTTTTATAATGCAGTTTTTTTGATGGAATTTCGGATAATTGGTTCTTGTCAGATCTGTCAATTGGTGTCTGCCATCTGTCAACTTCACAATTCAGTTAACGAATGACAGTTGACGTTGGGATAATGTTTTGAATAACAATCCACTTAATTGTGGACTCTGTAAATATTTAGAATCTAGAAGTTGAAAGTGTTTTTTTTAATTTGATGGTAATTTGAACAAAGAAGCTTTCCCTATATTTTGGCATCTTGGTGTCTTAATCTGGGGATACTGTACTATCAGTACTATTTGAGACTTGTTGTTTAGTCAAGTGATGGAAGCTTTTCTAAATCTATTTTCCCTTAGGGTTATTTTGTTTGGTTGTGGAAGTTGGAATGCTGGGACATCTGGTATATGTTGTTGCTGTTGAAAGAACTCCAGGCCGACCACTATCCACTCTTACAGGAATTCTATACAGGGCGGTGCCGCTGACTGAGAGGCCATCAATCTAGAGTCTCGCCGGGATATAGGAGGATATTATATACAGTGTGTCCCTGTATACGCAAGTTTGCATTTAAATATTTTTTTTTTTTTTATCATTATTCAATCCTAATAATTCACTTGAACCTCAACTTGGTTACTATTGCTATTGCTTATTTTTTTTATTTCTTCATATTAAGTGCTAACTAGTATGGCTTATATTTTTGTACAGTGCTAACACTCATTCTAAGGGTACCTATTTATCTATTTTTTTTTGCTTAATCTGCTGAGTGAGGGTTTCTGCTTCCTCTTTGTGTAATTGCTGAATTGCTAATGGTATTTGATTTGCTGATTGCTTATTGCTTCACGGTGATCAACTGTTTGGTTATTTGCTAGTTGCTAATTGCTAATTTTTTTTTATTATATGGTCAACTCTTACTCTTAAGTTTATCATTAGGTTAATGATCACGCTACTTCTCACTGTGCGGCGGTAGTTAAGCTAGTGTTAACTTTGGTGTATATTTTTATTCGCCCAATCGCCTTCGCTTGAGCTCATGCGTCGCGTCGAGGTGCAGTTCTGATTTTCGGTGTACTTTGTTGCTAGCTGCTTGCTCTATTATCTTGCTTCCCGATTTAAGATAATTTTTTTTGTTAACAACTTTGAACAAATATAAGGCATATTCTGTTCCCGTCCTGATCCATTTTTTTTTGTTATTCGACGTTCTATTTAATCGCCCAATAAATATATTAAAATCGATTAGTTGGTTTTCATTCTATTTTAGTAAGTTTGAGGGTGAAAACTATTATTGGTATTTGTGGAAGGGGTAAATTTGCTTAGCGCCCAACTTCAAAATCATTTTAGCATTTATTGAATTCTCAAAAAAACGAACCTCCCCATCTCCACTGAAGTGTAGCCGCAAATACTACCTGTGATCTCATAGTCGTGATAAGTGTAGATTTTACGGTCACAATACCCATCAAAGTTGACTCATAAGGTCACTGCCATCGTATCTGCTTCAACTGTATGCATGTCAGATGCTGGACTGCAGAGTTACAGTCGGAGTCGAAGTTTCTCGACTTGCAAGCTGTGTGCGTTAAACCTGCTTGAAAGTCGTCTCATATAGTCATTGCGAACTTGTTTGCTTCAATAGTGTCCATGTGAGATGATTGGATAGAGAGATATTGTGTGCACAACGATGAAGTCGAAGTTTCTCAATTTGCCTATAGTACTCGTTATATACCCTTCAAAGTCGTCTTATACGGTCACTGTCGTCGTAACTGCTTCAACTGTATGCATGTCAGATGCTGGACTACAGAGTTACAGGGTGAACATAGTCAAAGTCGTAGTTCTTCGTTTTGCAAGCTGTCTACTTGATAGTGTGAAGGTAAGATGATATAATTGAGAGATAAAGTGTGCACAACGATGAAGTTGATGTGTCTTCTTCTGCGTATTGTTCCTGTTATGAACCCTTTGAAGTCGTCTCATACGGTCACTGCAATCGTATCTGCTCCAACTGTATGCATGTCAGATGCTAGACTGCAGAGTTATAGTGTGAACATATTCGAAGTCGAAGTTTCTCGTTCTGCAAATCGTGTGCGTTATACCCACTTGGAATTCGTCTCATATGATCAATGCAAACTTGTCTGCTTCAAAAATGTTCATGTGAGGTGATAGGGTAAATATATGAAGTGTGAACGACGATGAAGTCGATGTTTTCCCGTTTGCCTATTGTACTCGTTATATACCCTTCATAGTCGTCTCATACGGTCACTGCTATCGTATCTGCTCCAACTGTATGCATGTCTGATGCTGGACTGCAGAGTTACAGTCGAAGTCGAAGTTTCTTGTTCTGCAAGCTGTGTGCTTTATACCTGCTTGAAAGTCGTCTCATATGGTCATTGCGAACTTGTTTGCTCCAATAGTGTCCATGTGGGATGATTTGATAGAGAGATAATGTGTTCACAACGATGAAGTCGATGTATCTTCATTTGCTTATTGTACTGGTTATATACCCTTCAAAGTCGTCTTATACGGTCACTGCCATCGTATCTGCTTCAACTGTATGCATGTCGGATGCTCGACACGGCATATTTACAGTGTGAACATAGTCGAAGTTCCTTGACCTGCAAGCTGTGTGCGTTATACCATCTTGGGAGTCGTCTAATATGGTCAATGTGAACTTGTCTGCTTCAATAGTGTCCATGTAAGATGATAGGATAGAGATATATGTGTTCACGACGATAAAGTCGTTGTATTCCTATTTGCCTATTGTAATCGTTATATACCCTTCAAAGTCGTCCCATACGGTCACTGTCATCGTATCTGCTACAACTGTATGCATGTCAGATGCTGGACTGCAGAGTTACAGTGTAAACATAGTCAAAGTCGGAGTTTCTCGTTCTGCAAGCTGTGAGAGTTATACCCGCTTGAAAGTCGTCTCATATGGTCGATGCAAACTTGTCTACTTGAAAGTGTCAAGGTAAGATGATAGGATAAAAAGATGAAGTGTGCACAACGATGAAGAAGATGTGTCTTCATTTGCCTATTGTTCCCGTTATAAAACCTTCGAAGTCGTCTCAAACGGTCACTGTAATTGTATCTGCTTCAACTGTATGCATGTCAGATGCTAGACTGCAGAGTGACAGTATGAACATAGTCGACGTCGAAGTTTCTTGTTCTGCAAGCTGTGTGCGAAATTCTCGCTTGAGAGTCGTCTTATATTGTCATTGCGAACTTGTCTGCTTCAGTAGTGTCCATGTAAGATGATAGGAAAAGAGAGATATAGTGTGCACAACGATGAAGTCTATGTATCTTCATTCGCCCACTGTACTCGTTATTATCCCTTTGGAGTCGTCTTATACGGTCACTGCAATCGTTACTGCATCAACTGTATGCATGTCAGATGCTAGACTGCAAAGTTACAGTGTGGACATAGTCGAAGTCGAAGTCGAAGTTTCTTGTTCTGCAAGTTGTGTGCGTTATACTCGCTTGAACGTCGTCTCATTTGGACATTGCAATCTTGTCTGATTCAATAGTATCCATGTGAGATGATAGGATAGAGGGATAGAGTGTGCACTCCGATGAAGTCGATGTATCTTCATCTGCCTATTGTTTTTTTTATATTCTTCAAAGTCATCTCATTTTGTTACTACGATCATATCAGCTCCAACTGTATGCATGTCAGATATTGGACTGCAGAGTGAAAGTGTGAACATAGTCGACGTCAAAGTTTATTGTTCTGCAAGCTGTGTGCGTTATACCTGCTTGAGTGTCGTCAAGTTTGGTAATTGCGAACTTGTCTGCTACAATAGTATCCATGTGGAATGATAGGATAGAGATATATATTGTACTCGTTATATACCCTTCAAAGTCGTCTTATACGGTCACTGTCATCGTATCTGCTTCAACTGTATGCATGTCAGATGCTGGACTGCAGAGTTACAGTGTAAACATAGTCAAAGTAGGAAATTCTTGTTCTGCAAGCTGTGTACCCGTTTGGGAGTCATCTTATATGGTCAATGCAAACTTGTCTACTCAGAAGTGTCAAGGTAAGATCATAGGATAGAGAGATAAAGTGTGCACAACGATGGAGCAAATGTGTCTTTATTTGCCTATTGTTCCCGTTATAAACCCTTCAAAGTCGTCTCATACGGTCACTGTCATTGTATCTGCTTCAACTGTGTGCATGTCAGATGACAGACTGCAGAGTTGAATTGTAAGATTAGTCAAAGTCGAAGCTTCGTGTTCTGCAAACTGCAAACATAGTCAAAGTCGAAGTTTCTTGTTATGCAGGCTGTGTGCGTTTCATCCGCTTGGTAATCGTCTGATATGGTCAATGCGAACTTGTCTGTTCCGATAGTGTCCATGTGAGATGATAGGATAGAGAGATATAGTGTGTATGAAGATAAAGTCGATGTTTTCCCATTTGCCTATTGTACTAATTATATACCCTTCGAAGTCGTCTCATACGATCACTGCTATCGTATCTGCTCCAACTGTATGCATAACAGATGCTCGACGGCATAGTTACAGTGTAAACATGGTCGAAGTCGAAGTTTCTTGACTTGCGAGCTGTGTGCGTTATACCAGCTTTGGAGTCGCCTAATATGGTCAATGTGAACTTGTCTGCTTCATTATTGTCCATATGAGATGATAGGATAGACAGATAGAGTCAGCACAATTGAGTCGATGTAACTTCATATGCCCATTGAACTCGTTATATACCATTCTGAGTCGTCTTATACAGTCACTGCCATCGTATCGCTTCAACTGTATGCATGTCAGATGCTAAACTGCAGAGTTACAGTCAGTCGGAGTCGAAATTTTTTGTTCTGCAAACTGTGTGCGTTATACCTGCTTAGGAGTCGCCTCATATGGTCATTGCGAACTCGTTTGCTTCAATGATGTCCATATGAGATGATTGGATAAAAAGATATGGTGTGCACAACGATGAAGTCGATGTATCTTCATATGCCTACTGAACTCGTTATATAATCATCAAAGTTGACTCATACGGTCACTGCCATCGTATCTGCATCAACTGTATGCATGTCAGATTCAAGACTGCAGAGTTACAGTATAAAAAATACCCAGAGTGCAAATTTCTTGTTCTGCGAGCTGTGTGCGTCATACCCGCTTGGGAGTCGTCTTATATGGTCAATGCAAACTTGTCTAGTTTGATTGTGTCATTGTAAGATGATAGGATAGAGAGATATAGTGTGTACAACGATAAAGTCGATGTATCTTTATTTGCCTATTGTACTCACCATATACCCTTCAAAGTCATCTTATATGGTTACTACGATCATATCTGCTTCAACTGTATGCATGTCAGATGCTAGACTGCAGAGTGACAGTGTAAGTCGTCGAAGTTTCTTGTTCTGCAAGCTGTGTCCATGTTATATGATAGGATAGGGAGAAAGAGTGTTCACTCCGATGAAGTCGATGTATCTTCATCTGCCTATTGTTCTTACTATGTACTCTCCATAGTCGTCTTATATGGTCACTGCGAACATATCAGCTCCAACTGTATGCATGTCAGATTCTCAACAGCAGAGCTTCTGTGTGAACATAGTCGTAGTCGAAGTTTTTTGTTCTACAAGTTGTGTGCGTTAAACCTCCTTGAAAGTCATCTCAAACGGTCATTGTGAACTTGTCTGCTTCAATAGTGACAATGTAAGATGAAAGGATAGAGAGATATAGTGTGCACAACGATGAAGTCGATGTAACTTCATTTGCCTATTGAACTCGTTATATACCCTTCTGAGTAGTCTAATACGGTCACTGCTATCGTATCTGCTTCAACTATATGCATGTCAGATGCTAGACGGCAGAGTTACAGTGTAAACATAGTCGAAGTCGAAGTTTCTTGTTGTGCAAGTTTAGTTCATTATACCACTTAGAAGTCTTCTCATATGGGCATCGCGAACTCGTCTGCTTCAATAGTATCCATGTGAGATGATAGGATAGAGAGGTATAGTGTGCACGACGATGAAGTCGATGTATCTTCATTTGCCTATTGAACTCATTATATACCCTTCGAAGTCGTCTTATGCGGTCACTGCAATCGTGTCTGCTTCAACTGTATGCATGTCAGATGCTAGACTGCAGAGTAACAGTCGAAGTCGAAGTTTCTTGTTCTGCAAGCTGTGTGCGTTTAACCTGCTTGGAAGTCGTCTCATATGGTCATTGCGAACATGTTTGCTTCAATATTGTCCATGTGAGATGATTGGATAGAGAGATATTGTGTGCACAACGATGAATTCGATGTATCTTCATTTGCTTATTGTACTCGTTATATACCCTTCAAAGTCGTCTCATACGGTCACTGACATCGTATCTGCTTCAACTGTATGCATGTCAGATGCTGGATTGCAGAGTTACAGTGTTAACATAGTCGAAGTCGAAGTTTCTTGTTCTTGAAACTGTGTGTCAATGTCAATGAGAACGCGTCTGCTTCAATAGTGTCCATGTGGGATGATAGGATAGAGAGATATAGTGTGTACGATGATGAAGTCGATGTATCTCCATTTGCCTGTTGTACTCGCTATATA
>OU896712.1:31798104-31822104 GCA_918026855.4 Phaedon cochleariae | reverse complement strand
AGGCATTTTTGCGACTTATGCAATTCTCAGGCATATTTGCGATTCTCGCAATTTTCAGGCATATTTGCGATTTTCGCAATTTTCAGGCATTTTTGCGATTCTCGCAATTTTCAGGAATTTTTGCGATTTTTGCAATTTTCAGGATTTTTTGCGATTTTTGCAATTTTCAGTCATTTTTGCGATTTTTGCAATTTTCAGGCATTTTTGCGATTTTTGCAATTCTCAGGCATTTTTGCGATTTTTGCAATTTTCAGGCATTTTTGCGATTTTTGCAATTTTCAGGAATTTTTGCGATTTTTGCAATTTTCAGGATTTTTTGCGATTTTTGCAATTTTCAGTCATTTTTGCGATTTTTGCAATTTTCAGGCATTTTTGCGATTTTTCCAATTCTCAGGCATTTTTGCGATTTTTGCAATTTTCAGGCAATTTTGCGATTTTTGCAATTTTCAGCCATTTTTGCGATTTTTGCAATTTTCAGCCATTTTTGCGATTTTTGCAATTTTCAGGCATTTTTGCGATTCTTGCAATTTTCAGGCATTTTTGCGATTTTCGCAATTTTCAGGCATATTTGCGATTTTTGCAATTTTCAGGCATTTTTGCGACTTATGCAATTTTCAGGCATATTTGCGATTTTCGCAATTTCCAGGCATTTTTGCGATTTTCGCAATTTTCAAACATTTTTGCGATATTCGCAATTCTCAGGCAATTTTGCGATTTTTGCAATTTTCAGGCATTTTTGCGATTCGTGCAATTTTCAGGAATTTTTGCGATTTTTCCAATTTTCAGGCATTTTTGCGATTTTTGCAATTTTCAGTCATTTCAGCGATTTTTGCAATTTTCAGACATTTTTGCGATTTTTGCAATTTTCAGCCATTTTTGCGATTTTTTGCAATTTTCAGCCATTCTTGCGATTTTTACAATTTTCAGGCATTTTTGCGATTCTTGCAATTTTCAGGCATTTTTGCGATTTTTGCAATTTTCAAGCATTTTTGCGATTCTCGCAATTTTCAGGCATATTTGCAATTTTCGCAATTTTCAGGCATTTTTGCGATTTTCGCATTTTTCAGGCATTTTTGCGATTTTCGCAATTTTCAGGCATTTTTGCGATTTTTGCAATTTTCAGGCATTTTTGCGATTTTTGCAATTTTCAGGAATTTTTGCGATTCTTGCAATTTTCAGGCATTTTTGCAATTTTCAGAAATTTTTTCGATTTTTGCAATTTTCAGAAATTTTTTCGATTTTTGCAATTTTCAGGCATTTTCGCGATTTCTGCAATTTTCAGGCATTTCTGCGATTTTTGCAATTTTCAGGCACATTTACGATTTTTGCAATTTTCAGCATTGTCGCGATTTTTGCAATTTTCAGGCATTTTTGCGATTTTTGCAATTTTCAGGCATATTTGCGATTTTTGCAATTTTCAGCATTGTCGCGATTTTTGCAATTTTCAGGAATTTTTTCGATTTTTGCAATTTTCAGGCATATTTGCGATTTTTGCAATTTTCAGGCATTTTTGCGACTTATGCAATTCTCAGGCATATTTGCGATTTTCGCAATTTTCAGGCATATTTGCGATTTTCGCAATTTTCAGGCATTTTTGCGATTCTCGCAATTTTCAGGCAATTCTGCGATTTTTGCAATTTTCAGGCATTTTTGCGATTTTTGCAATTTTCAGGAATTTTTGCGATTTTTGCAATCTTCAGGATTTTTTGCGATTTTTGCAATTTTCAGTCATTTTTGCGATTTTTGCAATTTTCAGGCATTTTTGCGATTTTTCCAATTTTCAGGCATTTTTGCGATTTTTGCAATTTTCAGGCATTTTTGCGATTTTTGCAATTTACAGGCATTTTTGCGATTTTTGCAATTTTCAGCCATTTTTGCGATTTTTGCAATTTTCAGGCATTTTTGCGATTTTCGCAACTTTCAGGCATTTTTGCGATTTTCGCAATTTTCAGGCATTTTTGCGATTTTCGCAATTTTCAGGCATTTTCGTGATTTTTGCAATTTTCAGTTTCAGGCATTTCTGCGATTCTTGCAATTTTCAGGCACATTCGCGATTTTTGCAATTTTCAGCATTGTCGCGATTTTTGCAATTTTCAGGCATTTTTGCGATTTTTGCAATTTTCAGGCATATTTGCGATTTTCGCAATTTTCAGGCATTTTTGCGATTTTTGCAATTGTCAGGCATTCTTGCAATTTTCAGGAATTTTTTCGATTTTTGCAATTTTCAGGCATATTTGCGATTTTTGCAATTTTCAGGCATTTTTGCGACTTATGCAATTTTCAGGCATATTTGCGATTTCCGCAATTTCCAGGCATTTTTGCGATTTTCGCAATTTTCAGGCATTTTTGCGATATTCGCAATTTTCAGGCAATTTTGCGATTTTTGCAATTTTCAGGCATTTTTGCGATTTTTGCAATTCTCAGGAATTTTTGCGATTTTTGCAATTTTCAGGATTTTTTGCGATTTTTGCAATTTTCAGTCATTTTTGCGATTTTTGCAATTGTCAGGCATTTTTGCAATTTTCAGGAATCATTGCGATTTTCGCCATTTTCAGGCTGTTTTGCGATTTTCGCAATTTTCTTTTTTGCGATTTTTGCAATTTTCAGTCATTTTTGCGATTTTTGCAATTTTCAGGCATTTTTGCGATTTTTGCAATTGTCAGGCATTTTTGCAATTTTCAGGAATTATTGCGATTTTCGCCATTTTCAGGCTGTTTTGCGATTTTCGCAATTTTCAGGCATTTTTGCGATTTTTGCAATTTTCAGGCATTTTTGCGATTTTTGCAATTTTCAGCCATTTTTGCGATTTTTGCAATTTGCAGCAATTTTTGCGATTCTTGCAAATTTCAGGCGTTTCTGCGATTTTTGCAATTTTCAAGCATTTTTGCAATTTTCGCAATTTTCAGGCATATTTGCAATTTTCGCAATTTTCAGGCATTTTTGCGATTTTCGCAATTTTCAGGCATTTTTGCGATTTTCGCAATTTTCAGGCATTTTTGCGACTTTTGCAATTTTCAGGCACTCTTGCGATTTTTGCAATTTACAGGCATTTTAGCGATTTTTGCAATTTCCAGGCATTTTAGCGATTTTTGCAATTTTCAGGAATTTTTGCGATTTTTGCAATTTTCAGAAATTCTTGCGATTTTTTCAATTTTCAGGCATTTTTGCAATTTTTGCAATTTTCAGGAATTTTTGCGATTTTTCCAATTTTCAGGCATTTTTGCGATTTTTGCAATTTTTAGGCATTTTTGCGATATTTGCAATTTTCAGCCATTTTTGCGATTTTTGCAATTTTCAGCCATTTTTGCGATTTTTGCAATTTTCAGGCATTTTTGCGATTCTTGCTATTTTCAGGCATTTTTGCGATTTTTGCAATTTTCATGCATTTTTGCAATTTTCGCAATTTTCAGGCATTTTTGCGATTTTCGCAATTTTAAGGCATTTTTGCGATTTTCGCAATTTTCAGGAATTTTTGCGATTTTTCCAATTTTCAGGCATTTTTGCGATTTTTGCAATTTTCAGGCATTTTTGCGATTTTTGCAATTGTCAGGCATTTTTGCAATTTTCAGGAATTTTTGCGATTTTTGCAATTTTCAGGCATTTTTGCGATTTTTGCAATTTTCAGGCATATTTGCGATTTTCGCAATTTTCAGGCATTTTTGCGATTTTTGCAATTTTCAGGCATTTTTGCGATTTTTGCAATTTTCAGGCATTTTTGCGATTTTTGCAATTTTCAGGCATTTTTGCGATTTTCGCAATTTTCAGGCATATTTGCGATTTTCGCAATTTTCAGGCATATTTGCGATTACAGAAAGCAGCAAACGGTATGACACGAGGTGGTAAGTAGGCATGAGGATGAGATGTGCTTATGATCAGTAACAATAAGCCCCAACTTCTACAATCAACCACTACTATAAAGACATCCAGAAATTTGGTTTTTGGGTACAGATCCCGAATATACGGTGATAAAAACCTTTTTTTTTTTTGGGACTCACAAACTTGGCTAGCCTTTCACCGCCATTTTTCTCTCACCAGCTTCTTTTTCCCTTCGTCGCCGTTCTCGTCAAGGCTCAACGCATCTCCTATCATCCTAACGCCATCTAAGATCTGACATGACAACTATCTGAAGCACAGAACTTTTGTTTTGAGCAGCGTCAAAATAGCCTTCAAGCGAATAGTATTCCAGGTGTAATGGAAACTGCTTTCATACAAGACATTCCATCATCATCACTGAGGATTTGGAAAACATAGGTAAGTAGCACTGATGAGTGTACTAGATTACATGCACCCTAATAATATGATTTTTGTTTCAGGTATGACTGGCTACGACGATGAAGAAACCTTATTATGATGAATAACAAATCTACTGCATAACTGGAACCCTAGTTCTTCCCACAGGACTCTCCTTGTCTGAAGCAATGGTACCGAAATTGTACTGGATCTGACACTAATGGTAGCTACACAACTACATCTAGATGATTTGATGAAATCTGTATCAATACAAATCTCTGACTTCATCACGTTCACCAAAAAATAAAGAAAACTCCTTAACATTATTCTACTTAATTAATTTTACCAACCCCATCTAACGCGTAGTAGCGGTACTTCTACTTTCGGTCTTGGCCTAGCTAATAAATCTTTAACAGGGCACCGTGAAAATATCGGAATGCGTAGCGTGCAGCTGACGTCACCCCTATTTAACAAGTCGTGCCGTTTCTTGAATATCTCAAACGGTACACTAAGAAATATCTACAAAAACTACAAACTATGAAATATTCACAAGTACTGTAAATCCTGAAAATTATATTGCATACTATACTGTACACACTCAGATTTTCCTAAATTTATCTATAGCTTTATCTACAGCTTCATTTGAAGCTCAATCTAGATCTAGTTAACCTAATATATAACTACCTATTGTTGGAAATGAAAACAAAGGAAGTATAAATCACAACATACGAAAACAACGAACCACGTTTTCTTGATGCACTATAATCAAGTAGTTCACTTAATTTACAAACAACAATCTAATGACTAAGTAATAGTATCCAAAAATCAAAATAACAACGAACACAATGAAATCGACAAAATGACAAACACGGACAGCATTTAATACGAGCGTGCTGAGGTATCGATTTTAACTGATCCCCGCGCGACCGACAGCGGTCAGTGCTTATCGCCTAATATACGCTGATTCATTCCAAAATCTGTATACAGGACGTAAACAAATACAAATATAATTCAGTTGCTGTGTCGGTTTCTAACACGGCCAATTCTGACACTGACTTCGCTCTCGAAGTCCCTTCCATCCAGGAGAGGGGTTACGGGTTGTTGTCTTCGTTTTCGAGAAGGGCTGCCTCGTTGATGCTGCAAATAACAAAACAAAAATTGTTAATGCGCCATCAACCGACCAGCCCGCTATATCAACAATAGAGCACAGCATCCAAGATTCCATCACTAATTCATCACTAACTCATTACTAACAGTGCAAAGCGTTCATGCTCTCAACACTCATGCATTTAGGTACTAACAGTGCAAGCGTCCATGCTTTCAATACTCATGCATCACTAACAGTGCAAAGCGTCCATGCTTTCAACAGTCATGCATTACTAACAGTGCAAAGCTTCCATGCTTTCAACACTCATTCATCAACAACAGTGCAAAGCGTCCATGCTTTCAACACTAATACATTACTAACAGTGCAAAGCGTCCATGCTTTCAACACTCAATCATTAACAACAGTGCAAAGCGTCCATGCTTTCAACACTCATGCATCACCAACAATGCAAAGCGTCCATGCTTTCAACACTAATACATTACTAACAGTGCAAAGCAACCATGCTTTCAACACTCAACCATTAACAACAGTGCAAAGCGTCCATGCTTTCAACACTCGTACATTTCTAACACGTGCCATAATATTACAATTTTACAAACCTTTTATCATCACTTTCATCATCACCATCTTCGTCGAATACATCTAGCAGATCAGTTATGTCGACTGTAAGAGACCAGTCAGTCGGCCATTCTCTTAGCTGCTCCTTAGCAGCCTTGGTGATGGTGGATTTTCCTACCCGTTTCAGCTCGTAACGGCCCTCAGAAGTCGTACCCATGACTTCGAAAGGCTCTTGAAATTCGTACTTCAATTTTCCTTGGTGCATTTTGTCATCTCTGTGCATCAAGACGAAATCTCCCTTGGTAAAATTGACGTTATTACGACGCCTTTGGTTGGCATTGATTCTGACATCTTTAGATTTATCAAGCTGTTCGTTTATTCTTATACGGTCTAACTCTTTACTCCTAATGGGATAAAGGTCATTATTCAGATTCCTCAGTAAATTCTGGATAAGAGGTGTTGATCCGTCTATTCCAATCAAAGCTCTTAAAGGTGAAGTTTGAGTGGACTTTTGTATGGTTGAATTCAAAACGAGTTGTATCTTCCAGATACTTTTTGACCAATCTGAATTAATACTGGTTTCCACGCGTATCAGATTCATGATGGTGCGCATATAGCGTTCAACTTGCCCGTTAGAACGATGGATATCCGGCGTTGTATAATGATACGCCACTCCAAGGCTATCCAAATATTGAGGTAAGCTCAGATTTTTGAAGTTGGTGCCAGCATCCATCGTAATCTGTTGGGGGGTACCAAATAATGAAATAAATGCTTGGAACGCAAGTTTCGTCTCATCAGCTTTCACTGTCTTCAAGGGCTGCAATAAGCAATACTTTGAAAACGCGTCAATCAGAACAAGAATGTGTTTGTACCCTTCCGATGTTCTTACAAGCGGTCCAAGACAGTCTGCATGTAAAACCTGCATCGGCGCAGTCGGCTTGCTTACATTAGTAATTAGTCCTTGGAATGGACCAGATCTCGTTTTCTTTACAGCACAAACCAAACAGTGCTTAATGTACTTCTTGACGCACGAACGCAATTTTGGGAACCAGAAATGTCTGCTGATGGATTCAATAGTTTTGTCCATCCCGATGTGGCATAGCTCGTCATGGAAAATGCGCAGAAGTCCAAGTCTACTTTGGTTTGGAACAATTGGTTTCATAAGTATACCATCAGGTGTTGTGACAGCATAATGAACTATCCCATCTTTTAATGAGTATCGGTTTTTGTCCAATCGGCCATCCTTCGAGTCTTCAATTATTTGTCGAACTTCGGCATCACCCCTCTGCTCCACATAGAGCCAGTTATTTTTGGCATCCAGACGACGGACTACTACAGGGTTTCTGCTTAGAAAGTCAACATGGGGAAGAGAGCTACCTTTTCGGTAAACAATAGTGAAATTAAAGTCTTGCATATAGCACCACCAGCGTGCGACACGAGGAAGAATATCCTTTTTGGTAGAAGTGGCTTTTATGGCATTGCAATCGGTAATCAGAGTGAAATGAATGCCCAGTAAGTAAACACGGAAGTGTTTCAGAGCATTGACCACTGCAAGTGTCTCCAACTCATATGAATGATAATTTTCTTCGTATTTGTTGGTTCTTTTGCTGAAATATCCAATTACTCTGATGTTTCCTTCTCCTTTTTGCAATAACATTGCTCCATACCCAACAGAACTGGCGTCTGTGTGTAGCTCAGTCTTCAAAGAGTGATCGAAAATTGATAGAAGAGGTCTTGAAGTCAAACAATCGATAATATATTTCCTGGCACACTCTTGCTGATCAGCCCAGATAAACGGTTCGCCAGACCGTGTTAGTTTTGTTATGGTTGCCGTACGTGTTGCAAACTCGGGTATAAATTTGCGGAAATACCCTGCAAGGCCCATGAATTGTCTCACTTGCTTAACGGTAGTGGGAATGGGAGAGTTAACAAGTGCTTCAACTTTACGCACACCAGGACGTATGCCATCGGCTGATATTTCCCTTCCTAAATAATCCAAAGTATCTTTGAAAAAATGGCACTTTTGGAGGTTCAAAGAAAATCCGGCGTTCTGTAAGGCTTCAAAAACGAGTTCAAGGGATTGAAATGCATCTTTAATATTTTGAGATGGAATCAAAATGTCATCTAGGTACACCAAAGCTACATTATCCTTTAGAGGACCCAATGCTTTATTTATAGCTTGCTAAAAAACGGCTGGAGCATTGGCTAAACCGAATGGCATCCGCAAATATTCGAAATGCCCATCCGGCGTAACAAAGGCTGTCATTTCGATGGAGTCTTCAGCAATGGGTATTTGGTGAAATCCCGAAGACATATCTAATGAGGTAAATATGCGTCCCGTACCTAGTCTGTCAAGCTGGTCTTCTATGAGCGGTAATGGAAATCGATTTTTTATTGTGTGAGCATTAAGCTGTCGGTAGTCCACACACATTCGGTATGATCCCTCCTTTTTTCGTACCAGAATGATGGGACTAGCAAATGGTGAGTTACTTTCTCTTACTATGTTGCGGGAAATCAATTCGTCAACAATGTCTCGTACAGCATTCCTTTCAGTAACAGACAGGCGATATGGATTTCTATTAACTACGAAGTCATCTTTTAATTTTATTCGCAGTCTAGCGTTGTTCACTTCAGGTAAGTATCCATCGACAGGAAGCAAGTTAGGGAATCGTGAAAGCAGTTTCAAAATGTCATGGCGATATTCATCTGGAACATTTATTGGTTCCATTGAGGTGGTTGTGATGTCTGAGATACGGAAAATGCGAGAAATTTTATTGCGCACCACACGTGTTCCCGTTGAGTCCGTGATTGTTGATATTTCAGGATCATTGTACAAATTGCGCCCGATTATAACATCGTGTTCTAGAATATAATCTGGAACTACGTGGAATAGCAGATCTATGACAATATCAGATATTTCTATTATCGCCCCAAACTCTTGGTTGATAATGATGCTTCCTCTTAGTGCTATTCTGCATGAGGACACTTTATGCAAAAACTTTGGTAGATGGCGTTCTGCTATAAGAGATATGTCCGCTCCAGTATCAATTATTCCACGGTAATCTTGCCCATCAATTTTAAACACTTCCAACATCATATCTTTGCCGGTACTACAAAAATTTATTTTTCTCCGCTTTTCGATATTCTGTCGAGTAAAGCAGTTGTCAATACCATGACCAGTTTTCGCGCAAAATGGACAAGTGAGTATTTTCGTATTAGTCGAAGTAGTAGCGGCATCAAGCGTACTAGATTTTGCAATGTATGGAGTAGAAAAGCTGCAATTTCGTTGAATGTGCCCTGATTTTCCACAACGATAGCACTTAATGTTGCTAGGTGGCTTACGAATATCTTGTAGTTCACGAGAATTTTCTCGAAAACGCTTCCTTGATGGCTCCCCTGAGCCGGCGGGACTATTCGAATATAGCCGATTCTCAACTTGCAGCGGTTTGGTTACAGTACCAAGAAATGTCAACAATTCCGAGATCTTTTGAAAGTTTAAGTTGGTCGCCGTAGTTTGTACGTCCCGCTCTTTGATTCCATGTATGATTAGTTCTACAAGGGCAGCCTCCTCCCAATTGGCCCTCAAATTTCTCAACATGCTTACCTTTTGAAAGACATATGCATCGTATGTGTTACATGAGTTTGTGTTGAATTCTGCAGCTTCTGAAAGTAAGCGACCCAAATTTTTCTTAGGTGGAAAAGCTTCAGAAAAATCGCGCTGAAATCCTTCCCAAGTTTTAATTTCTGGTGACCATACTTCAAACCACGTTTTTGCAACGCCGGTTAAAAACCGACCTACCCTAACCAAGGTCTGTTGGTCAGTCCACTCAAATTCAGTTTTAATTTTTGTTATTTCAGCCAACCATTTCTTCGCGTCATTAACCTCGGGCTTGAAGAGTGGCAAATCGACTTGTTCCGGAGCTGTTTTAGCAGACTTGATAGCCTTTACCAGCTGAGATAGCAGTTCCTCCATTATTGCAGGCCCTCTTTAAGGAGAAACAAAAATGATAATATTCAAAAAAAAATGTAAAAACCGTTAGCTTATATTAATATCGCGCAACACACAACAAAATCAATAATAAAGGAATTTCGTTCGAGCCTTACAAACTTCTACGTGGCGTTTCAGATAATATTATCATATGAGTATAATCATCTCTGTATTTTGAAGTGTAATAACTGCTTAAAACGAGGCTCTTGTTCAGAAAAGTCAAAAATATACTCTCAACAGAATAATCTGAACAAAATACCTAAGCGATTTTGTGTCACCAATCTAAAATGATAATAATTTTGTTGATGCTTACGGTTTCTCCAGTTCACAGAAAAAGTGGGCAACAAGTAGGTACACTCTCACTTCTGATGTTGGAAATGAAAACAAAGGAAGTATAAATCACAACATACGAAAACAACGAACCACGTTTTCTTGATGCACTATAATCAAGTAGTTCACTTAATTTACAAACAACAATCTAATGACTAAGTAATAGTATCCAAAAATCAAAATAACAACGAACACAATGAAATCGACAAAATGACAAACACGGACAGCATTTGATACGAGCGTGCTGAGGTATCGATTTTAACTGATCCCCGCGCGACCGACAGCGGTCAGTGCTTATCGCCTAATATACGCTGATTCATTCCAAAATCTGTATACAGGACGTAAACAAATACAAATATAATTCAGTTGCTGTGTCGGTTTCTAACACTATAATATTTTTTGAACAAGAACCCCTGGATACCAGAGAGTAACTTGATTTCATTTTTTTTTTCCTAGCCTGATTAGATCTAATTATCAAACTAAGGGAATAAAGTCAAAAGGTTGGAGATGTACATACTCCAAAAAGATTTAACAAAAAAATCCAAGTTAAAAAATATAAAAAATATACATGTATGAGAAGTGCAAGTTAAAACTTCAGAAAATACTTTCAGTGACCTGAGTTCATCAAAAAGGCGGTCTCTCAAACCGACAGACAAAGTCTACTGAGAATCCAAGAAAAAATAAGTGATTCTCCAAAAAAATCGAAAGATATCAGATGACTTATTATTCTTCAGTTCATTACTGATGAAGTACAAAAAAAAACTGTTTCAAGTCATCAATAAGTTTTACTCTGATCTAACTATTTTACTCATCATCATTAAGGTCAGTGCCAAAATATGGCTTGAGTTTTGAGACATGCTAAGTACCTGCAGGTGTACCATCTAGATTGCTCAACTCATAAGCCACTTTTGATAGCACCTTCTTTATCTTACACAAAACAGGACGCTGTGCCAATTTCGCAGAAACATCTTTGGCAGCATCAGACAGGACCATATTGCGCCTCCAGACCAATTCACCTACTTTAACGGCTCTGTAACGAATGAGCGCTGAACAAAATAGCGGTGAACAAATCAGCGCGTAACGAAAGAGCGCTGTAATGAAATAACGTGTAACAAAAGAGCGTGTAACAAATGAGCGCTGTAACAAAACGGCGCTTGTAACAAAACGGTGCTGTGACAACAGAGCGCTATTACGAAAGGGCGCTTTACAAAATAGCGAGTAACAAAAGAGAGGTAACGAAACAGCGCTGAACAGAATAACACTGTGACAAAAGAGCGTGCAACAATACAGCGCTACAATAGAACAGCGATTGTAACATAAAGGCGCTGTGATGAAAAAGAACTACATATAAAAAGTGCGATAACAAAATAGCGCATTGTTAAGAAAATGCGTACTACACTCTCGCCCTCAATTTCAACCAAACAACTATATTTATTTAATAAAAAATACGATATATGGTCAAACAGTGAACATTCAAGTACTGAAAAACAAGCTAACATTTTCAATTCTCTTAAAAATATCATCACAATGACAGATTATTTGCAATAAAACATAGGTAATTTTCAACAGTCGTCAAGGAATATTCTTTGGAAATATTTATAAGCCGCTGATTTATTTGGTAATATCTGCTTTTTGTACAAGTTGGGGATCTGAATCCGGTCCTGAATCTTGTTATGAATATTTCATTGGTGCTTTGTTCCTGCTTCAGTTTATTTAAAAATCTTGCCATTGATGGATGGTGACAGTCTATAGTTTGCTGGAAGGCATTATGCCAAGCTTCCAAGGAATTATTTGTCCTAGGTAGATGGGATTGCAGTCTGTCATACATATTCCAAACAGAAATGGAAAAAACGGGACGAATACCTTCTGTCCTTGTGCCTACGTAAGTGGACTCCCAATAGTTCACGACGGTTTCCATTTCTTTTGGAAAACCTACTTCTTTCAAAATTTCGAACGCAAACGGTACATCTCTCACTGGCACGAACGCGAGAGCCAAGAGAAACTTGCAATGCTTTCTTATCTCTTCCTGCTCCTTATACTTGGCAACAAGACTTGGCGTTTTTTGTATTTGCCTCCATAGATTTTGAGATAAATGAAAAAAACATCCCACCACTTCTGCGTTTGGAAATACCTCTTCGATCGCACGGTGGGCTGCTTGCTCAAAATCCGATAATATGCTAGAGGGTGTGAGAGTAAGATTCTTCCCCAGCTCTTTTATCTTGGTGAACAATCTTATATAAGTATTTTTAGTTTTGTTACACAGCAATGCATATATCATAGGAACTGCCTTACTGTCAACTAAGCAATGAATGGTGTATAATTGGTAAAACAATTTTGGGGCAACTTTGAACGTGCCGTCTACACACCAGTCGCCAAATTCATGTAATAAAGCCAGATTGTTATACGTACCGAATATTATCATTCGGTTTTGATCTTCATTTCCTGAGTCGTACAGTAGGAATGTATCTCCTCTGAATGTTTTTTTGAATTCTCCTGGTATTTCTATTTGTTGAATGTTTGTAGCTGATATTCCATCATTTTGCAAAGTTTTCTTTCTTTCTCTGTGGATCATCATCCTCGCAGCGTCATAGCTCTGTATGAGTACAGCTGCTTCAGGAGTGACGTCTTGCGAGCACTGTTGAATAATACTTCTCGGACGTTCGTCAGTGGTTTTTGCCATGTCTCTTATATTCTGTTTGATTGTTAATGCTTCTGTTTGTTTAACACATGGCCCATGATTATGTTCTCTGGTCACCTTATGAGAACTGTTTTTCGTTGAGGCTCTGCCTCTACAGGTGCCCTTTGCGCATCTCCATGTCTTTGAAGCGATATTTGTTTTATCTTTCCTATATCTATATCCTTCAAATATCAACATTTCTCTGCCCTTTTGGGATTTCACATATTCTGCCATTTCGACTGATTTGAAATTAGGTAGTCACTTAAAGCGTCACTGTCATGAATTGTTGATATTCTCTATAGTGGGGAATCGAACTTGAACGATGGAAATTTGCTTCTACAGATACGTAATTGACTATTTCATCAATTCCAGAATTTTCCACATCCCGTGTGGCGAAAACGTATCATCATCAAACTTAGAGAACCTAACTGTGTTTCCTTTTCAAAAGAATATTTTTGTATTATTCATTATATTGTATGTTGTGTTGTCCTTATGTAACCGCTAATTTGTACAGCGCTCTTCTGTTATAGCGCTATGTTATCACATCGATATTTTGTTACGCGTTATTTTGTCACAGCGCTCTTTAGTTAAGCGCTGTTTTGTACAGCACTATTTTGTATAGCGCTCATTTATTATAGCGCTGTTATGTTAGAAGCGCTGTTTTGTTACACGCGCTACTTTATTACAGCGCTGTATTGTTACACGCTCTTTTGTCACAGCGCTATTCTGTTCAGCGCTGTTTCGTTACCGCCGTTTTGTAACTCGCTATTTTGTACAGCGCTCTTTCGTAACAGAGCCAAATGAAACACCTTTCCAATGACATATCACATGACCCACATTTCCATTTAAAAAAATCATCGATGACGTCATCACGTTCACACCAATGACGTCATGCGTATCAAAAATATTTGACAGATTGCGCGTTCGATAATAAAAATCGACGGGTATCAGGTTTTTTCTGTAGGGTCGCCTTATTACAAAATAATGAATTTATTCCATTCATTTGCACCATACTTATACAGGGTGTCAATTTGAAAACTTCCCACCCTTAATATCTCCCTCCAAGTCGATAATATGGAAAAACGAAAAGACAGGTCGATTTTATTTTCGAGGGGGACATGGTTCTAAAATATTTTCAGCCCCGCGGCGTTGCCGCTTCTAACGAAAAGAAGCAACGACTTTGTTATTTCAAATGGAACACCCTGTATTTTATTGCATTTTTAGATTCTCCCTGAAAAGCTGATTAGTAGGTACCCCGGTAGGATGGCACACCCCCACTCCTCTACCTACCACGTGATCTCTAGGCCCCGCCCACTCCAATGACACATGACGCATGACATTTGACATGACATTTGACATGACATTTGACATGACATTTGACATGACATTTGACATGACATTTGACATGACATTTGACATGACATTTGACATGACATTTGACATGACATTTGACATGACATTTGACATGACATTTGACATGACATTTGACATGACATTTGACATGACATTTGACATGACATTTGACATGACATTTGACATGACATTTGACATGACATTTGACATGACATTTGACATGACATTTGACATGACATTTGACATGACATTTGACATGACATTTGACATGACATTTGACATGACATTTGACATGACATTTGACATGACATTTGACATGACATTTGACATGACATTTGACATGACATTTGACATGACATTTGACATGACATTTGACATGACATTTGACATGACATTTGACATGACATTTGACATGACATTTGACATGACATTTGACATGACATTTGACATGACATTTGACATGACATTTGACATGACATTTGACATGACATTTGACATGACATTTGACATGACATTTGACATGACATTTGACATGACATTTGACATGACATTTGACATGACATTTGACATGACATTTGACATGACATTTGACATGACATTTGACATGACATTTGACATGACATTTGACATGACATTTGACATGACATTTGACATGACATTTGACATGACATTTGACATGACATTTGACATGACATTTGACATGACATTTGACATGACATTTGACATGACATTTGACATGACATTTGACATGACATTTGACATGACATTTGACATGACATTTGACATGACATTTGACATGACATTTGACATGACATTTGACATGACATTTGACATGACATTTGACATGACATTTGACATGACATTTGACATGACATTTGACATGACATTTGACATGACATTTGACATGACATTTGACATGACATTTGACATGACATTTGACATGACATTTGACATGACATTTGACATGACATTTGACATGACATTTGATATGACATTTGACATGACATTTGACATGACATTTGACATGACATTTGACATGACATTTGACATGACACATGACATGACGTATGACATTTGATATTTGAAACATGACATATGATGTTTGACATATGACATTACCCACCCACTTCCAGAGCGAACGCTGTAACATGTACTTACTTCTACCGGTAGATGGCGCAGTGGCTCGACCAGTAGGTGTTTGTATGATGTTTGACATATGACATGACGTATGGTATTTGAACTTTGACATATGAGGTATGACGTATGGTATTTGACACATATGAAGTTTGACGTATGACATTCGACATATGACATGACGTATGGTATTTGACACATAAAGTTTGACATATGAAATGAGATCTGACATTTGACGTATGGTATTTGACACATGACATATGAAGTTTGACGTATGACATTTGACATGACGTATGACATTTGATATTTGAAACATGACACATGATGTTTGACGTTTGACATATGACATTACCCACCCACTTCCAGTGCGAACGCTGTAACATGTACCTACTTCCACCGGTAGATGGCGCAGTGGCTTGACCAGTAGGTGTTCGTATGATGTTTGACATATGACATGACGTATGGTATTTGAACTTTGACATATGAGGTATGACGTATGGTATTTGACACATATGAAGTTTGACGTATGACATTCGACATGACGTATGGTATTTGACACATGAAGTTTGACATGAGGTCTGACATTTGGCATGACTTATACATGACACATGATGTTTGACGTTCGACATATGACATTACCCACCCACTTCCAGTGCGAACGCTGTAACATGTACCTACTTCCACCGGTAGATGGCGCAGTGGCTTGACCAGTAGGTGTTCGTATGATGTTTGACATATGACATGACGTATGGTATTTGAACTTTGACATATGAGGTATGACGTATGGTATTTGACACATATGAAGTTTGACGTATGACATTCGACATGACGTATGGTATTTGACACATGAAGTTTGACATGAGGTCTGACATTTGGCATGACTTATGAAATTTGACGTATGGTATTTGACACATATGAAGTTTGACGTATGACGTATGACAGATGGTGTTTGCAATATGATGTATGTGGGTGGAAGGATACGAAAACAAGGATATATCATGATGAACTATTTTATTTAAGTAATCCACAAAAATGGCATGCCTCTTGAGAAGATGGCGGTCCATCCCGGTGTGTGGTCCAATCGGGACGATTATAATGAACGAAGCAGTTTGATTTGTAGGTTAAAGTTGCTGCTCTTGAGGAAGTTTGTGCCACACCCTTAATAGCCCATAAGGATCTGCTCAATGAGACATTCTACTGGAATGTACTGCTTGTTCAGTGAATTTCGTCAAAGCGGGAGATTTTATAAAGTCCAATAGCACAGTTATTTCTGACTTCATGATTTTTCGAGCCAAAATATTTCATATGCTACTAGTTTGACTTTTGTAGACTAATGGAATAAAAAAACGAGTCACATTTTTCACAACATTTCAATTAAACAGGGTAGGGGTGCTTCAAAAAAAAAAGTCTTGTTGTACCTTATACAGCGAATCGGGTGGCCCATTGGAGAACGAAATTTTCGCAGGATGGAAGGGTTTCTTCAGGATTCAGAAAAGTAATTCGTAAAAACACGTAACTTCATTTTTCTGGACTTTCTGCTTAACAAATACTTGAGATAAATTCTCACATCCTGTGTTGAAATACCAATTGAAGTTAAGGATAAACTCTTTTACATATCTGTTCTATGAAAAGTCACTCACCAATTAGCAGAGATTGATCTCTGTGAAAAGAAATTTAAATACTGGGTGTTTCGTGCAACATTGAGATTTTTCAGTTTAATATTTTGCCTGATTCTCAGCTAATAACAGAAATTGAATTTTATTTGAATACATGAGATTTTTTAGTTTAATATTTTGCCTGATTCTCAGCTAATAACAGAAATTGAATTTTATTTGAATACAGGGTGTTCGGTAAAACATTAGGTCTTTCTTTCATATTATGCTAGATTTCAGCTAATAAAAGAAGTTGGGATTTTTCATTCGAAATGTCCATGTAGTTGATGGTATATACAGGGTGCTTTTGGTTATCTAGGTTTGAAAAATATAGTCATTCAGAAAATGTTTTTCGTTTTTAAATTAGTATCAGTTGTCTGGGTTTGACAAATATATAGAGAGAGAAAAAGTTTTATAAAGTATACATAATGTGGAGATTTTCTCAAAGATGCATTTATTTTGGAACTTTCTATGTCTTGATTTGAACTGCCTACATATTTAATGGGTGTAATGGGGTCAATAAAAGATGTGGATACCTATCAAATATTTTATTGACAGATGAGATAATCACAAAATAATCATTTTATTTTTTTCTTGAAACAATCTTCACACCATGCTGTGAAAATGTAGGCGCCTATCCCTTTTCTATCAGTGGTGTAGTCTTCGATCACATGACGAACTCCCTCTTTGTGGCAGAAAGAGCAGAAACTAGGTTTGCAGTCACTGCAATTGCATGGTCTACCCCAGTCACAGTTTGGCATTGCTGATTACGTCTGTACTGTTGGAGAGCTGACGAAATACTGAAAAGCTGTCACACTGACATAGGAAAATATAAAAATTGCACTCGTTTCCAGATCACCCAAGAGGTAGAGTGGCTGATCCATTTTGATTTTTTTTTTTATGTGGAAAACAATCCCCTGTAGGTATATACAAAAACCACACACTCTAAAGATTTGGGGTGAATAATTCATTATAGAACAGGTGACAGATATAAAATCGGAGCAGTTTTTTTCTATTTCTAGCTGCACGAAGATTCATTCCTAAATAGAAACTCGCCAGATAATGCCTCTTTTGTGTTTGTTATTCTTTTTTTTTTTGTTTTTAGAACAGGTGACTGTTGATATAAAATCAGAGCAGTTTTGTTCTATTTCTAGCTGCACGAAGATCGATTTCTAAGTCAATAGAAACACTTCTTTAATTTGCCAGATGGTTGGGTCTTTTTTTTTTATTGAACTATTCACCTCAGATTTTCAGAGTAGCCGTGAAAACGGCTGATTTTTTGAATTCACTGAAAAGATCCGGTCGTGATAACGATTGCTCGTTATCTCTCTAGTTCTGCGCTGGCTACTTTTTATCGAATTTTGTACAGGATTAGAAAGCTTAAATCGTAATTTGTTTACCTCTGTCTGATGAATAAGAAAGGACGATGATTTGAAAAATTATAATGATTTCCACTTTTTGAAACCGTAAGGTACAGAAGTGTGATCTTCGAGAAATTTCCGCTTCAAGCTTACAGGCTTGTACTTTTTGGAAATATCAACTGTGATGACCTCATGTTCTTTGGTTCGGCGGAACTGTTTGCTCAAAATTTCGATAGGGGCACCAGGGTTCAGAATCATATCTTTGATCGATTCAAAGTTAACAAGCTGTGAAGCAGCATAGTTGAGAGAAATTCCTTTCACTTTGCAAACAACTTTGAACTCTTGTTCCTTGGTTGACCATAGCTTATAGGCATAATTTTTCGGGCCACCAGATACAAACTCTGTGATATGGGAACCAGGGCCGTAACATTCCATTTCGTCGGTCATATCACCAATAAATTGACCAGTAGGAATGTCAAATTCCTCTGGCTTGGAAACATAGATAACAGAGTCCGTGTCATAGTACAACACCCTTTCCCCAAGTTGCTGTAAATAGCTGTAAAGCTTCAGTCGAGCTAAGGCTGTTACATATGCAGCTATCACCACATTGACTGTGGAAAGAGTGTCATAGCTTTCCTCCTTATACTCCCAATTAACAACGATGGTATCCTCGTTTATTGGGAGTACTGTATTGACAATAAGGGAAGGATCCGTCATCATTGAAAAGAATTCCGAGGGCTGATTGATGATTGAAGTTTTCGGTTGGTTTTCACGCTGACCAAACTTACCCCAGAAGGAATTTAGCATAAGCTTGGCCAGTGCTCTCAAACCGGGGTTATCAGTTATTTTAGAATATTCCAACAAAACATCCTCCCGTTGTAGAAAATCTTCAATGTACCTATCTCTCTCCTCTTTGGTCTTACAATTTTTAGGCCAATCTGATGATTCCTGTTTAATCTTGATGAATTTGTTCATCATATCGGTGAATATGCCTGATACATTTTCACCAAATTGTACAGTATCGTAAGACCAAATCTCTTTGATCTCGATAATTCGATACCCCACCTCAAGGGCTTTCAATATTTCGGCAATAGTCCATGTACCTGTTAATGTTCGCTCTTCATCAGTGTGATGACAACTACTATTATTATAATTTTCACCACATGCACGACAAAGAACAAACATCAACTTGTTGTTCATTTTCTGTGGTAAAACAGGATGAAAAAGATCTTGAGGTGGGAGAATCGCACATTTAACGAGACCGGAGATAGAGGAAAGAGGAGCAGTAGATGCCTCCTCGCCAACAAGTACTTTCGGATGACCCACAGCAAATTTGCCATATTTACACACCCATGGGTAGAGCGAACAAACGTCAACGTATTTAATTTGTTCGCCAGCCCCGGCCTTGTAATATTCGACAATGTTTCCCGTTCGGCCACCATAAAAAGCATCTCGAGGGTCAAGGGGTAGATTTTTAAGCAGGGGATGATCGTTGACAAAGTTGCAAAGTTCGTCACTGCTGGAAAGTTCCCTGCGAAAATCACACTCCCATTTTTCAATAACCTCATACCCTAAGGATTTGATTTTATTGATTTTGGCAATGGTTGTGTCATGACGATGATTCATAGTTTCGGAAGGACAGTTTCTGAGAGGGATATCTCTCTGATCAGTATAGCAGCGGGGACAACCATGATAGAAACAGCCTTCAAACTCGAAAACTTGTTTTGTCTCGTCAGAGTATCCATCAACTTTGAGATTACCGATAAGAGCCTCTGAAGATCGGCAGGCCTGTTGGATTTTCATATCCCGTAGTTTCTCCTCCCAAAGTAACCACTGGGTGGCTATCACAGATTGATTATCACGATGTCTGTAACCACCCTTGGGAATGATACCTATGGTGTTTGGTTTGAGAAAATTCCTACGGAAAACCTTATTGCATGTCGAAGCGATCGTTACTGCTTCTGTGAAAGGACACCCATTAGTTTCAGACAGCATCAGCTGTCGAAATTTCAAACAGGCCTTGGTCAGAATGTCTACATCAGAAATGCAATAATCTATGATTTCTCGAGAGAAATCGAAAACATAATTTTCAGCTACTCTTTCAGAATGCCATTTCATGAGAGATGCTCGAGCATCTGAAATGAGATTGTCAGGAGTATAAAACTCCAGAGAAGGAATAGGGCCCTTGTAGTTTTGATTCTCCATACGATTGAAGAGGTGAGGGAAATATCCCTTCTTCAATTCAGAGAATCCGAAAGATTTAGGCAGTTTTGCCAGGGCCATTGGGAAGTAATTGAGAGAGTCCAAGAACTTGACATTTCCAACAGTCATGGAAATCAATTGTGTACCTCTCATTATAAGATCAGGTTTTAGGGACGTTTTGGTTAAGATATAATTCAAAATGAACGCGTGGTCGAATTTTCCGCCGTTGTGCGCAATGACGATGACATTTTTGAATTTCTTCCTTATTGTCAACACATGATCAACAAATGGAGATATGGGGTCGTTACACTTGAGAATTTGCAAACGAACCCCACATTTCGAACAAATTTGCTGTGTGGTATCGATGCAGACGTCACAACATTGACGAAACACACACAGATTGGGCTCATGAAGAAGAGATCCGTCGGCTTGTACCCTCTCCTGACGAGTCTCCAGATCATAAAAGACAAACAAGAGATCATCAGTCTTGGGTACTCTCGTGTCGGGCTGAATATAGCATAAATGTCCAGAAGGTTGGTGTTTGTTGCAAATCTTGCAATAGATCTCTCCGCAGGTGTGAGTTCTATTGGTGGGGACAATTTTAAAACATAACTCACAACGTTTAATCTCACTACAAACGCCGTTCTGAATATGGTTATCAAAACAACCTTGTCCACGGAAAGATCTCTTACAAGACTCGCAGGGAACTTTTACACTATTTTTAGGACATGGTGGCGATCCTTGGCACGAGAAACAAGTACCACCACAACGATGCTCGTCTCGATGCTCATAAGGAGCATGGCATTCCTCACAGTAATAACTGCAGCAAAAGGCGGCAGTGAGTGAGGTAATGACATTAAAGTGCCCCTCATGATGGAGTAAATTCAACGAGAGACCCTCAGCCCCGCCCTTGAACATAATGTTACGGCCCTTGTTTCCATATTGGTAAACAGTTATTTTGTATGATGAGAGAAACCGTTGGAATTGTTGTAACTCAGGTATTCCGCAACCCTCTGTAGGTACAGTAACCCCTGCAGCTTCCAACAATTCTTGCGCTCTTTGCCCCTGCAACTTGCCGATGTCTTGTCGGACCCTTTTCAGCTCACGATCTTTGTTTGCGAGAGCTTGAGCTAACACAAGAGCCCGAGGAAGACATAAATTATCTTTATTTTTGATGATCATTATTCCCTTCCGTTTGCTACACTCTTCGTCAAAAGAGTTGTAGCAGTGCTCTCTTCCCTTGCCAGCAGGTATCCTACAAGATGTTACACTGAGACAAAAGGTCTCGGTGTTCAGGCCACAAGAGTTCGATTGATAAATGGACGAAATTTTCTCAAATAGATCGTCCACGGAAACATCTGCAGCATTTTTGAAGGCTATCCACCCTGGTCCCCTCGCGAAATCTTTGGAACAAAATGAGAATCCTACCTTATCGGTCGGATGCAATCCTTCAGTGCCTTTCAAAACAATTTCGGTGATTGCATCCTTGATATAGGCCACTGGTTCCCTGCCTTGAGGAATAGGTTTTATATTGAACTCTAAAGTACGAGCCTGTACGCCGAAGCGATAATTCTTCTTGACCACATCTTTAACGATTACAAATTTTTCCATGATGACAAAAAATTTACACTCAAATGAATCCCACTATCGTCGAATGATGATAGACAAAGCAAGCGCAACTATATATAGAAAAACTGAAAGTAGTGGCGGTGAGATGCAACGATTGATCAAAAAATCAGCACTCCAAAAACTCAATCAAGAAATTCAAAATCCCGTCAAAAATTCTCAAAAACTAACACAATATAAGCCAATAAACAAGTTGTATGCAAACTACGTTGAAAATTCGCCAAAAAAGTCAAAATTCTCAAAATAAATATTCGAATTATTTCTTACACAGAGAGAGAAAGCAAACTGAGAGTAGTGGCGGTGAGATGTAACGCTTGTAATTTTCAAAAAATCAGCACTCCAAAAACTCAATATTATCAAGAAATTCAAAATCCCGTCAAAAATCCTGAAAAACTAACACAATATAAGCCAATAAACAAGTTTTATGCAAACTGCGTTAAAAATTCGCCAAAAAAGTCAAAATTCCCAAAATAAATATTCAAATTATTTCTTACACAGAGAGAGAGAGCAACCGTTCACCACGAAGACTGAGCAGGAAATGAAGTTTGATTATCAGTGCTATCAGGGTATTCGACCAAGGATGAGCTCATTATCGAAAATAGTAGTGGAGGGGGTAGAATGAGCAGCACTAATCACGACGAGTCCTGTTTTTTGTTGGAAAAGGTGATGCAATAACTTTGTCTTATTTCGATAAGTGTCAAGGCGTTATATGCACTTATCAAGAAATGTTATACTAGGAGTCCACTCACATCTTCACTATTAGGCCGTTTTGGCGTCTCTTCAAGAGTTAATTTTCGAAAAGTTGAGAGCAAAATCTTCAATATGGTGTGTCATAACATATAGTTCTGATAAATCTTCACTATTAGGCCGTTTTGGCTCTTCAAAAGTTAATTTTCGAAAAGTTGAGAGCAAAATGTTCAAAATGGTGTGCCATAACATATAGTTCTGATAAATCTTCACTATTAGGCCGTTTTGGCTCTTAAAAAGTAAATTTTCGAAAAGTTGAGAGCAAAATCTTCAATATGGTGTGTCACAACATATAGTTCTGATAAATCTTCACTATTAGGCCGTTTTGGCTCTTCAAAAGTTAATTTTCGAATAGTTGAGAGCAAAATCTTCAAAATGGTGTGTCACAACATATAGTTCTGATAATCTTCATTATTAGGCCGTTTTGGCTCTCCGAAAGTTAATTTTCGAAAAGTTGAGAGCAAAATCTTCAAAATGGTGTGCCATAACATATAGTTCAGCTAATCTTCACTATTTGGCCCCTCAACACCATTCCAAACCCATTTTTCCCACAGTGTTGTGATATTTTGAAAAATTGTTAAATGAAAGTACTACACTCTATTTACCAAGTACCTACAATAATTACCCCCCTAGCTAGTAATTTTCAACATTAACATGTATTTTCAGTAATAAAATGTTGTTCCTCTCTCAAACGGATTTTAAAAAATATTTTTAGTCCAAGCAGGAATAACCCTTTGAATTTTTGCTATTGATATTGATTGAAGGTTTGCCTTAAAGTTGCGTATATTTTTACTTAACCCTGTATCGGAAAGTTTCATAACCACCCATTTTTTTTTATCAAAAAATCACACATCCCGGTAAGAGTCAGATCCACTAAATGATAATTCAATCAGCTACTTCACCAGAATATCACAAATTATCAAGCAATGAAAATTATTTACAACCACCCTGTATCTCGCAAGCCTTTTACGACCTATTTTTGTTTCATTTTCTCAGACGCCCTATTGGTGAAATGGTATTCACAATACCCAATT
>OU896712.1:31627684-31797604 GCA_918026855.4 Phaedon cochleariae | reverse complement strand
TCTTTATGAATTATTGGCATCTGAAAATGGTTGAAAAATGAAAATTTCCAATTTTTGAATAAAAATTCTGAAAAAACTCAAAATGACTGATTTCAATCTGAAAAACAGAAATAGGTCATCAAATATTCGAATATTTTCACAATAACTTGTTGGAATTTCATATAATTGAAGAAATTGAATTGGTTATTTTTAGCGTACTTTGACCAGAAATATCTCAAAAACTATGTGTTCTAGCGACCTGGTCGAGGTCGCAATTGATTCAGCTCGGCCTGTTTCACAATAAAATGTGATATTTGCGAGATTTTTGTATTTTTTGGCTTTTCTCTATGAATTATTGGCATCTGAAAATGGTTGAAAAATGAAAATTTCCAATTTTTGAATAAAAATTCTGAAAAAACTCAAAATGACTGATTTCAATCTAAAAAACAAAAATATGTCATCAAATATTCGAATATTTTCACAATAACTTGTTGGTATTTCATATAATTGAAGAAAGTGAATTGCTGTTTTTTAGCGTACTTTGACCAGAAATATCTCGAAAACTATGTGTTCTAGCGTCCTGGTCGAGGTCGCAATCGATTCAGCTCGGCCTGTTTCACTATAAAATGTGATATTCGCGAGATTTTCGGATTTTCTTTATGAATTATTGGCATCTGAAAATGGTTGAAAAATTAAAATTTCCAATTTTTGAATAAAAATTCTGAAAAAACTCAAAATGACTGATTTCAATCTGAAAAACAGAAATATGTCATCAAATATTCGAATATTCTCAATTTTCACAATTATTTGATGGTATTTCATATAATTGAAGAAAAAAGGTAGTGCCATTTGACATTTCAAAGTTGGGGTGTGTCGCGCCGACGGGGTGACTCATCCCTCGACCGAAATATGGTGATTCTAGTTCCCCTCAACTCTTTAGCATTTTCGCCAAACGGCGGATTTCTAACTTTTTTCTTTCGCGAGATATTCGCATTGAAAGTTTTCAAATTTACACCCTGTATATACGGTATGGTGGAAATGTATGGAATAAATTCATTATCTCTAACGCATATGAATTTGAAGAAAAATCCTGTGACAGGTCGATTTTTATTTTCAAATTGACACCTCTTGATATACATACGGAGTTTGTAACGTCATTCGCGTAGTTGTGGTGACGTCATCGATTATTTTTTGAAATGGAAACATCCCCTTTTGATTTTATGTTTTGGAAGGTATATTCATTGTCTATCCAACCATCCTTCGACTTCGACTGACTGGAACTCTGCAGTTTAGCATCTGACATGCATACAGTTGAAGCGATACGATGGCAGTGACTGTATAAGACGACTCAGAATGGTATATAACGAGTTCAATAGGCATATAAAGTTACATCGACTCCATTGTGCTAACTCTATCTATCTATCCTATCATCTCATATGGACAATATCGAAGCAGACACGTTCACATTGACCATATTAGACGACTCCAAAGCTGGTATAACGCACACAGCTTGCGAGTCAAGAAATTTCGACTTCGACTATGTTTACACTGTAACTATGCCGTCGAGCATCTGACATGAATACAGTTGAAGCAGATACGATGGCAGTGACCGTACTAAACGACTTTGAAGGGTATATGACGAGTACCATAGACAAATTGAGAAACATCGACTTCATCGTTGTGCACACAATATCTCTCTATCCAATCATTTCACCTGGACACTATTGAAGCAAACAAGTTCGCAATGACCATATGAGACGACTTCCAAGCAGGTATAACGCACACAGCTTGCAGAACGAGAAACTCCGTATTTAACTGTACTTTGACACTATCGAAGCAGACAAGTTTGCATTGACCATATGGGACGACTCATGAGCGGGTATAACGCACACAGCTTGCAGAACAAGGAATTTCGACTCCAGGTATGTTCACACTGTAACTCTGCAGTCTAGCATCTGACATGCATACAGTTGATGCAGATACGACTGCAGTGACCATTCGAGACGAATCTAGAGGGTATATAGCGAGTACAACAGGCAGATGGAGATACATCGACTTCATCATCGTACACACTATATCTCTCTATCCTATCATCCCACATGGACACTATTGAAGCAGACGCGTTCTCATTGACCATATAAGACGACTATCGAGCGGGTATAACGCACACAATTTCAAGAACAAGAAACTTCGACTTCGACTATGTTAACACTGTAACTCTGCAATCCAGCATCTGACATGCATACAGTTGAAGCAGATACGATGTCAGTGACCGTATGAGACGACTTTGAAGGGTAAATAACGAGTTCGATAGGCATATGAAGATACATCGACTTTATTGTGCCCACTATATCTATCTATCATCGCATATGGACAATTTTGAAGCAGAAAAGTTTTCATTGACCATATCAGACGACTCCCAAGCTGGATTAACGCATACAGCTTGCAGGTCAAGAAACTTCGACTCCGACTATGTTCACACTGTAACTCTGCAGTCGAACATCTGACATGCATACAGTTGAAGCAGATACGATGTCAGTGACCGTATGAGACGACTTCGAAGGTTATATAACGAGTTCAATAAGCAAATGAAGATACATCGACTACATCGTTGTGCACACAATATCTCTCTATCCAATCATCTCACATGGACAATATTGAAGCAAACAAGTACGCAATGACCATATGCACACAGCTTGCAGAACAAGAAACTTCGACTTCGACTTCGACTGTAACTCTACAGTCTAGCATCTGACATGCATACAGTTGAAGCAGATATGATCGTAGTAACATAAGACGACTTTGGAGGGTTTATAGCAAGTACAATAGGCACATGAAGTTACATCGACTTCATCAAAGTGCACACTTCATCTCTCTATCCCATCATCTCACATGGATACAATTGAAGCAGACGAGTTCGCATTGCCAATATGAGATGACTCCCAAGCAGGTATCACGCACACAGCTTGCAGAACAAGAAACCTTGACTTCGACTATGTTTACACTGTAACTCTGCAGTCTAGCATCTGACATGGATACAGTTGATGCAGGAACGATCGCAGTGACCGTATAAGACGACTTCGAAGGGACTTTAACGGGTACAATAGGCAAATGGAGATACATCGATTTCATTATTGTGCACACTATATATCTCTATCCTATCATTCTTCATGGACACTATCGAAGCAGACAAGTTCGCAATGACCATATAAGACGACTCCCAAGCAGGTATTACGCACACAGCTTGCAGAACAAGAAACCTCGACTTCGACTATGTTTACACTGTAATTCTGAAATATAACATCTTGAATGCATACAGTTGAAGCAGATGAGACTTTAGTGACCATATAAGACGACTTCGGAAGGTATAAAGCGAGTACAACAGGCAAATGGGGATATATCGACTTCATCTTTGTGTACACTATATCTCTCTATCCTATCATCCCACATGGACACTATTGAAGCAGACGAGTTTATATTGACCATTTGAGACTACATCCAAGCAGAAATAACGCTCACTGCTTGCAGAACATAAAACTTCGACTTCGACTATGTTAACACTGTTACTCTGCAGTCCAGCATCTGGAATGCATACAGTTGAAGCAGATACGATGGCAGTGACTTTATGAGTCAACTTTGATGGGTATATTACGAGTTCAATAGGCAAATGAAGATACATCGACTTCATCGTTGTACACACCATATCTCTCTATCAAATCATCTCACATGGACACTATTGAAGCAAACAAGTTCGCAATGACCATATGAGACGACTCCCAAGCAGGTATTAAGCACACAGCTCGCAGAACGAGGAACTTCGACTTCGACTGTGACTCTGCAGATTAGCATCTGACATGCATACAGTTGAAGCAGATACGATGGCAGTGACCGTATAAGACGACTCAGAAGGGTATATAACGAGTTCAATAGGCATATGAAGTAACATCGACTCCAGTGTGCTTACTATATCTTCCTATCCTATCATCTCATATGGACAATATTGAAGCAGACAAGTTCACATTGGCCATATTAGACGACTCCCAAGATGGTATAACGCACACAGCTTGCAGAACTTCGACATCGACCATGTTCACACTGTAACCATGCCGTCGAGCATCTGACATGCATACAGTTGAAGCAGATACGATGAAAGTGACCGTATTAGACGACTTTGAAGGGTATATAACAAGTACCATAGGCAAATTGAGAAACTTCGACTTCATCGTTGTGCACACAATATCTCTCTATCCAATCATCTCACATGAACACTATTGAAGCAAACAAGTTTAACAAGTTAAAGCAGGTTTAACGTAAACAGCTTGCAAGTCAAGAATCTTCGACTTCGACTGTAACTCTGCAGTCCAGCATCTGACATGCATACAGTTGAAGCAGATACGATGGCAGTGACCGTATGAGACGACTTTGAAGGGTATATAACGAGTACAATAGGCAAATGGGAAAACATCGACTTCATATTTATACACACTATATGAACAGACAAGTTCGCATTGACCATATTAGACGATTTCCAAGCGGGTAAAACGCACACAGCTTGCAGAACAAGAAAATTCGATTTTGACTATGTTTGCAGTTTGCAGAACTAGAAACTTCGACTTTGACTATGTTTACAATTTAACTCTGCAGTCTATCATCTGACATGCACACAGTTGAAGCAGATACAATGACAGTGACCGTATGAGACGACTTTGAAGGGTTCTTAACAAGAACAATAGGCAAATATAGACACATTTTCTTCATCGTTGTGCACACTTCATCTCTCTTTCCTATCATCTTACCTTGACACTTTTGAGTTGACAAGTTTGCATTGACCAGTAGATAAACAAGGTCGATTCTAATATCAAGATACTAGAATCGACCTATGTGTTATCTGATCCTAGGTCGATTCAGAGCTCAATGATACTAGAATCGACCTATGTATTATTTGATCCTAGGTCGATTCAGAGATCAATGATACTAGAATCGACCTATGTATTATTTAATCCTAGGTCGATTCAGAGATCAATGATCTCAGAACAGCCTTATGGTTTCTTGATACTAGAATCGCTCCATATGTTTTATGGACATATGGTTTCAATACGGAAATTCTTGCGATCTCAGGATCAGGTGGTGAAGCATCTCAGAAATGAGCCGGGGAGAATTCTCCTGCTTGTCACAGTATCAAGTATTCTGAGACCCGCTATATTGAACGCAGTATTCAGGGTACTGTACAGTGTGTCCAGTTTTCGATGCTTTTGCGTGATATCTCAGTTATCTTTCGAGATAGAACCTTGCGGTTTTCGCGGTCCTGTACCACTTTTCTGTGAAACTCAAGATGGCCTAATCAGATTTTGCATAACTGTTTGCGTTTATGAGATACAGGGCGATTTTGAAAATTTATACTTTTTGGACCCCCTCTATATCTACGAAGTTTCTCAGCGAAAATGTCGAATTGGAATCTTATCCCATACAGAATTTTGCGCAGAATTCAGTGGCGTACTCAAATTTTTTTTTCTGGGTATGGTTTCGGAGATACGACTCAAACTTATGATTTTTCAAATGGAACACCCTGTATTTTATAAGCTCATTAAATTCCTTATTTTTTCCCCATCAAAATGAAATATGATGAATAGGTATACAATTTTCAAAAATGCTCCAAAATCACTAAAACATTGAATTTTAATTATGGGCTATGGATTTTTTATTTAAAAAAAGTTCCAATTGAAGGGATATTTCATTTGATTCTTCCATGAAAAGGACAAAAACAATCCCAACACTAGTTAATTAAGATAACTCAAAAATTAGGTACCTGATAACAACAAATGAATGGTATTAAAAAGTTCATATTCTAGAATAAGCATCTGATTTAATATTCACTAAGACAATTGAATTTCGAAATTAATCAATAACTTATTCATTGAATTGTTCAAATTGATGTCCACTTTCCCTCACACGCTTTCTCAATACGTCTTAATGCAATCAAAATCATTAAAGGATGTCTTTGTAATTCATGGAAAACTGCCTCTGTTGTTGCACGAAGTTCTTCAAGATATTTGTGACTCTTACTTGTATCAAGACGTATTGAGAAACTGTGTCAATTGTGTGTTATGGGAAATGGACATAAATTTGAACAATTCAGTGAATAAGTTATTGAATAATTTTGAAATTCAATTGTATTTGTAAATATTTGATCTGGTGCTTATTCTACATTATGAACTTTTTATTACTATTTATTTGTTGCTATCAGGTACATAATTTTTGTGTTTTGTTAGTTAATTAGTGTTGGTATTGTTTTTGTCCTCTGTATGGAAAAATCGAAATCAATATTCCTTCAATTGGAACTTTTTCATAAGAAAAATCCATAGCCCACTATAAAAATTCAATGTTACAGTGATTTCAGACCATTTTTGAAAATTTCATATACATACATTATAAATCATTTTGAAGAGAAAAAAATGAGGATTTTTATGAGCTTATGAAATACAGGGTGTTCCATTTAAAAAATCATAAGTTTGAGTCGTATCTCCAAAACCATACCCCGAAAAAAAATTTTGGGTGCGCCACTGGATTCTGCGTGAACTTTTATATGGGATGAGATTTTAATTTGACATTTTTGCTGAGAAACCTCGTAGATATAGAGGGGGTCCAAAAAGTATAAATTTTCGAAATCGCCCTGTATCTCATAAACGGAAACAGTTATGCAAAATCTGATTAGGCCATCTTGAGTTTCACAAAAATGTGGCACACGACCGCGAAACCCGCAAGGTTCTATCTCCAAAGATAACTGAGATATCCCACAAAAGCATCGAAAACTGGACACACTGTACATTTTGGATATTACCTAAGGGAGGGATCAGTGAAGCAAACCAAGAGTATTATTTGATAATTGTATTAACTGAAAGTAGGACATTTCAGGTCCTATCAAATGAAAGGTCTCTGCTCGAATTTTACGAAAATCAATTTTTGAAGGGCCTCAAGGGCCATATAGTGAATATTATGCCAACTATAGGTAGTTGTATATCAAATGAAAGGTCTCTGCTTGAAATTTACGAAAATCAACTTTTGTAGGGCCTCAAGGGCCATATAGTGAATATTATGCCAACTATAGGTTGTTGTATATCAAATGAAAGGTCTCTGCTTGAATTTTACGAAAATCAATTTTTGAAGGGCCTCAAGGGCCATATAGTGAATATCATGCCAACTATAGGTTGTTGTATATCAAATGAAAGGTCTCTGCTTGAATTTCACGAAAATTAATTTTTGGATGGTCGTCAAGGGCCATATAGTGAATATTATGCCAACTATAGGTTGTTGTATATCAAATGAAAGGTCTCTGCTTGAAATTCACGAAAATCAACTTTTGAAGGGCCTCAAGGACCATATAGTGAATATTATGCCAACTATAGGTTGTTGTATATCAAATGAAAGGTCTCTGCTTGAAATTTACGAAAATCAATTTTTGAAGGGCATCAAGGGCCATATAGTGAATATTATGCCAACTATAGGTTGTTGTATATCAAATGAAAGGTCTCTGCTTGAAATTTACGAAAATCAACTTCTGAAGGGCATCAAGGGCCATATAGTGAATATTATGCCAACTATAGGTTGTTGTATATCAAATGAAAGGTCGCTGCTTGAATTTTACTAAAATCAACTTTTGAAGGGCCTCAAGGGCTATGTAGTGAATAGGAGGCAAAAGTTCGAGATTATCTTTGATACCATGGTATGCATTTGATCTGATTATAACAGATTGAAAAATTGTAATTTCTGTTTGTTTCAGAATTGGAATAACTATAATAAAGAAAAAAATTCTTCATTCAGGAAGGAGTGTATAGTGAACGTTCAAGGCAATAATTAGAAGGGAACGCGCCTCAACTGCATCATCATTGTGGAGAATATTTAGAAAGTATGGTGAATGTACAATGCCAACAAATTGGAGAACGGAACAGCTAGCAGTATGAAGGAATAGCAGTCTAAGCAGAAAAATCATTCCATATCGGAATCTTGTACCTCTCACCACCTTGAGGTTGGTGAGTTATTCCGATGTGAAACTGTTGTTTTTGAAAAAACCATAATTTTTGATTTTGAGAAACAACAATATTGTGTTCTAATTCTAGATGGATCTTACAGAAATAAACAATTCTGCTTCATTGAGTGCCAAGGAAACAGTCAAGTTATCTGATCTTCCTGTTGATACGGCTCAACCTATCCAAAAATTATTTTTCAACTCATGGATACTAAGTTTTGTCCCAAATGTTTTTGTGATCGATCAGTAAATATACATAATTTTTTAACAACGTTGAATAACATTCAAAAGCATATAATAAACCAGACGATAATTCGAACTTATATTGTTCTGAAACTTTAGAAAGTAGTGATCATTGGAATCCTAATGAAAAAAACAAAGAACAAACAGGTTCAAGTGGGTTCTCACTTCTCACAGAGAGACTTTCTATGTTGTTATGTTCTTATATAGTTCATTGAATCAAATAAACGTTTAAACTACTCTATTACGACATTTGGCGACGAGGATGATCACGAATCTTGAAGCCGCAGCACATTCAGACATAAAAGGTTTTCATTTCGATAAATTTTCTCCAGACAAGGAGGAATGGGAATACTATCTACAACGTTTCGAGGTGGAGCTCGAAATTCATGGATTCGACGTTGCTGGAAATGAAACAGCAAAGAAGAATCTACTACTAGCTAAAGTTGGATCAGATCCATTCAAGATATTAGTGGACCATTTCAAACCTGACAAAGTAACTCACAAAACATATGCGGAGCTTATACAAGTATTGAACAAATATTATTGCAAAAAAACCTATGTACTTTCAGAAAGGGTCTCTTTCGCTCTACGTTGGAGACGTGAAGATGAGTCAGTTACTCAGTTTATGACAGTTTTACGAGGCTTAGCAGGTAACTGCGAGTTTGGGACCAACTTGAACGAACGATTACGCGATCAGTTGGTGATTGGTATAAATAATTCAGCTTGGCAACAAGAAATTATTTTGAAATATACAACGAATGATGTGACCTTAACGAATATTGAAACATATGCCCTACAATTGGAACAAGCCTTCATTCATAGCCAACGCCTAGCTTCATTATCGTTATTAAAAAACGATCATTCCAATATAAATAAACTGAGTGGCAGCTACAATCAGGAGATACGCAGGAAAGATAGCCCCCAGAACACCGCTAGGGCGAAGATGTTAGATGGGAGAAATCAATGCATGTTTTGTGGCAGTAATCCTCATAGAGAAAATGACACATGCCCTGCTAAGGGAAAAAAATGTTCAGCATGTGGTAAACTAAACCATTTTTCCAAAGTCTGCATTACGGCAGGTCGAGTACATGTTTATAAAAATGCCTCACACACCAGAGGTTCGTTGAATACAAGACACGTACGTGAAGTGGAATCCCCAGGTAGTGATGATGACAAAGACAGTTTTTCATCTACTAATACATCTAATATTCATAGCATTCAATCGAACAGCAAAGTACTGCTGCCCATTTGTGTCGATAACAGACATATTGACATGCTCTATGATCCTGGAGCAGCACATTCAGTCATGGGCAGGAAATTTTGGGAAGAAATTGGCGAACCGAAATTGGAAAAAACAAAGAACTTGATTGCATACACAGATGTCGAGATTCAGACATTGGGTGTTCTTAAAGTGAATGTAGCTGCTTTTGGATGTGAAAAACGTTGGCCTCTATACATCGTTGAAAATAATGATATTCCATTGTTTGGTTTAGATTGGTGCTTGGCATTCAAACTGCCATTACCACCTGGATCAAAGTTGTGTACACTGAAAACAATTGTTAATACGACCAATGATACAATACAGCTAACGAACGATGGTTCAGATACCAAATTGATCATTGAAAATAAAATAAAACAGATGCTAAATGAATATGCGGATATTTTCGAAAACCGCATTGGTACCATTGCAAGCCATACAGCTGAAATACATATCCCAAACAACGTTACACCAAAAGCATTCAGAGCTAGGCCAGTTCCGATTGCACTGCAAAGCCAAGTTACTGCCGAAATACAACGTCTCTAAAAAGAAGATGTGTTGGAACCTGTGGACGCCACACTAACTCCTATAGAATGGGCATCACCCATTGTGGTAGTCGTGAAATCGAATGGTAGTATCCGCATGTGTGGAGACTTCAATGTCACAATAAACCCTCACGTACAAATTGACGACTATCCACTGCCTAGATTCGAAGAGATCACCTCGAAGTTATGTGGTGGTACTCACTTCTCCAAGATCGATTTGAAAGACGCTTATCTTCAACTTCCAGTTCACCAAGATTCTCGTAAATATCTGGTAATTTCAACTCATCGAGGTTATTTCACATACAAAAAATTACCTTTTGGAGTTTCGTTCGCACCATCTCATTTTCAACGGACTATGGATCAGCTATTGAGTGGAATAGATGGTGTAGTCTGCTATCTAGACGATATCCTCATAACAGCTCCTTCGTCACAGTAACATCTATCTCGTGTACAGCAGGTCCTTCAACGTTCACAAACAGCAGGCATAACAACTCAAAGATCTACGTGTGCATGGTTTCAAGAGAGTGTAATATACTTGGGACATCGTATAGACCAAGAGGGTTTGCATCCAACCAGAGAGCGCATCCAAGCTATCAGGGACATGCCTGTTCCTAAAAATGTCTCAGAGTTGAGATCATTCCTAGGATCCATTACATACTATGGGCGTTTCATACAGAACTTGCATAGTATATGTTCACCCTTACATCGTTTATTGAGAAAAAACTCCAAATGGGAATGGAACTCTAATGACAATCGAATTTTTAGCGAACTCACAAATATTCTCTCTTCTAATGATACCCTAGTCCATTACAGCATGAATTTACCCTTATATGTATCTAGTGATGCTTCGGATAAAGGTGCAGGTGCTGTACTTTTTCATAAATTTCCAGATGGATTTTTACGTCCAATAGCATTTGTTTCACGTTCATGGTCTGATGTTGAGAGTAGATACAGCACCATCGACAAGGAGGCTTTAGGTATTATATATGCGGTGACAAAATTTCATCAGTATTTATATGGCAGACATTTTACACTGTTGACAGACCACAAACCACTTCAATATATATTCAGTGAACATAGGAATACCCCTAAAGTGGCAAGCAATCGCCTTCTTCGATGGGCGATCATTCTGAGTTCTTATAATTATACAATTGCTTACCATCCTGCAAAGGATAATGCCCCAGCAGATTTACTGTCTCGTTTGCCACTCAGCGATACAAACATCACCCCGAACGAGGAGATAGGAATCCCAAAGCGTGGGCATCTGTTACATCTTCGATTGCATCATCTACCTGTTACCAAGAAACTTTTGAAGAAGAAAATAGAAGAAGATGCGATTTTTCGACAAATATGCAAACATATGGAGTTAGGATGGCCGCAGAAGAAATACGTACCAATTGATCTACTTCCATTTTACGAGAAACGAGATGAATTATCGTTTGAAGAAGGTATTTTACTATGGAAAGGCCGAATTTGCATACCAAAAGACTTACGAACAGAGGTACTACACATGCTTCATGACGGGCATCCAGGTATCAATGCTATGCAGTCCTTAGCGAGGATCCATGTTTATTGGCCAAAGATAGATCAGTGTATCATCGATTTCGTTAAAGAATGCGCTCCATGCCAAGAATCACGACAAAATGAACAGAGATTACCACTGTATCCATGGGCTGCTCCAGCCGAACCATGGGCCAGAATTCACATAGATTTTGCAGGCCCTTTCCAGGGAAAGATGTGGCTAATAGTTGTCGATGCTTATTCTAGATGGCTTGAAGTGATTCCAGTAAATAATACCACCACAGCAACAACGATAACAGCTCTTTGTGACATTTTTGCCCGTTTCGGATTAGTGAAAATCATTGTTTCTGACAACGGCCCACAGTTCACCTCAGAGGAGTTCGCCACTTTTTGTCGAGACAATGGCATCAGCCACGTGAAAGTTACACCATACCATCCACGATCGAATGGATTGGCAGAGCGTATGGTCAAAACTTTTAAGGACAGAATGAGCGTGATAGACGAACCTGACCAGCACAAACGTTTGAACAATTTCTTATTATCATACAGAAATACAGTCCAACGTTCGACAGATAGGAGTCCCAGCGAATTGATGTTTGGTAGGAGGCTCAGGGGTATCTTCGACCAACTCAAACCTGATATACAGAGAAACATGGAACATTCAAAGTTGAATCAAGCAAAAACATACGACCGAGGCACTAAGGAGCGCTATTATGAACAGGATGAACTTGTCTGGGTAAACAACCCTCTGAAGAGAGGTTCTATCCCTGGAAAGGTGATCGACCAAACAGCGCCTTACTCCTACATCGTTGAGGTAGGGGGAGTACATAAGAGAAAACATGCAGACCAACTACGACCTCGCCAGAATCAAAATGACGCTCCTTCAAATAATGATATTGAATTGATGGCTAGGCCGAGTCAATTCCCAGATATCACTGCATCCTGTAGCGATGTTGTGTCTTCCTCTAGAATGAGTCAATCACCAGATGGCAGTGCATTCAAGAGCGATGCTGTGTCTTCTCCTGTACATGATATAACAATCCCACATAACGAAGATGAGTCGGAAACTGAACGAAACCTGATTCCACTGGTGGGTATTACCGAAGATCAAGGACCTCAGGCTAGCCAGGTGCCGATTCCAACGCCAAGGCGAAATCCTCCAAGGCATCGAGTGGTACCTGCTCGTTTTCGTGTCGACATATGAGAAATACCTGCATTTGTTGGAGGGAGACGAAATGTAGTATCACTCTCTATATAGTTCAGTCATCAGAGTTTCAACCAAGTCGGCCAAGGGATGGTCTGACAAGCGATGACGGGGATTTGGCAGTTTGATAGACAGATCTTGAATAGTCAGAGACTTTCTATGTTGTTATGTTCTTATATAGTTCATTGAATCGAATAAACGTTTAAACTACTCTATTACGACAGTCAGTCTGGAAGTTAACATCAATAAAGTTGAGATGGGTAATGGAGGTCCATCTTTCATCAAATTACCTGATCAAATAATCAATAAAACTGCATGTCTTAATGTCAAAAATGATGATGATGCTTGTTCCGCATGGTCTGTACTATCATGCTTATACCCAGCAAAATTAAATGCATCCAGAACTTCTTCATATCCACATTATAGCAATATTTTTGACTTGACAGGTATCGAGTTTCCCATGAAAATCCATCAAATTACCAAATTTCAAAGTCTTAATAATGTTTCTATAAACGTGTTTACTCTGGAAAAAAACAATGGAAAATTCACCACTATACCTATAAGAATAACTAGAAATAAGATACCAGATCGTCATGTGAATCCACTAATGTTCCAAGAAGATTATTCTGTGAATTATGAGGAGGAGGAGGAGGAGGAGGATATTTCATTTTCTGATGATGAACTGTATGAAGATTCAAATCAGTACCACTTCTGTTGGATAAAAGATTTATCAAGATTAGTTTCCAATCAGCTAGGACATAAAAAACAATTTCTGTGTGATAGATGTTTGAACTATTTCAGTACACGAGAAAAATAAGATTCTCATGATGTTGTTTGTGTAGAAGTTAATAAGTGTAAAATATCATTTTTCGATGAAAAATACATATCATTTAAAAATTTCCGATATAAAGAAAAAACACCTCTCGTTGTTTATTGCGACTTTGAGTCATTGCCTCTTCCATTTGAAGAACAAGAGGGTAGGAAAATGATTATAACTTCACGTTATCAAAAACATGAAACTTTCAGTGTTGGTTATTATTTAAAATGTAATTATAATCAAAATTTATCGAAGTTCAAGAGTTTCAGAGGTGTAAATTGCATTGATTGGTTCGTGAACAAATTAGATGATCTTGCAAAGTTAATTGATGAACAAGAAGTTCAAAATAATGAAGTGTGTCATATTTGTGAAAAACCTTTCAAGCAATCTGATACCATAGCTCAATATCATAACCATTCCACAGGTGAATTTCGTGGATTATGTCATTCAAGTTGTAACATAAATTACCGAAATTCTTATTTTGTTCCAGTTTTTTTTTCATAATTTGAGTGGCTACGACAGCCACTTCATCATCAAGGATTTAGCGAAACATTCATATATTACCCTACTCCCTATAAACATAAAAAAATATATAAGCTTCACCCAACATATTGCTGGATCTAAAGTAAAATTCAGATATGTTGATTCCTATAGATTCATGTCATTCAAATTGGAAGATCTGGTATTGTTTCTAGATAAATCAGAATTTGTCAATATGAGAAATTAATTTTCTGATCTTGATGAAAATAAATTTAATTTATTGTGTAAGAAAGGTGTATTTTGCTATGATTATTTGGATAACATCGATAAACTTGTAGCAACAAAATTACCGAGTAAAGATAACTTCTATAGTAAATTAATTGATGAGCATATTACAGATGAGGATTACGATCATGCAAAAAAGGTTTGAGATACATTTCAAATTGAATCATTAGGGGATTATTCTGATCTTTATTTGAAAACAGATATCATGTTGTTAGTCGATGTATTTGAAAATTTCAGAAAAATATACGGATTGGACCCTGCACATTACTATACTTCAACAGGTTATACTTGGGATTGCATGTTGAGATATACTGAATGTAGGCTGGATACTATTCAAGATGTTGATGTACTCATAGAGAAGGGAATGAGAGGTGGCGTCAGTCAGTGTTCAAATAGACATTCCATTGCTAATATTAAATATATGTCAAATTTCAAAAACAATGAACCGTCAAAGTACATTATGTACTTTGATGTTAATAATTTATATGGATGGGCCATTTGCCAAGACCTTCCCCATTCGGATTTTGAATGGTTGGAAAATCTTGAAAATTTCAATGTCAATGGAATTTCAGATGAATGCCAATTTGGTTATATTCTGGAAGTTGATCTCAATTACCCTGAATGTATCCATGATCTCCATAGAGATTTATCTCTTGCACCTGAAAAACTAATTCCTCCTAATTCAAAATTATCAAAGCTGATGACTACATTATATGATAAAGAAAAATATATTTCACACTATAAAAGTTTGAAACAATATTTGGCCAACGGATTAGTAGTCGATAAAATTCACAGAATTTTGAGGTTCAGGCAATCAAAGTGGTTAAAACCATATATTGATCTGAATTCAGATTTGCGTAGAAATTCAAAAAATGAGTTTGGTAAGGTTACTTTCAAAACGATGATGAATGCCGTTTATGGTAAGACTATGGAAAATCTGCGGAAACATAGGATAATTGAATTGGCGAAAAGTTGGGATGGTCGATATGGTGCAAAACATCTAATTTCCAGTCCTAGTTTTCATAACCGAACTATATTTGATGAAATGCTGATGGCAATTGAAATGAAAAAAACCAATATAATATTCAATAAACCCTTGTATGGCAATCTTAGATATATCCAAAACTTGTGTTTACAGTTTTCATTACGATTACATGTTGAAAAAATTCAAATTACCAGATTGTAAGTTGCTTTATACAGATACAGACAGTCTCATATATGAATTACATTGTGATGATGTGTATATGAAGAAGTAATCAAAAAAGATTTGACCAAATTTGATACAAGTGATTACCCTATAGATGATAAATAAAGTATACTGTTAGTGAATAAAAAAGTGTCCGGTTTGATGAAAGATGAAATGCTGGGGGAAAATATAACTGACTTTGTTGGTCTACGTTCAAAACAATATACTTTTCTAGTCAATAGTAATAAACCAAACACTGAGGGTGGAAAAAAGTGTATTGAAAAGTCAAAAGGTGTAAAATTTTATGTAGTCAAGAAAAAAATAACATTTGACGATTATTTGGACTGTTTGAAAAATAATAAGGAGAAATATGAGAAGCAAAGAAACATCCAATCACATTCACATGAAGTTTATTCTATTGAACAAACGAAAATAGTTTTGAGTACATTCGATGACAAGAGGTATTTAATTGATGATTCCACAGATACTTCACCTTATGGTCATTACAGTATTCTTAAGGTTGGTTGAGATTTCGCTATGGAATCCATTCAAATTTAGATATATCTTGTATGATGAAATGTTTTTTATGTAAACCAATTGTGTATTTCTAATTCTATGAGATAAAAGTATTCTTGAGGTTGGTCGTGATATCGCTATGGAATCCATTCAAATTCATGTAACAATTCAGTCTGGCAAAATGTTGTATGTGACACCAAATTTGTACTCGAATTCCTGTACTGAATTTGAATGTAAAATCTAAATTTTCGAAATAAATATCTCTAGAACACATTGTTTTTTTATTATTTTTTATTCATTGTATTCATAACATCATTTTTATAATATAACAAACATTCTCTGAATGCATATCCTTCCACACTTTTACTCAAAATATCACAAATTGCAATGATAATAGATTCTTCATTCAATTTATTATTGGATTGCACCAAAAGTTTTTTAGCTAGTTCCAGAATATTATGATAAAAACTATAGAATGATAAATTTTTCAGCATTATCTATTTTATGTTGAATGATTATGTTGTCAAAATATATGATATTCCGGACAGATTCTTCTCTCAAATATATTGTAGCATTGGTAGCACTCTGCACTTTCAAAATTTTTATATCCATGAAAGTTGTTGGTGTTATCTTCACTTGTTCATCACTGTCTAAGTCTTGTACTTCAGCTGGATCACTGTCCATCTCCATGAATTCGATCAGCAGTTTACGGAAAATGAACATAACATTTGCCCATTCAATAGTGTTGAATGATATGGAATCATTATTTTTTTTCAGCCTGATTGCTGATTCGGAACATCTAGCAACACTCATACCGCAACCTATTTCCAGTGGTGGATCTTCAATTTTGAATGAAGATTCCAAAATATATGGTCCATCATTGATTATTCTTTGTTTGATCATTCGATTTATTCTTTCTACTTCACTCCAATTATCGCTGGTAGTTTCCGAACTGACATAATCACTATCGAAACACATTGTTTCAACTAACATACTTGGATTAAACGTAGATCTTATTTATAGTACACCTGAAGGTTTCTGGTGGTGAAAGGTAGCAGCAGTGAAAAGTAGCAGCAGTGAAAGGTAAAACATTGCGAGTTACACAACGTTACCTTTCATGATCCATGAATTGTGCGATTTATCAAGGCCGAGCCACTTAACATACATTTTATTTACTTTTGTTCTCAATACTTTTTCAATCAAATATACATCGGTATACTTCACTTTCTGTAATTCTTATTCATGAAATGCACCTTGAATTGGATTCTTCGACATGTCTTGCAAGTGATATGTTGTCGGGTTGGTTGCACGAATTTTTATAATTTTAAATACTTCATTCGACCAATTTGGGGTGTAACCTTTAGGAAACGCCTCTAGAAATTCACTTATTCGAACATGATCATTTTCTTTATACTTTGGTTGGTTAGTTGTTCTCATATGACTATAAACCGTTTTCAAAAGTAACTGTTCGTTTCTCCCATTCACTTGCACTGGTTTCAACCCGATGGTTCTGTGTTTTTTGTCATTGTACATTGAAACGATATCTGCTAGAATGTGTGTCCATTTATAATTACCTTGGAGACTAAATTGTTTCCACATCATATTTTTTAATGTTCTATTCACACGTTCTAAAATGATGGCTTTCACACTAGAAGATCTGCTATAATGGTTTATCTTGAATTTCTGCATAAGCTCATTGAATTCTTTATTATAGAATTCTCGCCCTCGGTCAGTATGTAAATTTTTTGATGTTGATACTGATAGAATTTTCTTCATGGCATGTGTGACATCTTTTGCTGACTTACTTTTGACAGCTTCACACCAAACGTATTTGGAGAATGCGTTGATGACAACCAAAATATATTTGTATCCCTTGTTGAATTTAGCATATGGAATCATTTCAACCAAATCTTCTTCCCACAAATCATTCAATCCTTTGAGTATGACTCGTCTTCTATGAAATCGTCACCTCGCAGGTTTATGATGTTTCTCTACCACCTCTTTCTTAATATCAGACATACTTGGTGATGGGAGAATGCACGACTAACTGAAGGTATAAATTATCGTCAGTAACATTTGGCTTAGCAATGAATTTCAAAGTTGTGCCTCTTGTCAATTTCTGACCAATTAAGTCTCTAGCTTCTATTGTATTATTGTTGACAGCAACTGATGATTTACTTGGATAATTATCTATGGCAATTATAAGCCGCTCTCTCAGAGGAAATGTATAATCAACTGAATTATTATTTAATTCATATTGCCATAGTGTTGGGAGTCGCTTAGTCACTTCTGATATAGTTCCACTAATGGTAATAACACTTTCACTGTATAGCTGAAATATATTCACAGGTTGTTGATCAACAGAGTAGTTTCGCTGGGATTGATCTACTCGTTGTGGTTTCAACATATGTCTGCCAAATTTATCTATAGGCATGATACCTGTACTGGAGAAACTAAATGAATAAACACAAAATTTGTTGTGTACAATTATTTATTTGATTATTTTCGCTTCTCTTAGCTCTTCAATTACATATACTATCTCATTGTTATGACCAGTATAACCTGCATATTGTTCCGCTATAAGTAATTTCAATCTCTCGACCAAATTCATTGTAGTCATCATAATATTTGTAATCTATTTTCTTGTTATTGAGTTTAATCGTCGCCATTCCTTTTCCACTTACAGATTGGGATCTAGTGAGTATCCGACGTTTTTCCAAGAGTTTTTTTCCAACTTGTTTAGCCATAGAATGAAGTGACGTTACTCTAGGCTTGATTTTAGTTGTAAATTTTTCTGCACTTGATGTTGATAGACCGTTCGAAGGATTATACTGCAAATAAATGGCATAAGTGTTTTCAACAATGTCAATGTAGTTATCGACATATTTGGGTATGTATCCGAGTGGATGTTTTTTGAACATCAATTCATAAAGACCTGGTGTACCGTTAAAGGATACTTCATTTATCTGAAAATGTGGACCAAGGAATTCTATAACACTATCACCTATCATCCAAATATCCGTTGTGAGTTCATATCTGACACCGAATGTATGATCAAATTGATCTGGATCACTTGTGAATATATCTTCAATGTAAGCCCTAGAAAGAGGTTTCTCATATTTTTCCAAATATTTCTCTAATTCTGGTTGTCGAACAGCCTGGAGAATCTCAACTTGTTGTCGTAATTGCCCGAGACTCTGATCGAAATAACTTATTTCCGGTTCATGTAAGAATGTTTCTTCAATTTGTGGAATCGTTTGGAATGTTTCTTCATTTTGTGGAGTCGTTTCATCTGGCACCAATTTATAATACTGTTTCTGTTGGGGAGTTGAAAATGAATCAGGTTCAGTTTTCTCCACTTTAGGAACTGCCGTTTCATTGATTGATGATAGTAATCTTCTTAAAGGATCAGTTATTGGTTCATATGTTTTTTTCCAATGAAGTTTTCGATTGAGCAATATCTGACTTGAGCCCTTGGTATTTTTCCTTGACAGATTGTCTGACTTTCACCAACTGTTTTGCTAGATTAACCTCCATAACTATACTGTTACCTGACGAATGATTCACATCAAATCAAACAATCAAAATTTCATTGAATCCTTCCCTATATCTACCTTTCCCGATATCTCCATCCTTGACAACAAATCCATGATTCTCCTTCCAACAGAATGAACACAACTCAGAAAATTTCTTCGTTTACCCTGCATATCATAGTTACCGCTGCTGTCCAGTTTGAACCCAATTCCGGGCCGACATGCAAGGAGCTCAGCGATTTGCTCTTCTTGCGACCAAATTCATCGATAGCGTTATACATCTTCCACAAAAAACCACTGAACGTGAACTAACAAGATCTGAATTGAACACGCGACTTTTCACGGCGTCTACTAGTTAACCCCCATATCTCTCTCTCTCTCTTTCACTATCTTTCTCTTCCTCATCCTCTTTGATGCCTCTATATCGCACAATAATCTGGATTTGTGATTCCGATCTTTGTTAAAATAATAAGCATTCGTATTCAAATGTTTTATTACTATATCCTATTATTTACAAAAATGAATTGGAAAAATTGACGCTAGAAATTTTCTATGAACCGATGCATCTCCCTCTCATCATCGGTGTCCAACTCCATGGCCTACCGAAGGTGTTCATCGATACCGTAGTATCGATTTCTACGCTCGTGGCGGATTCGACGACGTTGACGACGGCTTTCCTGTCGCCTTGCGCGCCGCTGGACCCTTGCAGCTTCCTCCCTCTCACGTTCTTCGACCATCCACTCCTCCTCAGCCCTCCTTCCTACATCTCCTACGGCCTGATCATCGTCGTCTATGACGATAATATCATTTTCCCCCTGCTGCCGGAGTTGACGTATAATATTATTTATCGTCATATAGGCGCCGCCATCCTCGTTCCTATCAGCCGTAGTTGGATCACATGGGCCTTCTGGTGAATGCGGGTGCTGGTAGGACGGTCTCGCAACCCCGTCGTTGGTGGTGGTGCTATCAGCTTCTGCGATGGCTACACAAGTCACTGATGGATTCATTTTGCTGGTTGAATTTCAAACTGAATGATTCGAGAAGAGTGATTGAATTTATATCAGTGAGTCGGAGTGGGATCGCTGGCCGTGTTGTTAGAATAAGTGGTGGGATAGGTTGTGGTGGGAAAAAGTAGTTCATATCAGTTGGTTTATTGAAATAAAAAAATTCACATACTCTCTAATATGTACATTCATCTTTATGAGATACAACACTAAAAACTTACTGATAATTGAACATATATATACATTACCTAACCTATAGACTCAAAACTAACCTAATATTGGACTTATGTACATAACCTAGCCTATAGTGAATTATATACAACTATCACTACGTGTCACCCAAGTACTCCCTATTCAGCCGATTATAATGCTCAAAGCGAGCTTTTCCCGTTTCACAGTCCCGTCGAAATTTTTCTTCAGCTTCCAGCTGTCGATCCATCTCGGCGAGGCGTGGAAGCAGCGCTTCTCTTTGCGCTGAGAGGGAGCGCGACCTGCTTTCACTAACCGCAATCTGAGTATCCACGTTCGCATTCCACTGCTCCAACTCGACATCATATTTTTTCATGAGATGTTGCGGTGGCAGTGGAATGCGTGCATGAATATGAGCATTATCATCGGCCATTATATCTCTTACAGCAACAATAACGTTCTCCTCAACCGGATGCTGTTCTTGCAAACGTGGTTCATCCACACTTGTCGAATCACTTTCATGTCGATTAGCCGGATGCACCACATCTACGCGAATCACATTAATTGCTGATGTCGGCTTCAGTTGATTCGAACGTTGCTGTGTACTGCTCGAGGGGGCGTTTTTTTTGTGGGACGCATACCACTCTGAAACATCACCACCTCGATAGGGATTCGCTTTGCCACGATTATCGGGGAACTTGTGTAGAACCGAAGGTTCTACTTTGACACCAATCTTTCCCTTCTTCTTTTCCACAGAAGTTCCCCGATAATCTGCCTTGGATTTAACAGATGACGATGACGATGACGACGACGACGACGACGACGACGACGACGACGACGACGACGACGACGACGACGACGACGACGACGACGACGACGACGGTGAAGGTGACGCTGCCGATTTCTTCTTCACAATGTGAAGCTTTTTTCCAATCCTTGGTGATTGGAAATCATCATCATCACTATCATCACCATCATCATCATCATCATCATCGCCATTCCCACCTCTCTTCAAGCAAGCTCTCTTGGGTGCTGATGACGTCGGTTGCGGCGGAAAAATTTTCCGCCCTTTAGTGGCTCTGACAGGCCTCGCGAATACTCCATCGCTACTGGCGTCAACACCGCCCAATGATGTGCTAGAGCGCAGCGACACCTCACCGACATCTGGTGTAAGAGGTACTTGGGGTGATTCGAAAATGTCTTGCCAGGCTTCATCACTCTCTAGGTACTCCCTAACTTGTTGGCTGAGCCACTTCTTCTGGCTATCAGTTCGGTCCTCAGGGTCTTCTGGGATGTCAGCGATGTTCATGTCTGTAACAATGAGAATAGAAAATGAAACAATTTATAAGCTATGATTGTAGGAAGTATATACTAACTCGAAATAGGAAGATCCTGCATCGCGTCTCATTCGATGAATGCGACATTCAAACTGCTCTGGGCGTCGGACATGTCTGAAACAATAGAATAACATATAGTATCCTCACGTAGTATGAGTAAGATGAAATGAAACAAGATGGATCCAGTCGCCATAAAGATACTCACCTAAATGCTGCTCGGTGTTGTAGTATAGCGTGTGGAATAAACTTGGCTCGTGTATCTGCAGTTCGCTGCCAAGGTAGATATTTCTGCGATGCTGTATAAAGCTGATCAAGAGTGTGTTCTGGTACTAGCTGATGTCTGCTAACAAAATGAGGAGTCGGTGTGTGCACCTCCAGTTTCATCCACTCACACCCCCACCAATTCTTAGCCACACCCATTTTCACCATTACCGCCACCACTAGCCCTCTCCCTGTCGCCTCTCCTACTCTAATTCTCCCTCCTCCGAATGCAACTGTCGCCTCTCCCACTCCAACTCTTCCTCCTCCGAATGCAAATATCTTCCCTGGAATGATTGCAGTGAGGAATATTAATACGGATTGGTTGGTGTAAAAAAAAACGATTCAATGAAATAATAATGTCCATTCATTATGTATATAAAAAATCGGGTTATCATAACAGAATTAAAATTAATATAAACAACTCCAAAGATTATAGCAAGAATATAAGTACGGCTGAATATAAGCGTATACTATCTTCTGAAATTGAAGAAATAATTTATTCATATATATATATATATATATTTACAAGGAAGAGATTAGTAGACATAGCCCTCATGGATAAATAACCGTAGACACGTGTTTCGGGCTTTCGGCCCTCATCAGTACGGTGAAAAAGTGTGCAACAGGCAGGCAACACTTGGTGGAAAAAGAAACAACAAATCAGCGGAGTCAACAAACAGAAGCCAGCCGCACATTTGTGGTTTCGGTTAGCAGACCCTGAGGTCTCAGGGAAACTGCTAACGTCACCACGGAGGCATCTATAGCTACCTGCGTGACATCCGTGTCCAGGAGTAAAAACAATGAAATGAAGGTGATATCGAGGGAACTGTGAAAAAACAAGGAAGAGATTAGTAGACATAGCCCTCATGAATAAATAACCGTAGACACGTGTTTTGGGATTTCGGCCCTCATCAGTACGGTGAAAAAGTGTGCAACAGGCAGGCAACACTTGGTGGAAAAAGAAACAACAAATCAGCGAAGTCAACAAACAGAAGCCAGCCGCACATTTGTGGTTTCGGTTAGCAGACCCTGAGGTCTCAGGGAAACTGCTAACGTCACCACAGAGGCAGCTATAGCTACCTGCGTGACATCCGTGTCCAGGAGTAAAAACAATAAAATGAAGGTGATATCGAGGGAATTGTGAAAAAACAAGGAAGAGATCAGTAGACATAGCCCTCATGAATAAATAACCGTAGACACGTGTTTCGGGCTTTCGGCCCTCATCAGTACGGTGAAAAAGTGTGCAACAGGCAGGCAACACTTGGTGGAAAAATAAACAACAAATCAGCGGAGTCAACAAACAGAAGCCAGCTGCACATTTGTGGTTTCGGTTAGCAGACACTGAGGTCTCAGGGAAACTGCTAACGTCACCACGGAGGCAGCTATAGCTACCTGCGTGACATCCGTGTCCAGGAGTAGAAACAATAAAATGAAGGTGATATCGAGGGAACTGTGAAAAAACAAGGACGAGATTAGTAGACATAGCCCTCATGAATAAATAACCGTAGACACGTGTTTCGGGCTTTCGACCCTCATCAGTACGGTGAAAAAGTGTGCAACAGGCAGGCAACACTTGGTGGAAAAAGAAACAACAAATCAGCGGAGTCAACAAACAGAAGCCAGCCGCACATTTGTGGTTTCGGTTAGCAGACCCTGAGGTCTCAGGGAAACTGCTAACGTCACCACGGAGGCAGCTATAGCTACCTGCGTGACATCCGTGTCCAGGAGTAGAAACAATAAAATGAAGGTGATATCGAGGGAACTGTGAAAAAACAAGGACGAGATTAGTAGACATAGCCCTCATGAATGAATAACCGTAGACACGTGTTTCGGGCTCTCGGCCCTCATCAGTACGGTGAAAAAGTGTGCAACAGGCAGGCAACGCTTGGTGGAAAAAGAAACAACAAATCAGCGGAGTCAACAAACAGAAGCCAGCCGCACATTTGTGGTTTCGGTTAGCAGACCCTGAGGTCTCAGGGAAACTGCTAACGTCACCACGGAGGCAGCTATAGCTACCTGCGTGACATCCGTGTCCAGGAGTAGAAACAATAAAATGAAGGTGATATCGAGGGAACTGTGAAAAAACAAGGACGAGATCAGTAGACATAGCCCTCATGAATGAATATCCGTAGACACGTGTTTCGGGCTCTCGGCCATCATCAGTACGGTGAAAAAGTGTGCAACAGGCAGGCAACACTTGGTGGAAAAAAAAACAACAAATCAGCGGAGTCAACAATCAGAAGCCAGCCGCACATTTGTGGTTTCGGTTAGCAGACCCTGCGGTCTCAGGGAAACTGCTAACGTCACCACGGAGGCAGCTATAGCTACCTGCGTGACATCCGTGTCCAGGAGTAAAAACAATAAAATGAAGGTGATATCGAGGGAACTGTGAAAAAACAAGGAAGAGATTAGAAGACATAGCCCTCATGAATAAATAACCGTAGACACGTGTTTCGGGCTTTCGGCCCTCATCAGTAGGGTTAAAAAGTGTGCAACAGGCAGGCAACACTTGGTGGAAAAAGAAACAACAAATCATCGGAGTCGACAAACAGAAGCCAGCCGCACATTTGTGGTTTCGGTTAGCAGACCCTGAGGTCTCAGGGAAACTGCTAACGTCACCACGGAGGCAGCTATAGCTACCTGCGTGACATCCGTGTCCAGGAGTAGAAACAATAAAATGAAGGTGATATCGAGGGAACTGTGAAAAAACAAGGACGAGATTAGTAGACATAGCCCTCATGAATAAATAACCGTAGACACGTGTTTCGGGCTTTCGGCCCTCATCAGTACGGTGAAAAAGTGTGCAACAGGCAGGCAACGCTTGGTGGAAAGAGAAACAACAAATCAGCGGAGTCAACAAACAGAAGCCAGCCGCACATTTGTGGTTTCGGTTAGCAGACCCTGAGGTCTCAGGGAAACTGCTAACGTCACCACGGAGGCAGCTATAGCTACCTGCGTGACATCCATGTCCAGGAGTAGAAACAATAAAATGAAGGTGATATCGAGGGAACTGTGAAAAAACAAGGACGAGATTAGTAGACATAGCCCTCATGAATAAATAACCGTAGACACGTGTTTCGGGCTCTCGGCCATCATCAGTACGGTGAAAAAGTGTGCAACAGGCAGGCAACACTTGGTGGAAAAAGAAACAACAAATCAGCGGAGTCAACAATCAGAAGCCAGCCGCACATTTGTGGTTTCGGTTAGCAGACCCTGCGGTCTCAGGGAAACTGCTAACGTCACCACGGAGGCAGCTATAGCTACCTGCGTGACATCCGTGTCCAGGAGTAAAAACAATAAAATGGAGGTGATATCGAGGGAACTGTGAAAAAACAAGGAAGAGATTAGTAGACATAGCCCTCATGAATAAATAACCGTAGACACGTGTTTCGGGCTTTCGGCCCTCATCAGTACGGTGAAAAAATGTGCAACAGGCAGGCAACACTTGGTGGAAAAAGAAACAACTGTTTGTTGACTCCGCTGATTTGTTGTTTCTTTTTCCAGCAAGTGTTGCCTGCCTGTTGCACACTTTTTCACCGTACTGATGAGGGCCGAAAGCCCGAAACACGTGTCTACGGTTATTTATTCATGAGGGCTATGTCTACTAATCTCTTCCTTGTTTTTTCACAGTTCCCTCGATATCACCTTCATTTTATTGTTTCTACTCCTGGACACGAATGTCACGCAGGTAGCTATAGCTGCCTCCGTGGTGACGTTAGCAGTTTCCCTGAGACCTCAGGGTCTGCTAACCGAAACCACAAATGTGCGGCTGGCTTCTGTTTGTTGACTCCGCTGATTTGTTGTTTCTTTTTCCACCAAGTGTTGCCTGCCTGTTGCACACTTTTTCACCGTACTGATGAGGGCCGAAAGCCCGAAACACGTGTCTACGGTTATTTATTCATGAGGGCTATGTCTACTAATCTCTTCCTTGTTTTTTCACAGTTCCCCCGATATCACCTTCATTTTATTGTTTTTACTCCTGGTCACGGATGTCACGCAGGTAGCTATAGCTGCCTCCGTGGTGACGTTAGCAGTTTCCCTGAGACCTCAGGGTCTGCTTACCGAAACCACAAATGTGCGGCTGGCTTCTGTTTGTTGACTCCGCTGATTTGTTGTTTCTTTTTCCACCAAGTGTTGCCTCCCTGTTGCACACTTTTTTACCGTACTGATGAGGGCCGAAAGCCCGAAACACGTGTCTACGGTTATTTATTCATGAGGGCTATGTCTACCAATCTCTTCCTTGTTTTTTCACAGTTCCCTCGATATCACCTTCATTTTATTGTATATATATTTATATATGTATAGTACAAAAAGACTAGATAAAGGATATAAAACATCATATTACATGAGGACTAGATAAAAAATAAATATGAATATATAAATCGCGGTTAATGTATCTGTCTGAGGTTGGGATACAGAGTTCGCTATCATTATCAATGAGGTTCGGACTGTTCCATCAACATTTTTATCAAGTCGTCCAAATTATCGCTCGAATTTGATTTTTTTTCAGATGTTTGCATTGTAGCAGATATTGCTTGTTGTAACCAAAGCATATTACGTTCAGCACTCGTTTGATAAAATTCAATATCGCTATGCCCCCAAGGTCAAGTTTTTACTGTATTAGGTATAATAAACCGTTTATCGTCATGGTATGAAAGGGCGACTTTGTTTTTCATTTCAGTATGAATATCGTGACGATCAATGCGAAAAGTATTCATTTTTCTGAATATCAAGCCACCATTTTCTACGATTTTCTTATAATCATCCATCGATAATTCACTACTAACAACTGCCCTTGAAATCCCCTTTGCTTTTTCCAATTCGGCAGTCGGAGATTGAACGTAATATGCTTTAGCACCCGTCCCATAAAAACTCACAATAGGATCATTTGGAAATTTGTCCTTCATATTACCCACTACTGATTTTGTTATTGGAATATTAAATTTGTTATCCGCGGGATAATTGGATGTGTCAAAATACCTTATATTTTCCTTCATGAAATTGTAAAAGTTTTCTGTTTCTATTTTGAGTATCAATGAATCCGTATCGGTATACAATAGCCACGATTTACCAGAGGAATTCTTCTCAATGCATTCATACAAAAAGTTATATATAACAACTTTTGACAAATCTAGTATGCTGAAACCTAAATACAACGGTTTATCATAATGCACCCTAACTTTTCCCATATGAATTGCTACGAAATTATCATGGAATACTTTACAGGTCTTATAATTGGGTAGTGCTATTAATGCATTAGCACCCTTTTTCTTCGTGATACTCTCCCAATGAGTTACGAGTTTGATATCGCTCCTTTTATCAACATTTTCCATGGTTTTGCCATAAACTGAGTTGACCATATTCTTATATAAACTCTTATCAGCTTTATTCGTACTTTTATTACGCATTTCTGTATTAAGGTCAACATACTCTTTCAACCACGGGGATTGCTTGAATTTGAGTACTCTATGGGTTTTAATCAAGGTCAAACCGTTTTCTATAGCCTGTTTGAGATTTCTGTGATGAACAATATATTTTATATTATTCGACAAATTGGGAATCAGTTTTTTCAGCTTAGATTTCGATCCGGGTGGTGCAATGGATTCCACGAGAAAGGGTAGATCTGAGTGTGCGTCATGTAATTCCTCAGGATAGTATATGTCAACTTCAAGGACATACCCATATGGGCTATCATCTTCAACACCCATGATATTCAACTCCATAATTTCTAGGCTGTTCAACCACCTGAAATCGAATGTTGGTAGCGGCTGTGACATACTATGACCGTACAAGTTAGTTGCATCTAAATACATGATGTATGTTGATGGTTCATTTGGATTGAAGTTTGGGATGAACTTATTATTCGCAACATGGCTCCTCAGACTACATTGACTTATCCCGTCTCTTATTCCTTTTTTGAAAAAATGTATCATATCGATGTCGGTTAACAATTCTAATCCGATTTTTGTGTGTCTCAACATAGCATCCCATGATAAACCGGGTGCTGTAAAGTATTGGCATGGATCTAACTTGTACGTTTTTAAACAAACGTTCCGGAAGTTCTCGAAAGCATCGCATAACAATAAAACATCTGATTTTAAATAGAGATCAGAGTAATCACCGAGTGTTTTACATTGAAACAGATTCCAAACATGCTCAGCTCTTAGATAATCCTCGTCTGAAATATGTTTATTAGATAAATTATCGAAAAAATCATTTTTAGATGGCAAATCTTTGTTATTCAATTTATCCATAGAGGTTATGAAACTATATCGAGAGACTCCCTTCTGCGTCATATATTTGAATTCTACAGGGTCACGAAAATATCTAGCAGTTTCTACAAATTGAGATTCATTCAAATTTTCGGCCAAGGATTGCAGAGGTTGGGCAAGGAATTTGTAGCTATCCAAGAATCGCAGTTTCAAAAATACATTCTGATTCACACCGTTTTTTCCCAAATATTCGTCAACTAAGATATGTTTGGTGAATGAGATATATTTTTCCTTGGTTTGCGCGATACAATCAACTTTCTCTTCTCGATCGAATAGTTGTTTGATGAATAGGTGGCTATCGTAGCCACTCATATTATGAAAAAATATGGGTATGAAATTTGGAATTTTAAAGTTCAAATTACATATTGAATGTGAGGCACCAGATCATTTTTTTTTCTGTTAGATGGCAGTGGTCTCTTACTTTGACGTCACCATATATGAAAGCTTTATCGCAAATTCCACACTCCGTGGCATCAGCGAATTCAACTTCTTCTGCCGGAGTTAATTTTTTCATAGGGACTACACGTTTTAGAAACAAGTTGTAAATTATTTTGCAGTCATTGACTAAATTGGATACGAATTTTTTTGCAGCATCTTTCCCACGGAATGTAACAAATTTCGTGATAGAATTATCGAAAGATCATTTGATAAGGTATGCAAATGAATAAGGCTCATGTGCGAATGTTCTATTAGTGAAGGATTTCTCCGGATCTGGCTGGCTAGTATGTATCGGCTTCAGAACTGATTCGGAATCTGCATAAATAACGAATGGTACTTTCATCTGTTTCTCAAATTTCCCGAATTTCAAAATGTTTGCAGGTACTGAATTTCCAAATTTATCGACTTTGACCTCTGTGGATGGAGTTGTAGTATATGTATGGTTACAATCATTTAGCTGATGGCGTAACAACTTTGTTTCATCTGAGAAATGTATCAAACAGCCGTCGAAAAAAATTTCTTATGCCCCCTGGCAGATATCTGGCTAGATACCAGCCTAGATAAATTCTTTATCCAGCAATAGTGGCTATTTCCGGATTCATCATCTGTGGTCAGGAGTAAATTCACATGTTTACTCATTCTTTTCTTAGAGTAATACAGTGGGCCGACTATCTGATATTGCACTTGATGTTTTTCAAACACACTTTCTAACCCGTAAACGTTGATGGAACAATCATTAAGAATTTCGAATTTTGGGATGCTACTCACTTCAACAGGGAACTCTATACCCACCAAATTCAGAACCGTAGAATAGTGCGGATATAAAGAGGTTTCGCAAACATTAGCCCTTGCCGGATACAGTGCAGACGTCACAGCCCAAGCAAAACAGCACTCATCCTGGTTCACTATGTTCACTACTGCCTTTTTATTCTTTATGAAGCTAGGTAGCTTCATGTAGGAACACCCACGCAGCGGACTGTATTTGTTGATGTTGATTTCCAGAAACATGATTTTTTCTAATGCCCAACCTATAACAATAATACCATCAGATGATAATCAAAAGTGTTGAAAAATATATCAACTCACCAGAATCGCGTTCCTCAAATTCAGTCGTTTGATTCAATAAGATGTCCTTGAATTTGTCAACTACGGCCTCCAAATCCAGCGATGAATCCATGATGTGATTTGGTGTCATGAAGGATTTGATATCGTGAAGATCTTGGGATTGTAAAATATATCTTCCGAATACTTCCATATTCACTTTGATGGAGTGGTGAATCGAGATTATATTATCCAAAAGGGATATTATGGTCGCTTTATTTTCATTAAAAAACGTATTGTAATCCAATACATCAGTTCTGCATCCCAATCTATAACTCACAATACGGCATTTGAACGCATTCTCAATCACATATGCTCCATCCCTATGATTGACGCAAGCGTTTGTTCGATGATCCAATGTCTTTTTATGAGCGCTCATTTTATCAGCTAGAATCATCTTATTGCAAATGGTACATGCCTGCAGATTTCCAGAAGTTGTTGCTTGCTGAGTGTCATTTCCCAGTCGAGGCTTCTTTGCGATAGGAGGGCTCAAATTTACCACACATGCAACTCTTTCATGGCGTCGTTGATTGTCACTACGCGTGAAAGACTTAGCGCACACACTGCAGAATAACATATTGTCCAGATAATGTATCACTCACAAAAACTAATGAGGTTAATGTTGATGGTAGTATTGAGAGAAAACTATGCGCTAACGGACGCAGCTATTGGGTTTATATAAGGAAGAGTCATGACGTAACACACATCGCCCCACTTCTACCAATACGACCTCGACCGTCGAGATCTCTCTCTCTCTCTCTCTCTCTACAACTCAAGGACACTCACACTCAAGGTCACACAACGTCGCATACGGTGCAACCTTCCTTCACGGTCAAGGCCTTTCTCTCTCTACAACTCGAGGCACTCACTCACAAGGTCGCACATGCGGAGGTTACTCTACTCGAGAGCACTCCCGCCCAAGGTCGCTTCTACTCAAGGTCACTACCGTCCGAGGCAACTCCTACTCAGAGTCACTCGTGTTCAAGGCCATTTCTGCATCAAGGTCACTCTGACACGAGGTCACTCTCGCCCAAGGTCACTCCTACTCAGGGTCACTTCCGTACAAGGCGACTTCTGCATCGAGGTCACTCTGACACAAGGTCACTCCGGTCCAAGGTCACTTCTGCTCCAAGGTCACTCCTGTTACAAGGTCACTCCTGTTACAAGGTTACTCCGCCCAAGGTCACTCCCGCCCAAGGTCACTCCGTCCAAGGTCGGAGTAGAGTGACCTCGGGCGGAGAGTCAGAAACGGCTGATCTCATCTACTACTGAGGTTTGTAATGAAAGTTAGTGTTTAAAGTGCCCCATTTATTCCGAAGGAATAGAACACTGACTAGCTCAATGGGCGGTGGTGTGAATGAAAGTGGCAGAGTGTTCAATGTATACTATATTTATTAAAACACAACACAGGTGCTGTTCTGGTATTGCAGTTATGAATTTGGCCCCTCTTTATACTTTACAAGCAGTTGGGTTTTCCCCCTACTGATAATATTATATAACACAGTACTGTTGTCTTTACCTTGGTGATCACCTCAATTCACATAGAACTCTCACTTAATGAAGAAAAAATGGCCTATTTATTAAAACTTTTGCAGATTGATGGTAAACTTCCAGTAGACTGATGACGTAATTCTAATAGCTCTTGCAATATCCAGGTAGAAGTGCCCCAAAATAAACTATAAGACACTTACCAGAGAGCAGAATCTTAGTTTAATGTGTTACATTCCCACTTATACTACTATCTTCTGGACAGTACAGTCCAGGATGGCTCAAAGCAGTAAGATGATGTAAATCCTATGGTGACTACTGCAGGCAAGCGGTCAGCAGCTAGTTAGTTGGACTCCTTGTTTGACAACCAAGAAATCAATCATACAGGGAATGAAACATGTAACTTCAACTTGATAGTCTCAGACTAGATCATGTAGGTTAACCAAAATAACTTCAAGTAAACCAGGAAGTCCATTTACCTACATCAAAAGTCCAAGTACCTCAAGAATTCTAAGTACCTCAAGAATTCCAAGTACAAACCAGGAAGTCCATTTACCTACATCAAAAGTCCAAGTACCTCAAGAATTCCAAGTACCTCGAGAATTCCAAGTACCTTGAGAATTCCAAGTACCTCAAGAAATCCAAGTAACTCAAGAAGCCCTAAAGAGAGAAAACACCTGTAAACGTATTTTCATCTTGGGTGTTTATGATTCTCATTCTCGGAGTAGTACCAGAAATATTACATACCTTTGGATGGTGTGTGGGCTTCACGTGGTGATGAAGATGGCCGGCGAACGAAGACACAATAATCCTCTTCCGAGATTTCCTGAACTCCAAGTCCAGAATGCAGTGGAAGAAATCTCTCTTGATCCCACTAGTAGTGGACAAATAAACCAAATACGATAAGCGATACTCAACGAAATAAAAGACTTCAATCCTATCTTACGTTCCACCGTAGCCAGTCACCAAAATCAGAATCCCAAACACCAGGTCCAGGTAGTGGATGTTCCTTCGTCGTTTTTCGGCTCGTAGGAGGACGGGTTCGGGATCATTTCAAATACAACCAATACACCATTTCCACTGTGCTCACTAGCTACACATATTTATGCAAACAAAAATCGGAAATTCGACCGAAAAAGGACGCTTGAGACGCCATTTTCCCTCCACTCTGAGAAAACTAATTTTCCAGGAAGAATCCCCACTATATTGTTATATCTCTCTCCTAGATTTGGCGTGCAAGAAGAAGGAGTTATGCGCATGACCAATATCACTCATCAAGTCATCACCCAAATGACAGCATAGAGCCATAGAACAACAGAAATCAGAAGTCAGGAGCTGAAATAGCACATTTGCCTAAATGACATCACAGAACACGGAACATCGGAGTTCATATCAGACCATTGAAACTGTTTGGTTACCCGCGGCCGTAACGCTCAATCGGAACACACCATTCCTTGACCAACCACACTGCTCAGCGACCTGCTGGCTATGTTTCCTGTCAGTAAATTGTCAAAAGAAGAAGAAGCATATCTTGGGTTGATGTTCATTACTAGAACTAACTTCACACAGGAATTTTGACAATGTAACCAATAACAAAGGTGAAATACTGATGCAACATTCTTCAAGTGCTTAATTCTATTATTTAAGTATTATAAAGCAGCACTGGTGGTTTTACAAGGAAGGGCAAAGGTTGAGTTATACCTTGAACAAAACAGCTTGCTGACCCTCAGAAAGAAAATTGAATCTGTCAGATCGATATGTTACTTTGTCCACCAAAGTAGTCAGGCGTAGGGCTCCACAATCATGCTCAAAGGTTCAGCTCGTAGGTTAGTACAAAACAAGAACACTTGAGGTAATATCCAATAGAAGCAGGAATATAATGCTGGGGCTTCTGGGGGTCTCCTGTTCGCTCTAAAACAGATCCGAGATCAGCGTAAACAATGAAAGCCACTTTCTCTTTATTTTTGTGGTTTCTGAATTTTAAAATATTTTTTCCCTCTTTAGGCATTTTGATAGCACTTTCATTCATTTTTATACACATTTCAATGTGATTATCTAGTTTAGCTTGAGACCTAAAGTAGTGCAAGCAGCGGTCGCAAAAATATTTACGTCCATTTTCTTTGCTCAGTTTAGTTGAAAGGAGCCTAGACATGTCTTTAATCCAAACGTAATGGTGTCTACTTGGAGCGGTAATCTCATGTCCTGCTTTATTGAAATGATCATGAATCTGTAGCAGGTTGACGTGCTTCCCTTCTTTATCTCTGGTAAGGTAGGTCGGTAGAGTAATCAGCTCCTTTTTATTTTGCTTCAGTATATAAACATTGATTGACATTCCATTCTGCCGCTCGAACAGGGGTATTTGATTGACTGTCTTCGGGAACTGAATACCTTTCAGATTAAGAACGGTAGATGGGTGAGGATAGGAAGAAGTTGTGTCGTTATTTACTTCGACTGGATACAATGCTGAGATGACTGCCCAAGAAAAACATGCATCATCATCATTTTTAACGTTGATGCAAGCTAGTTTTTGCTTGATTTGCGGAGGTAACTCAATGTATGAGGATCCAAGTTGGGGAGTGAACTTGTTTATGTTCACACCTAGATTGATGATGCTCTTCAATGCCCATCCGCTGTCACGCTCCTGAAACTCCTCTAACTCCTTCATAATAGGATCAATCACTTTCTCATTGAACCACTTGTTAATGTCTGTATTCCTATAGATGGGTGAGTTAGGAGTAGTGAAGTATTTGTAATCAGTCTGTATGAGATCTCCTTTAGTGATTCCAAATTCTCCGCAGAACACAGCGTTAACTTTGACTGCTACATCTTTTTTAAGTGCATTCTGAATACGTATCCAGAAAAGAGCTTTACAATCAGCCATGAATGCTTCAGGGTCCTTATGTTTCAAATTTGAGATAACTCCAGTTCTGATGCGAGACTGAAACGCAGATTCTGAATCATTCCAACGAACTCTATCCCGTGCAGTTTTTTTTCTGGAAGATAACCCAGCTCCCCTCTTCTGAATTGCTTTGAACTGGTTTCGGAAGGTTTTCATATTTCGAAGGCAAGCCTCCAGATGCTGCTTCTCGCCCAAGTTTTTTGAGTACCTCAAGGCATTATTCAGTAACTTTATTCCTTTCTGACATTCTTGAAGTCCTTCTTTCACGCGATTTTCATCATAGGAAGATGTTTGGAGACCAAGGAGAGCAGCAATGTGACGTATCAAATCGATAAACAGACCAGATTTCACCATTTTGAGGTTCGTCTTCACAGTACAAATATCTGCGAGGGAATTGCAAAATTGCAGAGTGTGCAGTAATAAACTTGAGGTCGGACGGAAGACTGAACGCTATCATGAAATGTTGCGCAAGGCCCTCTTGAAATCGAATTATTTGTCTGTTTCACACCGAATGACTTCACACCCACAAATTAATTATATCTTTATTCAACCCCAGAGAAATAAGCTATTGCGGAATGAAACAGTAATTCAGAGTTGTATATAGGACCCATGGAATTTGAAGGCGCGACACATACACCTGCGGTAGATTTCTCGAAGGAAATACGGTTCATTGATAGCCTTCAGGCAACATTTTCCCCTGAACATGTTATATGAAACAAACGAACAACACTATTTATACCTGACTTCACAATAGTGACAACCTCCTTTGCAGAGAGGGATTATTGTCACCCCAAAGCCGGTACACTCCCCTCGCAAGGGTACCTGACGTGTTTTCGTGCGGGAAAAGTTGACCGTTTCGTTATACTGTCGTACAATATATTCCTGAGAATGGTCCATGTACATCTCACTAAATGAAATACCATGATGTAATATAGCAGCTTGAATTACGAATTTATTTATAGCTTTACACTTCCTCAGAATCCGAAGAATACCAATATGTCCAGAATATCCACATTTATTTATGATTTCGTTAACAATTCCCACTATCCACACACGCAGTTCGAAATTACATCATTTCCAAATTTGATTGTCCTGGCAAATAATCACCCCTCACAGCGCCAGTTACCACAAGAAATGTATATTCAATACAGAATACATTATTATGATAGGACGCGAAATAATTCAGTTCATTAAAAAAAATGATTCACAAGTGTATATTTTTCTAGATCCAAAAATATCCTTACTACACTGGCCATCTTAGGCTTAGTTCATTGAAAAAAAAAAATGAGCGACAAGAGAATGTTTTCATGTGGAATTCGATAGGCAGCAAAACGACAAACAAAAAAAGTACACCTACATCATTGCTCAAAATTACCTCATCACTGAAAAAAAAATTGGAAACGTATTATATTGCTGAAATTTTTTTAAGTATGACCGCATCACAAGAAACAAAACAAATTAGTACGACGTCATGACGCAAAATAATTCTAAGTTCTTTGAAAACTAAAAAAAAAAGGTGAATGACAAGTGACTGTTCTTCGCACGAAATTCGATAGAAATCAAGACGACCAACAAAGGAGTCCCTTCACATTGCTACTCACAATGGCCTCTTTACTAGAAAAAAAATTGGAAAAGTATTATTTTTAATAAAAAAATTTTAAGTCTCGATATTCATATTTTCCCAAATATCTCGAGAACGGCACTAAATATCGAAAATCTAAATCAAAAAATACTCCAACACCCCTGTCGACTTTCACAACGGCCTAACACATATAGAAAGTCCGAACACCGTATCACAAAAAACAAAAAAATTAGTACGTAATGACGCGGAATAATTCTAAGTTCATTGAAAAAAATTAAGGTGAACGACAAGTGTATGTTTTTCGCCCGGAATTCGGTAGAAATCAAGACGACTAACAAAAAGTCTCCATACATTGCTACTCAAAATGACATCTTCACTAGAAGAAAAAAATTGGAAAAGTATCATTTTTCATGAAATTTATTTAAGTAACGATATTCATATTGTCCCAAATATTTTGAGAACGGCACGAAATATCGAAAATCTAAATCGAAAAATACCCCACCACCCCTGTCGACTTTCGCAAGGGCCTACCACATGGAGAAAGTCCGAACACCGTATCACGAAAAACAAAAAAAATGTGTACGTTATGACGCGAAATAATTCTAAGTTCATTGAAAAACAAAAAGGTGAACGACAAGTGTATGTTTTTCGCTCGAAATTCGATAAAAATCAAGACGACTAACAAAAAAGTCTTTATACATTGCTACTCAAAATGGCTTCTTTACTAGAAAAAAAAAATGGAAAAGTATAATTTTTCATGAAAGTCCCGATATTCATATTTTCCCAAATATCTCGAGAACGGCACAAAATATCGAAGATCTCAATCGAAAAATACCCCAACACCCCTGTTGACTTTCGCAAGGGCCTACCACATGGAGGAAGTCCGAACACCGTATCACGAAAATCAAAAAAATTAGTTCGTCATGACGCGAAATAATTCTAAGTTCATTGAAAGAAAAGTGAATGACAAGTGCATGTTTTTCGCCCGAAATTCGATAGAAATCAAGATGACCAACAAAAAAGTCTCTATATATTGCTACTCAAAATGGCTTCTTTACAAAAATAAAAAAGGAGGCTTCTTTACTAGAAAAAAAAATTGGAAAAGTATCATTTTTCATGAAATTTTTTTAAGTCCCGATATTCATATTTTCACAAATATCTCGAGAACGGCACAAAATATCGAAAATCTAAATCGAAAAATACCCCAACACCCTTGTCGACTTTCGCAAGGGCCTACCACATGGAGGAAGTCCGAACACCGTATCACGAAAAACAAAAAAAATGTGTACGTCATGACGCTAAATAATTCTAAGTTCATTGAAAAAAAAAAGGTGAACGACAAGTGTGTGTTTTTCGCTCGAAATTCGATAGAAATCAAGACGACTAACAAAAAAGTCTCTATTCATTGCTACTGAAAATAGCTTCTTTACTAGAAAAAAAAATGAAAAAGTATCATTTTTCATGAAAGTCCCGATATTCATATTTACCCAAATATCTCGAGAACGGCACAAAATATCGAAAATCTCAATCGAAAAATACCCCAACACCCCTGTTGACTTTCGCAAGGGCCTACCACATGGAGAAAGTCCGAACACCGTATCACGAAAATCAAAAAAATTAGTACGTCATGACTCGAAATATTTCTTTGAAAAAAAAAATGAGTGTATGTTTTTCGCCCGAAATTCGATAGAAATCAAGACGACCAACAAAAAAGTCTCTATATATTGCTACTCAAAATGGCATCTTCACTAGAAAACAAAAATTGGAAAAGTGTTATTTTTAATGAAATTTTTCTAGGTCCCGATATTCATATCGTCCCAAATATTTCGAGAACGGCACGAAATATCGAAAATCAAAATCGCAAAATACCCCACCACCCCTGCCTACTTTCGCAAGGGCCTACCACTTGGAGAAAGTCCAAACACCGTATCACCAGAATCAAAAACATTAGTACGTCATGACGCGAAATAATTCTAAGTTCATTGAAAAAAAAAATAGTGAATGACAAGTGCATGTTTTTCGCTCGAAATTCGATAGAAATCAAGACGACCAACAAAAAAGTCTCTATATATTGCTACTCAAAATGGTTTCTTCACTAGAAAAAATAAAGTGGAAAAGTATTATTTGTAATGAAATTTTTCCAAGTCCCGATATTCATATTTTCCCAAATATCTCGAGAACGGCACGAAATATCGAAAATTTAAATCAAAAAATACCCCAACAATGATGTCGACTTTCGCAAGGGCCTACCACATGGAGAAAGTCCGAACACCGTATCACGAAAATCAAAAAAATTAGTACAACGTCATGACGCAAAATAATTCTAAGTTCATTGAAAAAAAAATGAATGACAAGTGTATGTTTTTTGCCCGAAAGTCGAAAGAAATCAAGACGACCAACAAAAAAGTCTCTATACATTGCTACTCGAAATGGCTTCTTTACTAGAAAAAAAAAAAGGGAAAGTATCATTTTTCATGAAATTTTTCCAAGTCCCGATATTCATATTGTCCCAAATATCTCGAGAACGGCACGAAATATCGAGAATCTAAATAGAAAAATACCCCACCACCCCTGCCGACTTCCGCAAGGGCCTACCACTTGGAGAAAGTCCGAACACCGTATCACGAAAATCAAAAAAATTAGTACGTCATGACGCGAAATAATTTTAAGTTCATTGAAAAAAAAAATAGTGAATGACAAGTGTATGTTTTTCGCCCGAAATTCGATAGAAATCAAGACGACCAACAAAAAATTCTCTATATATTGCTACTAAAAACGGCTCCTTCACTAGAAAAAAAAATTGGAACAGTATTATTTTTAATGATATTTTTCCAAGTCCCGATATTCATATTTTCCCAAATATCTCGAGAACGGCACGAAATATCGAAAATTTAAATCGAAAAATACTCCAAATACCATGTCGACTTTCGCAAGGGCCTACCACATGGAGAACGTCCGAACACCGTATCACGAAAATCAAAAAAAATTAGTGCAACGTCATGACGCAAAATAATTCTAAGTTCATTGAAAAAAAAAATGAATGACAAGTGAATGTTTTTTGCCCGAAAGTCGAAAGAAATCAAGACGACTAACAAAAAAGTCTCTATGTATCGCTACTCAAAAGGGCTTCTTTACTAAAAAAAAAAATTGGAAAAGTATCATTTTTCATGAAATTTTTCTAATTCCCGATATTCATATTGTCCCAAATATCGCGAGAACGGCACGAAATATCGAAAATCTAAATAGAAAAATACTCCACCACCCCTGCCGACTTTCGCAAGGGCCTACCGCTTGGAGAAAGTCCGAACACCGTATCACGAAAATCAAAAAAATTAGTACGTCATGACGCGAAATAATTTTAAGTTCATTGAAAAAAAAAAGTGAATGACAAGTGTATGTTTTTCGCCCGAAATTCGATAGAAATCAAGACGACCAACAAAAAATTCCCTATATAGTGCTACTCAAAATGGCTTCTTCACTAGAAAAAAAAATTGGAAAAGTATTATTTTTAATGAAATTTTTCCAAGTCCCGATATTCATATTCTCCCAAATATCTCGAGAACGGCACGAAATATCGAAAATTTAAATCGAAAAATACTCCAAATACCATGTCGACTGTCGCAAGGGCCTACCACATGGAGAAAGTCCGAACACCGTATCACGAAAATCAAAAAAATTAGTACGACGTCATGACGCGAAATAATTCTGAGTTCATTGAAAAAAAAAAAAAGAGTGAATGACAAGTGTATGTTTTTCGCATGAAATTTGATAGAAATCGAGACGACCAACAAAAAAGTCTCTATACATTGCTACTCAAAACGGCTTCTTCACTAAACAAAAAAATTGAAAAGTATTATTTTTAATGAAATTTTTCTAGGTCCCGATATATTCATATTTTTTCTAATATCTCGAGAACGGCACAAAATATCGAAAATCTAAATCGAAAAATACCCCAACTTCCCTGTCGACTTTCGCAAGGGCCTACCACTTGGAGAAAGTCTGAACACCGTATCACGAAAAACAAATTTTTTTTAACATGTCTTGTATGTGTCTTGTGATCTTCTATGTTCCTTAGATATATATACCCTATCATTCAGAGCTGCCGCCTCCGAGCATACCATCGAAAACGATTCTATTTTCAAAACCCTGTCACCACTATCCCTTCTCTCCTCCTGCGAGCATATATCTTCAAAACATCATTGATACAGAAAAAAAAAATCACCTTATTAGTTGGAGGTTCTATTTGAGAGCACTGCACAGCACGACTAACATCACCATACTGATATTATACATGGTATTTCCATTTTCTTAAATATCTGCCACACTACTCTAGACGAACCGTAGACTGAACGATGAGTACCCACGATTCAACAACACACAAAGGGCGTTTTACCTTTTACCTATTGGGAACTCTAGATCATGAGTTGAAGTTATTGGGCCTTTTGTGTGTTGTTGAATCGTGGGTACTCATCGTTCAGTCTGCGGTTCGTCTAGAGTAGTGTGGCAGATATTTGAGAAAATGGAAATACCATGTGGAATATCAGTATGGTGATGTTAGTGGTGCTGTGCAGTGCTCCCAAATAGAACCTCCAACTAATAAGGTGATTATTTGTTTTTCTGTATCAATGATGTTTTGAAGATATATGCTCGCAGGAGGAGAGAAGGGATAGTGGTGACCGGGTTCTAAAAATAGAATCGTTTTCGATGGTATGCTCGAAGGCGGCAGCTCTGAATGATAGGGTATATTTATCTAAGGAACATTGAAGATCACAAGACACATACAAGACATATTAAAAAAAAAATTTGTTTTTCGTGATACGGTGTTCAGACTTTCTCCAAGTGGTAGGCCTTTGCGGAAGTCGACAGGGGTGTTGGAGTATTTTTCGATTTAGATTTTCGATATTTTGTGCCGTTCCCGAGATATTTGGGGAAAAAAATTTCATCAAAAATAATACATTTCCAATTTTTTTTTTTAAGTAAAGAAGCCGTTTTGAGTAGCAATGTATGGAGACTTTTTTGTTGGTCGTCTCGATTTCTATCGAATTTCATGCAAAAAACAAATACTTGTCATTCACTATTTTTTTTCAATGAACTCAGAATTATTTCGCGTCATGACGTCGTACTAATTTTTTTGATTTTCGTGATACGGTTTTCGGACTTTCTTCATGTTGCCTTGCGAAAGTCGACAGGGGTGTTGGGGTATTTTTCGATTTAGATGTTCGATATTTTGTGCCGTTCTCGAGATATTTGGGAAAATATAAATATCGGGACTAGGAAAAATTTCATGAGAAATGATACTTTTCCAATTTTTTTTTCTAGTAAAGAAGCCATTTTGAGTAGCAATGTATAGAGACTTTTTTGTTAGTCGACTTGATTTCTCTCGAATTTCGTGCAAAAAACAAAAACTTGTCATTCATTCTTTTTTTCAATGAACTTAGAATTATTTCGCGTCATGACGTTCACATTTCTTTTTGTTTTTCGTGATACGGTGTTCGGACTTTCCCCATGTGGTTGGCCCTTGCGAAAATCGACAGAGGTGTTGGGGTATTTTTCGATTTAGATTTTCGATATTTTGTGCCGTTCTCGAGATATTTGCGAAAATATAAATATCGGGACTAGGAAAAATTTCATGAAAAATGATACTTCTCCAATTTTTTTTTTCTAATAAAGAAGCCATTTTGAGTAGCAATGTATAGAGACTTCTTTGTTAGTCGTCTTGATTTCTATCGAATTTCGAACGAAAAACATACACTTCTCATTCACTATTTGTTTTTCAATGAACTTAGAATTATTTTGCGTCATGACGTTGTACTTACTAATTTTTTTTATTCTCGTGATACGGTGTTCGGACTTTCTCCATGTGGTAGGCCCTTGCGAAAGTCGGCAGGGGTAGTGGGGTATTTTTCGATTCAGATTTTCGATATTTTGTGCCGTTCTCGAGATATTTAGGGAAATATAAATATCGGGACTAAGAAAAATTTCATTAAAAATAATACTTTTCCATTTTTTTTTCTAGTGAAGACGCCATTTTGAGTAGCAATATATAAGGACTTTTTTGTTGGTCGTCTTGATTTCTATCGAATTTCGGGCGAAAAAGACACACTTGTCATTCACTTTTTTTTTCAATGAACTTAAAATTATTTCGAGTCATGACGTACTGATTTTTTTCGATTTTCGTGATACGGTGTTCGGACTTTCTCCATGTAGTAGGCCCTTGCGAAAGTCGTCAGGGGTGTTGGGTTATTTTTCGATTCAGATTTTCGATATTTTGTTCCGTTCTCGAGATATTTGGAAAAATATAAATATCGGGACTAAGAAAAATTTCATTAAAAATAATGCTTCTCCAATTTTTTTTTCTAGTGAAGAAGCCATTTTGAATAGCAATATATAAAGACTTTTTTGTTGGTCGTCTCGATTTCTATCGAATTTCGGGCGAAAATCACACACTTGTCATCCACTTTTTTTTCTCAATGAACTTAGAATTATTTCGAGTCATGACGTACTAATTTTTTTGATTTTCGTGATACGGTGTTCGGACTTTCTCCATGTGGTAGAACCTTGCGAAAGTCAACAGGGGTGTTGGGGTATTTTTTGATTAAGATTTTCGATATTTTGTGCCGTTCTCGAGATATTTGGGAAAATATGAATATCGGGATCAAAAAAAATTTCATGAAAAATTATACTTCTCCAATTTTTTTTTCTAGTAAAGAAGCCTTCAATTTTTTTTTCTAGTGGAGAAGCCATTTTGAGTAGCAATATATAGAGACTTTTTTGTTGGTCGTCTTGATTTCTATCGAATTTCGGGCGAAAAACATACACTTGTCTTTCCTTTTTTTTTCAATAAACTTAAAATTATTTCGCGTCATGACGTACTAATTTTTTTGATTTTCGTGAAACGGTGTTCAAACTTTCTCCATTTGGTAGGCCCTTGCGAAATTCAACAGGAGTGTTGGGGTATTTTTCGATTTAGATTTTCGATATTTTGTGCCGTTCTCGAGATATTTGGGAAAAAATGAATATCGGGACTTTCATGAAAAAAGATATTATTCAATTTTTTTTTTCTAGTAGAGAAGCCATTTCGAGTAGCAATGTATAGAGACTTTTTTGTGAGTCGTCTTGATTTATATCGAATTTTGGGCGAATAACATACACTTGTCTTTCACTATTTTTTTTTCAATAAACTTAGAATTATTTTGCGTCATGACGTTGTACTAATTTTTTTGATTTTCGTGATACGGTGTTCGGACTTTCTCCATGTGGTAGGCCCTTGCGAAAGTCGATAGGGGTGTTGGGGTATTTTTCGATTTAGATTTTCAATATTTTGTGCCGTTCTCGAGATATTTGTGAAAATATGAATATCGGGACTTGAAAAATGATACTTTTCCAATTTTTTTCTCCTAGTGAAGAAGCCATTTTGAGTAGCAATGTATGGAGACTTTTTGTTAGTCGTCTTGATTTCTATCGAATTTCGGGCGAATAACATACACTTGTCGTTCCCTTTTTTTTTTCAATGAACTTAGAATTATTTCGCGTCATGACGTACTAATTTTTTTGTTTTTCGTGATACGGTGTTCGTACTTTCTCCATGTGTTAGGCCGTTGTGAAAGTCGACAGAGGTGTTGGAGTATTTTTTTATTTAGATTTTCGATATTTTGTGCCGTTCTCGAGATATTTGGGCAAATATGAATATCGAAAAATTTTGCGACCTACCTCAACGCTCTAAAACCTTAAAGTCGCATAAACCGGCTGTCAGAATGACAGACGGGTAGTTTGCCGCTCGCTACAGTGGAGATGGGGGGGTTCGATATGAAGAAAAATCGTTAAAAATGAATTCTCATAGTGAAATGGGCGCCAGATAAATTTACCCCTGGCAAACACCCTTAGTTGCTAATCAACTCACCAAATTTACCAAAATAAGTTGATGAAAATCAAAGGAAATAATTAACTCGGTATAACAATAACAACTTCAGTTTAATTGCATCAAATTGCAAATTCAATATTCAATATTGATAACAATTGTACAAAATCTCAGTGTCAACTCAAAAATACTTAGGCCTTTAGTGTGAATAGATGATTATACATGAAATGGTAAATAGATGGAATCAAATAATATTCTATGACCCCACAGTCTCAAATTAAGTACAACCTATGTAATATGGGTAAATTGGCTTACCAAGCCTTATGCATAAGCGCTGGGTTTCCCTAAATATTCGAAAAGTAAAATGAGGTGTGTGGAATCAGAAGAACATTCGATATAAAGTAATGAGGCAACGAATTATATCATAATATTAAATCAAATTTCAAGATAAATTCCCAGTGATAAAAGTTCAAAGTTAAATATAAGTTTCCTAGTAAAAACTTGCGTGCAATCCCACGACGAAGACTTGAGCCTACAAGTCAGATGTCAGACTGTAGACTGCTCGAAGTGTTGATAATGTCTGCGACTAGCAGATGATGGTATCTGCAGTCAAAGTTCGGCTAATGCTGGTTCGAGTTCAGCAGTGTTAGACCTGGGCCGAACAACCAGGAATCCTAAGCCTCCAGATTTAGTACCAAGCACGACGAGAAATATGAGCAGACTTATACCAAAAGGAAAAACCCTGTGAAGGAATAAGCTAAATTACACGCTATTCCTTACTTGTTTGACAATATTTCTGTACTCAGGTTGTTATTAAAAAAAAACTATTAAGACCCCATTAAATTGAAATTGAACCATGATATCATCAAATATCAATCTGTAATCTCGAACAGAACATTTATAACCCTTTTTTTTCACTTTTTATGATTCCACCCTGTATAACCCATAACCAACTCAACCAATCTCAACATTTCAAATATATAACTTAATTAATCTCAATGAACTCATTTTAGAAAGATTAGTAAGATTCTGCTTGGAAACTTTAGGTTGTCCCACCCTGTATAGTTGTCTATTTCCAAAAATGTATTGCAATTCTTGTTGAGTAGGAAAAGCCCTTTGTCATTACAATGTTTAAAAACTTTAAGTGGTGACACCCTGTATAGTCCCAGAAAATGGTAAAGTAATTTTGATCAATTTGAAACTGACATTATTAAAATCCAGCTTGAAAACTTAAGTGATGTCACCTGGTATACCCTCAGAAAAAGGCTGTATCATTTCGATGAACATGAAAGTGACATTATTAAAATCCAGCTTGAAAACCTGAGGTGGTATAGACTATCTCACACACTACACTATGTCCCTTAAAAGTGATGTAGGTTCCCCATAAATATCAAGAGACCACTCTGTCTCACTAGAGCTCTAAGAATTAACTTCAAACTAAAGATTTCAGCCCCCTCAAAGGTCAGATTGCACAGACAATAATGCTGATAGATTACTAGTAAATAAGATGTGTAGGACACACTTACCCGAGTGTCAGTGGGGCTTGTTTCCTCTATAACCCACAAATAATATCACACAAGGTATCTCAGGTTTCCTAAATCAGCCCTGGGGCTCCCTTGAGTTGAGATGAGAGGTTAGGTTATGTATGGTTCAACTGATCGTTCTTGATAGCTGGCTGTGGACAGAAGAGGTGATTTTGGACTATGCTGGGGATATGATTGATAATTCACATTTTCTGAATTGTGGAACATACCTTTATAACGAAGTTGCTTTGGTGTACACAAGTATTGAAATCCCGAACACGGAAGTAATTTTGAAAACGTACTCAAAATATGCTAATCACAAAACCCAATACGTTTCAAAATATAAAATTCATATTAGCAGAATATAACCCATAAATGGATGAATAGAATATTCATGAATATCTACCAATATATATACCATACGACACCATCAGCATGTCGTGCCAAATGCCCGAAGGAAGAAGGAAGTGACCCAGTGACCAGTGACAAAGTGTCTTTGTCAAATCTGTCAAATTCTCAATGTCAACTTCACTTCTCCCGACAGTTATCGACAAGGTACATTCCACTGAATGCTGCACTCGTATCAATAGTCCAAGACCACTTCTCGGCCCCAACCTATACGCTTACAAATTTGCTATCATTCCTTCTATTTATTGCATGAGAATTCGCTTGTATTTGTTCATAACGTATGCTAGCCGACACCTCGGGGTCCTCGCTATTAGCGGATTCATCAATTTAAGTTCTGGTTTCGGTTCGATGACGCAGTTGATAGACTACACTCTCGGTAGATCGCTTCCCCACTATTCATGATGATTCGTATGACGTTTGCCCAGGTTGGTGTCGAATAGCCGTTCGACGGCCAAATAGGTCGAGAAATAAGACTCAAATGAATAACGCCGCGTTGCCGGCGAACTATGGGCGCTAAGCTGCAAATAAGCCGTAACAATCCCCCCCCTACTTGAAGAAATTTGCCTGCAAATTTCAAAAAAAAGGAAACGAACTTATGATGAGCAAATTTGCAAGAGTACAAGTTAAGCCACGCTATCCAGATGCTAATATAAAATTTAATGTTAGATATGTCAACCCCCTGAGTACAGGAACATATATCAACAAGATTTGTATTTACCAAAAGTCCTGACAGCTACACGACCAGCGAACTGACCCCAACTCCCCCGAGTCGATGTCTCGCAGAAGGTCTCAAAGGGCACTTCGCGAAGATGTTGCACGCGCCGCAGTCGACCCTTTGGATCACAACCAACCATACCTTGAACCCCCACCCGGAAGAACCGGAGGCACTTCCCCATCGATGCAGCATCAGAGACTTTGTTGGTTGAGCCGAAAGAAGTTGAAAACAAATTTTGATTTTGAGCGAACTCAAGGACTACCAACAAGCCCTAGTGAAATGATTCTACCTAATATGGTAGAACCAGAGCCAATCGACGATATTCGGGAGTACCCCATGAATGAGACACTGCATATTACCCCCCATAATGACAGTTGAACAGCAGTTAACATCGAACGTAGTAGTAGGACACCAGCACTGTTGACAGCAGCCCGTAGGCACATTCTGCCGGGCCAACATCCTACCCCCCTTAGAAACGACGATGCGTGCTGATAACTCTACCATTGAAGGTAGTCACTATGGAACCACTATGCACCCATAGCACCCACGGCTCCCTACAAAACAAAAATATTGGCAAAGCCAGGAGACAACCATCCATCCTGAGCTAATAATTATAATTTAAAAAAAAAATCCGCAATCAAACTTAAGCAGCATTCATTACATCACCGACAGTGGAGTGAACACGGCACTCCGAGAGAAGGAACTGCAACAGGTCTCAAAGGGGACCTCGCGAAGATGTTGCCCGCGTCGTAGTCTAACCTTTGGAATAGAACCAACATCCAGACATCCTAACCGTACATTGAAGCACCTTCCCCAAACGAGCCGCGCACACTCCCCATCCATGCTGCAACAAATACCGTTGGTTATGCCGAAAAGTGATATATAAATTTTGATTTAGAGTGAACTCAAGGACCACCAAAAGCCCTAGTGAAACGGTCTAAGACCAAACCCAATCATAAACAAAATGTATTCGGGAGTACCCCATGAACGAAACACTGCGTATTACCCCTCACAATGACAGTTGAACAGCAGTTGACATGGAACGTAGTAGTAGGACACCAGCACTGTTGACAGCGGCCCGTAGGCACACTCTGCCGGGCCAACATCCTACCCCCCTTATGAACGACCATGCGTGCTGATAACCTCGCCATTGAAGGCAGTCATTGTGAAACCACTACGCACCTGTAACCCCCACGGCTCCCTACCAAAAAAAAATATCAACAAAAATGGGTTAAGAGGTATATATAATACCTAACGAATGTGGACTTCCCTATATAGTCTTTCCAAGACATTACCAGTGCTCTGAAACCTTTTCCCTCAGAGGTCAACATTACCATACCGACAAGTACCAACCATATGAGACCGACAAGTGTTGAAAATATGTAGTTATTCAGTGCCAACTACATCCGGTGCTTGACTAATGGTTACATTCCGCCATAAATCTGTTCCACCTAGCAGAGAGGAGTGATGAGAGAAAAAAAGGACATATCTGTACATATATACATAATATATACAGTCACCAGTTGTAGGGGCAACAATTTTCTATTTACAGTAAGTACACAATATTTACAAGAACACTCTAAACTCTCTAACTTGAGGAATACCAGTAAGATGTCAAGACCTACTAGTCAAAAGGCCTCCAAGATACTCGAGCATGACCTCACCCAGACAGTACTGGAACAACCTAAGGACCACCATGATAAACCCAAATAAACCCGTACAAAATATTCCTTCAGGAACAGTTCTAAGTACTCATAGAGAGAAAACATAATAGTTTCAGAAAATGGTAGGTATGCCTGGAAACATAGGAATACCCGTTGGAATGGTTCCTAAAGTGCCCAGTCATGGGACTTTTACCCAACAGCTGGTCACACCCTGGCAGGAGTATTCTTAGGCCCCTCACTGCAGGGCCAATGACACAGACATCAATCATCGTCTTTAGTGGATTTCAGGTCCTTGGTGTGCCAGTTGCCTTTGGAATTGCCGTGCTCGTCGCGTAGTTCGTACATCCAGGGAGAAATCTTCTTATGAATGAAGAAGGGACCAACATAATAAGGTGCTAACTTACGAGAAAAATATTTAGAAGCATCAGATAGGACGTAATTCTTCTTCCACACCAGTTGGTTTGGGAAATATTCCACATGACGACGCCTGAGATTATACCTATCACAGCTCTTTTTTCCAGCAATCTCTAAGCGTTTTTTAACACTCTGGAACATTTTCTTGAAGGACTCATTTTTAGTCACTTCACCAGTCTGGGATCCATCCTCCTCCTTGAAGACATCTCCTTTTATATAATCAGCACCTGACAGCATCATATTGCGGCCAAAATTGATAAAATACGGAGTTAACTTGGTAATTTCATGCTTTGAAGTCCTAAGGGCACAAGCAATTTGTTGGATATTTTCATCCCAAGAACGGTGATTGTCGGAGACATACATAGCCACCATGGTTTTCAGGGTTCGATTCACACGCTCAGTAGGGTTTGCACGGGGATGATAGTTGGCACTAAACTTGATCCTATACTGATATTTCTCAGCCAATCCCATAAACTGTTTACTACGATACTGAGGACCATTATCCGCTATAACCAACCGAGGAACTCCAAATACCATAAACACCTCCTCTTCCAACTTGCGGACAACGGCTTCAGCAGTGGCCTTTCTGAGTGGGAATAACAAAGAAAACTTGCTGAGGTAATCAGTAACGACGAGGATAAAACTATTACCCTTTTTAGACCTCGGAAGCGGACCTACCAAGTCTGTGGATATCATCTCCCATGGCCTATCCACTTTAGGATGTGACACCATCTTGTCTGTTGGTTGTTCCTGGGACACCTTATGTGCTGCACATACAGCACACTGCCGAACAAACCTAGCAACATCACTACGCATTTTAGGCCAAAAATACCTACTAGCAATCCGAGCAAAAGTCTTAAATACGCCAGTGTGACCTGAAGTAGGCGGGACATGTGCGGACACAATTATGTCATACCGATTACCCTTAGGAATAACCAACTTCCATGAATCAGCTGGTGTAGACAATTCAGAAAATTCCGTTTTAACCTTCTTGTAAAGTTTGTCTTCATTCGTTCTCCAACAGGGAAATTTGAGGGGATTTTTCCGGACGTCATCCACCATTCGCTGGTACCATTTGTCAGAGTTCACCTCCGAGACCACCTGATTATCATCTTCAACGATATCCACAGTACCAACACCATCCACAACAGGCACACTGCGAGATAATGTATCAGGTATCACATTCTCTTTTCCTGGGCGATGAATCAGATTAAAGTTATATTGCTGGAGACGAATGGCCCAACGAGCTAGACGACCAGTCAGATCCTTCAAGTTCTGTAACCACAGAAGGCTATGACAATCTGTACAAACCGTGAACGGAACTCCTTCAAGATAAGGCCTGAATTTCTCCACAGCCCATATAACTGCCAGACACTCTCGTTCAGTAGCGGAATAATTCCTCTCTTGACGAGTCAGGGACCTACTGATATAGCTGATGACTTTGTCTCCTTCAGGGTTAGGTTGTGTCAACACCGCACCAATGCCATAACCAGAAGCATCAGTTTGCACCACAAAAGTACCAGAATAATCAGGACAACTCAATATGGGTGCTGACACCAAGCACTCTTTAATCCGGCGAAAAGCAACATCACACTCTGATGACCAGTGAAATTTCGTACTTTTCCGAAGGAGAGCTGTAATGGGAGATATTATGGTGGAGAAATCAGGGATGAAACGTCTATACCAGGAAAAAGTGCCAACGATACGTCGAACCTCCGTGACACTAGTGGGAATAGGCAACTCTAACATGGCCTTTACTTTGTCAGAATCTACATGGAGACCATTCCTATCTATAACATACCCAAGATATTTCATTTCTGGCCTACAAAATTGGCACTTGTCGGTACTTATCGTGATGTTGGCCTCTCTCAACCTACGGAAAACTTCGTCTAAAACCCTTATATGATCTTCAAAGGTTTGGGTGCAAATAACCACGTCGTCCAAATATACAAAAACATGGGGTTCCAAATCGTGCCCTAAAACATTGTCGATGAGGCGTTGCCAAGTGGCCGGAGCATTATGTAGCCCAAACGGCATTCTTTTGAATTGGAACAGCCCACGATTTGGTACGGTGAAAGCTGTATACTGGCGTGAACTATCAGCTACAGGTACCTGCCAATATGCGGATTTAACATCGAGACTGGACAGATACTTTGCATCACGAAGCTTGTCAAGGGTATCAGCTACCAAGGGAAGAGGATAACTATCTCGAACAGTGACAGAGTTGAGTTTCCTATAGTCAACGCAGAATCGGAAGGAGCCATCTTTCTTCTTGACCAGTAATATAGGGGAAGACCAAGGACTGTTAGAAGGTTCAACGATGTCCAACTCCAACATTTTTTCCAATTCTTTATCGATTTGTTGTTGAACTATAGGGTTAACTCGGTAGAACCTCTGCTTGATAGGAGCACTTGTTGTTACAATGACATGCTCAGCTTTGTTGGTACACCCTAATGCTTCACCCATGAGAGATACATTCCTATCAACAACCGCCTGTAATCTCGACTGTTGCATTGGGCTGAGCTCAGTTTGACTATGTACATTACCAACAGAATTCAGAACTACTGGTTCTTCCGAAAAATGCCATTCATTATGGCGCAGGTCTGGAACAATCCCCATTATCTTCCAAAAATCTGCTCCCAAAATTAGTAGATGCGCCAATTCCGGAACAACAATCGCCTCTACTAACCGGAGACTACCCCTCAATGAAACGGGAAGAGCCACTACGCCAATACTATGAATTCGTTCACCATTCGCAACTGTACAAGTGCTCGTCCTATTCCTATCAACAACAAGTCCTAATTCCTTGATAATTTTCATACCCTTGCCCCCTAAAATAGTACGGGATGCGCCACTGTCCAAAAGTCCAAGCATTGATTTACCCAAAACTTCAATTTTCAAATAAGGCCGTTCATCACCTACAGCATGATCTAAAATAAAATCCAAAACGACTTGAAGTTTCTGGACCGAAAATTCAGTTTGGACACAGTCCAGTCGGTCTACTGGGAGTGTCCTCTGCCGTTTCCCTGCCTAGAACAATCAGGACAGTCCCTGATAGTGTACCCCTCTTTCTTACACCGGTAACAGTATTTACCTCTAGGCTTGGCACACCCAACAGCCCTGTGACCAGGCTGATTACAGCGATAACAAACTATGTCCCTAGGCTGATTTTCTCTTGGCTGATTTTCACTAAACTGATGATGAGAAGATGGTTGTTCAACAGTCTCAACCATGTCCTCCTGGATACCCACATAGGCGAGGTCAGGTTCCAGAACACTGGCTTTCCTGGTTGGGGCTGCGAAATTTTCAATGGATTGTTTCCTAACTTCTAACCTCCTGCATAAACTGAGAAGTTGACTAACCGAGGTGATGTCCGCAAGGCCAAGTTGACTCTGGTAGTAGGGTGCAATATTTCGAAGAAGAATTTTCAGTTTATCAGCCTCAGAGAGAGGAAACGTTAACCTCTTGAAGTACCCTGCCATAACTGCCAAGTAAATACCTATGGACTCATCAGGACCCTGAGTACGCTTCTTGATCTCCTCAAGCAGTTTCTCGCCATAATCCTCCGACTGAAACTCTTCCCGCAAAAGTGCTACCAAATCGTCCCAAGAATTCACCTCATGCCTATAAGCCACGTAGAATTGATAAGCGCGCCCACAAAATAGATCGATACCACTTTCCAACAACAACTGCTTAGGCACGTGACGAGCTAAACTCAATTCTTCCACTCGCTCCAGGAAAGCACTGAGGGAAATTCCTTTACGATCTCCTGAAAACTTAAGATCCCATTTACTAGGAGGTACTGGCTTGATGACTTGGCTAACACCACCTGGATGACCAGTAGGAGAGGGTGAACTAACCGTAGCCGTTGGAACACGTGCCCTCGCAGGAGTAGCACTAGTAGGAGGTATGTTAGTTTGAAATCCTGCACGAAAGGAATGCTCTGTAGGACCCATGGTTGTACCTGTGTTCGTCTGAACACCATCAAACTGGTTTGCCTTAACATGTAGAATATCAAGAAGAGATAATGTTTTTGCCAAGAACTCAGAACGTTTTGCTAACACCTCCCCACTAGCTGCCTCTGGAATATTCTCGATACGCCCCAATACATGTGTTAGTTTGGATTGGTACTTCTGAAATGAACCGCTGGAGAGAGAATTATCAAATTGATCAATTTCTGACTTCAATGAGGTTAATTTCTGTTCAATGGCCAATAAATCCTCCTCCACCGTGAAAGGATAAGCAGGGTACCTGAAACTATCCCCAGTTTTCTCCAATTGGATAGCCATTGACAAACTATGACGCATCTCCTCAACTGTGCCAACAGCAATACCACGTACCCGCAACTCGTATGTCAACTCATCCTGACCCAACCTATTGACTACCATTCGACGAGCCATGGTAACCCCCAAAAAATTTCAATAAATCTCAAGAAAAAAAAATTCCACAACTCCAAAATATTGTCCAAGAAATATTTTGCAAATAATCCCACCGAATAACACGCAAGTTATCCACAATAAATGATATCCCACAAAATTGAAATAGTCGTGTGAATAATCTTTGAAAATACCACACGGACTTAAATTGTACAAGTGACACCAGTCATTATTGAATATTGAAAAAAAAAAATTTTTTTTTTAATAATCCGCAAAAATGCCACAACTTCAATTATAATGACTGATGGCAATTATACTAAAAGATGTTCAAAAAAAAATTGCAAGATATTTGAAATAAGTGATATACCACAAAGTAAATATGGTCGTTGAATAATCTTCAAAAATATCACCGGATTAGTTCGTATAAGTGGAATCAGTTATTGTTGAAAATCCAAAAATTTTTAACATAATCATCAAAAATACCACAACAATTTCAATTATAATAACTGATTCAACTATACTCAAAAGATATTCATCAAATTATGTGGGTCAATATCACCAGAAAATTTTCAAAATCCGCAAAAAAATTCAAATATACAACAGTCAAAATGTGTTCAAAATGGTATATCAAATTATTCAGGTGGGTAAGTATCACCAGAATTTTTCCAAAATAAAAAAAAAAAATTCCAAATATAGAAGAGGCAAAAGTATTCTTGAGTTGAAAGTTTCTCCAAAAAGAATGAAAATACTAAATCCACGTTGGTGCGCCAAAAATGCGACCTACCTCAACGCTCTAAAACCTTAAAGTCGCATAAACCGGCTGTCAGAATGACAGACGGGTAGTTTGCCGCTCGCTACAGTGGAGATGGGGGGGTTCGATATGAAGAAAAATCGTTAAAAATGAATTCTCATAGTGAAATGGGCGCCAGATAAATTTACCCCTGGCAAACACCCTTAGTTGCTAATCAACTCACCAAATTTACCAAAATAAGTTGATGAAAATCAAAGGAAATAATTAACTCGGTATAACAATAACAACTTCAGTTTAATTGCATCAAATTGCAAATTCAATATTCAATATTGATAACAATTGTACAAAATCTCAGTGTCAACTCAAAAATACTTAGGCCTTTAGTGTGAATAGATGATTATACATGAAATGGTAAATAGATGGAATCAAATAATATTCTATGACCCCACAGTCTCAAATTAAGTACAACCTATGTAATATGGGTAAATTGGCTTACCAAGCCTTATGCATAAGCGCTGGGTTTCCCTAAATATTCGAAAAGTAAAATGAGGTGTGTGGAATCAGAAGAACATTCGATATAAAGTAATGAGGCAACGAATTATATCATAATATTAAATCAAATTTCAAGATAAATTCCCAGTGATAAAAGTTCAAAGTTAAATATAAGTTTCCTAGTAAAAACTTGCGTGCAATCCCACGACGAAGACTTGAGCCTACAAGTCAGATGTCAGACTGTAGACTGCTCGAAGTGTTGATAATGTCTGCGACTAGCAGATGATGGTATCTGCAGTCAAAGTTCGGCTAATGCTGGTTCGAGTTCAGCAGTGTTAGACCTGGGCCGAACAACCAGGAATCCTAAGCCTCCAGATTTAGTACCAAGCACGACGAGAAATATGAGCAGACTTATACCAAAAGGAAAAACCCTGTGAAGGAATAAGCTAAATTACACGCTATTCCTTACTTGTTTGACAATATTTCTGTACTCAGGTTGTTATTAAAAAAAAACTATTAAGACCCCATTAAATTGAAATTGAACCATGATATCATCAAATATCAATCTGTAATCTCGAACAGAACATTTATAACCCTTTTTTTTCACTTTTTATGATTCCACCCTGTATAACCCATAACCAACTCAACCAATCTCAACATTTCAAATATATAACTTAATTAATCTCAATGAACTCATTTTAGAAAGATTAGTAAGATTCTGCTTGGAAACTTTAGGTTGTCCCACCCTGTATAGTTGTCTATTTCCAAAAATGTATTGCAATTCTTGTTGAGTAGGAAAAGCCCTTTGTCATTACAATGTTTAAAAACTTTAAGTGGTGACACCCTGTATAGTCCCAGAAAATGGTAAAGTAATTTTGATCAATTTGAAACTGACATTATTAAAATCCAGCTTGAAAACTTAAGTGATGTCACCTGGTATACCCTCAGAAAAAGGCTGTATCATTTCGATGAACATGAAAGTGACATTATTAAAATCCAGCTTGAAAACCTGAGGTGGTATAGACTATCTCACACACTACACTATGTCCCTTAAAAGTGATGTAGGTTCCCCATAAATATCAAGAGACCACTCTGTCTCACTAGAGCTCTAAGAATTAACTTCAAACTAAAGATTTCAGCCCCCTCAAAGGTCAGATTGCACAGACAATAATGCTGATAGATTACTAGTAAATAAGATGTGTAGGACACACTTACCCGAGTGTCAGTGGGGCTTGTTTCCTCTATAACCCACAAATAATATCACACAAGGTATCTCAGGTTTCCTAAATCAGCCCTGGGGCTCCCTTGAGTTGAGATGAGAGGTTAGGTTATGTATGGTTCAACTGATCGTTCTTGATAGCTGGCTGTGGACAGAAGAGGTGATTTTGGACTATGCTGGGGATATGATTGATAATTCACATTTTCTGAATTGTGGAACATACCTTTATAACGAAGTTGCTTTGGTGTACACAAGTATTGAAATCCCGAACACGGAAGTAATTTTGAAAACGTACTCAAAATATGCTAATCACAAAACCCAATACGTTTCAAAATATAAAATTCATATTAGCAGAATATAACCCATAAATGGATGAATAGAATATTCATGAATATCTACCAATATATATACCATACGACACCATCAGCATGTCGTGCCAAATGCCCGAAGGAAGAAGGAAGTGACCCAGTGACCAGTGACAAAGTGTCTTTGTCAAATCTGTCAAATTCTCAATGTCAACTTCACTTCTCCCGACAGTTATCGACAAGGTACATTCCACTGAATGCTGCACTCGTATCAATAGTCCAAGACCACTTCTCGGCCCCAACCTATACGCTTACAAATTTGCTATCATTCCTTCTATTTATTGCATGAGAATTCGCTTGTATTTGTTCATAACGTATGCTAGCCGACACCTCGGGGTCCTCGCTATTAGCGGATTCATCAATTTAAGTTCTGGTTTCGGTTCGATGACGCAGTTGATAGACTACACTCTCGGTAGATCGCTTCCCCACTATTCATGATGATTCGTATGACGTTTGCCCAGGTTGGTGTCGAATAGCCGTTCGACGGCCAAATAGGTCGAGAAATAAGACTCAAATGAATAACGCCGCGTTGCCGGCGAACTATGGGCGCTAAGCTGCAAATAAGCCGTAACAATTTCATTAAAAATAATACTTTTCCGATTTTTTTCTTCTAGAAAAGAGGCCATTTTGAGTTGCAATGTAAAGCGACTCTTTTGTTTGTCGTCTTGATTTCTATCGAATTTCGTGCGAAAAACAGTCACTTGTCATTCACCTTTTTTTTTTTTTAGCTTTCAAAGAATTTAGAATTATTTTGCGTCATGACGTCGTACTATTTTGTTTTCTTTTTTGTGATGCGGTCATACATAAAAAAATTTCAGCAAAATAATACGTTTCCAATTTTATTTCAGTAATGAGAAAATTTTGAGCAATAATGTAGGTGTACTTCTTTTGTTTGTCGTTTTGCTGCCTAGCGAATTCCACATAAAAACATACTCTTGTCGCTCATTTTCTTTCAATGAAATAAGCCTAAGATGACCAGTGTTGTAAGGATATTTTGGGATCTAGATTTTATGGCATTGAGGGGATTTCGATTCCTATCGGACTTTGCACGAAAAATATACACTTGTGAATCATTTTTTTTTCAATGAACTGAATTATTTCGCGTCCCATCATAATAATGATTTTTGTATTGAATATACATTTTTTGTGGTAACTGGCGCTGTAAGGGGTGATTATTTGTCAGGACAATCAAATTTGGAATTGATGTAATTTCGAACTGCGTGTGTGGATAGTGGAAATTGTTAACGAAATCATAAATAAATGTGGATATTTTAGACATATTGGTATTCTTCGGATTCTGAGGAAGTGTAAAGCTATAAATAAATTCGTAATTCGAACTGGTATAGTACATCATGGTATTTCAGGTAGTGAGATGTACATGGACCATTCTCAGGAATATATTGTACGACAGTATAACGAAACGGTCAACTTTTCTCGCACGAAAACACGTCAGGTACCCTTGCGAGGGAAGTGTACCAACTTCATTGACAATAATCCCTCTCTGCAAAGGAGGTTGTCACTATTGTGAAGTCAGGTATAAATAGTGTTGTTCGTTTGTTTCATATAACATGTTCAGGGAAAAATGTTGCCTGAAGGCTATCAAAGAACCGTATTTCCTTCGAGAAATATACCGCAGGTGTATGTGTCGCGCCTCCAAATTCCATGGGTCCTATATACAGCTCTGAATTACTGTTACATTTGGCAATAGTTCATTTCTCTAGGGTTGAATAAAGATATAATTAATTTGTGGGTGTGAAGTCATTCGGTGTGAAACAGACAAAAATTTCGATTTCAAGAGGGCCTTTCGCAACATTTCGTGATAGCGTTCCGTCCGACCTCAAGTGTATTCAAACTGCACACTCTGCAATTTTTCAATTCCCTTGCAGATATTTGTACTGTGAAGACGAACCTCAAAATGGTGAAGACTGGTCTGTTTATCGATTTGATACGTCACATTGCTGCTCTTCTTGGTCTCCAAACATCTTCCTATGATGGAAATCGCATGAAAGAAGGACTTCAAGAATGTCAGAAGGGAATAAAGCGACTAAATAATGCCTTGAGGTACTCAAGAAACTTGGGCGAGAAGCAACATCTGGAGGCTTGCCTTAGAAATATGAAAACCTTCCGAAACCAGTTCAAAGCAATTCGGAAGAGGGGAGCTGGGTTATCTTCCAGAAAAGAAACTGCACGGGATAGAGTTTGTTGGAATGATTCAGAATCTGCGTTCCAGTCTCGCATCAGAACTGGAGTTACCTCAAATTTGAAACATCAGGACCCTGAAGCATTCATGGCTGATTATAGAGCTCTTTTCCGGATACGTATTCAGAATGCATCAAAAAAAGATGGAGCAGTTGAAGTTAACGCTGTGTTCTGCGGAGAATTTGAGATCACTGAAGGATATCTCATACAGACTGATTACAAATACTTCACTACTCCTAACTCACCCATCTATAGGAATACAGACATTAACAAGTGGTTCAATGAGGAAGTGATTGATCCTATTATGAAGGAGTTAGAGGAGTTCCAGGAGCGTGACAGCGGATGGGCATTGAAGAGCATCATCAATCTAAGTGTGAACATGAACAAGTTCACTCCCCAACTTGGATCCTCATAGATTGAGTCACCCCCGCGAATCAAGCAAAAACAAGCTTGCATCAACGTTGAAAATGATGATAATGCATGTTTTTCTTGGGCAGTCATCTCAGCTTTGTATCCAGTCGAAGTAAATAACGACAGAACTTCTTCCTATCCTCACCCATCTACCGTTCTTAATCTGAAAGGTATTCAGTTCCCGATGACAGTCAATCAAATACCCCTGTTCGAGCGGCAGAATGGAATGTCAATCAATGTTTATATACTGGAGCAAAATAAAAAGGAGCTAATTACTCTACCGACCTACCTTACCAGAGATGAAGAAGGGAAGCACGTCAACCTGCTGCTGATTCATGATCATTTCAATAAAGCAGGACATGAGAACACTGCTCCAAGTAGACACCATTACGTTTGGATTAAAGACATGTCTAGGCTCCTTTCAACTGAGCAAAGAAAATGGACGTAAATATTTTTGCGACCGCTGCTTGCACTACTTCAGGTCTCAAGCTAAACTAGATAATCACATTGAAATGTGTATTAAAATTAATGAAAGTGCTATCAAAATGCCTAAAGAGGGAAAAAATATTTTAAAATTCAGAAACCACAAAAATAAAGAGAAAGTGGCTTTCATTGTTTACGCTGATCTCGGATCTGTTTTAGAGCGAACAGGAGACCTACCAGAAGCCCCAGCATTATATTCCTGCTTCTATTGGATATTACCTCAAGTGTTCTTATGACAATTTATCCTTTTATCGTTCCTATCGAGGAGAAGACTGCATGGATTGGTTTGCCTATGAGATGAAGCAGTTGGCAGAAGATATAACTACCGTACCCTGGTGTCCTTATGATATTCATATGACTTCAGAACAAGAAGCAGATTCTCGAAATGCCACACATTGTCACATTCGTGAGCAGAAATTTGGACTTGATGATGTGAGAGTAAGGGACCATAATCACCTAGTTCCAGAAAAAAATTACAGAGGAGCTGCTCACGATTCTTGTAATATAAATCATAAGGACAGTCCTGTGGTGCCTGTTGTATTCCATGATTTGAGTGGTTACGATGCAAATTTTGTAATAGCTGACATTACAACTAAAATGAAAGGAACTATCGACTTACTGCCCATAACGAAGGAGAAGTACATTTCCTTTACTAAACATGTTGACGGAACTTGTGTTCAGTTCAGATTCATCGACAGCTTCCGTTTCATGAATTCCTCTCTGGACAAGTTAGCATCTTATTTAACCGATTTCCCCAATCTAAGGTCTCAATTCTGTAGCGTCGCCGAAGATCAACTTTATCTTCTAACTAAGAAAGGTGTGATGCCATATGATTACTTCGACTCCAATTGATGCTTTTTATAATAATTTAGACGATAAGGCCTGCCCTCGCACACTATATCTCCGTGCAAATCTTGTGTGGAATGAGTTCAATTGTCGAGACTTGGGTCAGTACGTGGATCTATACATGATGACTGATATTCTCCTTCTCGCAGACGTATTTGAACAATTTCGTACCAGCTGCCTCAGAACTTACAATCTTGACCCCACACACTATCACACCCTGCCAGGATTCACTTGGGATGCCATGTTGAAATATACGAATCAGGAGTTGAAACTTATCACTGACCCTGACATGTTTTTGTTCGTTGAGCAAGGCATCCGAGGAGGTCTCAGTCAAGTTTGTTCAAATAGAAGAGCTCATGCAAACAATAAATATATTCCTGATTATGATCCTTCGAAAGCCGATTCCTTCTTGATGTACTATGACGTCAATAACCAATACGGATGGGCTATGTCTCAAGCTTTACCATATGGAGGTTTTGAATGGACTGACACCAATATCGACGTCGAGGCTATTCCCGATGATGCAGAAGAAGGATATATTTTAGAAGTCGATTTATATTATCCACACAACACCTCCACGATGTACATAAAGATATTCCATTTTGTCCTCAACACATCAATCCTAAGACTGGAAAGCCTCCCAAAACTGTACGAGAACACGCCAAGTTGATGGCAACCCTACGCTACGAGGAGAAGTATGTCTTTCACTACCGAGCCCTGAAACAGGCGTTGAAACATGGTTTAGTGCTGAAACAGATACATCGAGTTCTCAAGTTCCAGCAAGCTACGTGGTTAAGATCATACATAGACCTAAACACTGAACTCCGAAAACAAGCAAAAAATGTGTTTGAGAAGAATCTGTTCAAGCTCATGAACAACGATGTTTTTGGTAAGACAATGAAAAACATTAGGAAGAGAGTTAATGTCAGACTTTTGACAGAGTGGGTAGGAAGATATGGTGCAGAGGCGTACATTTCAAAACCCGAGTTCAAGAATTGTACAGTCTTCAATGAAAATTTGATTGCTATAGAAAAGAGGAAACTGGAAATCTATCTTAACAAACCCATTTATGTTGGTCAAGCTATTTTAGATTTAGCTAAGACAACATTATATGACTTCCACTACGACTATATGTCCAACACATTTCGTGATTGCTCAGTTCTCTACACTGATACTGACAGCTTGATTCATGAGATTGTTGGTCAAGATCCATATGAGGTTATGAAGAAGGACTGTCATCAGCGCTTCGATACCTTCGACTATAAATCGAATAACATTTATAATATTCCTCAAGTCGATAAGAAAGTGCTGGGAATGTTAAAAGATAAGCAAAACGGAGTACTGATGATCGACTACGTTGGTCTGAGATCGAAACTCTGCGCAACTAGAATTTTAACTACGATTGATGACATTATGAGTAAACGAGAAGAACTGATGCATGAAGGATATGATGATTTCGAAATTGATTATATTCTGAGGAATTTTGGTATAACGAAAAAGGCTGGAGTGTGAAGTCGTCTGTTGTGAAGACATCAATAACCTTCACTGATTGTGTTGAGTGTTTGGATAATCGGGAGGAAAAAACTGTCACTCAGAATTTGATCAAATCAGATAAACATGAAGTTTATTCTATCATACAAAAGAAGAACGCTCTCAGTCCGAATGATGATAAGAAATATATTATACCAGGAACTGATGAAACGTTACCATGGGGACACTATTCAATCGATGATATCGATAAATTGATGGTGATATCTCGAGAATTATTTTGTTCATATATATTTACACTAACGAATAATAAATATTATCATGTATCAGTACTCATTATTTTCCAAACCTGTCTTTCCTCCCTATAAATGTTCACCCGTTCTGTACTCCTACCAACATGGTCAACTGCGGTAACCTTGAGAAAAGAGCCATTTTTGCTATTTTTCGACCTTAGATTTTCTTATGGAGATTGACATGGGGAAACTGAATTCAGCCTTCATGCTCTGGCTGTATATGAAAAAAGAGCCATTTTTGCTATTTTTGACCTTAAATTTTCTTATGGGAATTAACATGGGAAAACTGTCCAAATTGAGTTCGTGCTCTTGCTGTACATATACTTACGGTCACTGTCATCGAATCTGATTCAACTGTATGCATGTCAGATGCTTGACTGCAGAGTTACAGTGTGAACATAGTCGAAGTCGAAGTTTCTTGCTCTGCAAGTTGTGTGCATTATACCCTCTTGGAAGTCATCTCATATATTCATTGCGAACTCGTTTGCTTCAATAGTGTTTATCTTAGTTGATTGAATAGAGAGATATAGTGTGCACAACGATGAAGTCGATGTATCTTCATTTGCTACAAAGTCATCTTTCACGGTCACTGCGATCATATCAGCTTCAACTGTATGCATGTCAGATGCTAGACTGCAGAGTTCCTGTGTGAACATAGTCGTAGTCAAAGTTGCTTGTTCTGCAAGTTGTGTGCGTTATACCCTCTTGGAAATCATCTTATATGGTCATCGTGAACTTGTGTGCCTCGAGAGTGATCATGTCAGATGATAGGATAGAGATATATAGTGTGCACAATGATGAAATCGATGTTACTTCATTTGCCTATTGAACTCGTTATATACCCTTCAGAGTTGATTCATAAGGTCACTGCCATCGTATCTGCTTCAACTGTATGCATGTTAGATGCTAGACTGCAGAGTTACAGTGTGAACATGGTCGAAGTCGAAGTTTCTTGTTCTACAAATCGTGTGCGTTATACCCGCTCGGAAAACGTTCCATATGGTCAATGCAAACTTCTCTGCTTCAATAGTGTTCATGTAAGGTGATAGGATAGAGATATATTGTGTGTACGACGAAGGAGTCGATGTATCCCTATTCGCCTATTGTACTCGTTATATACCCTTCAAAGTGTCAGATGCTAGACTGCAGAGTTTCTTTGTAAACATAGTCGTAGTCGAAGTTTCTTGTTCTGCAAGTTGTGTGCGTTATACCCGATTAGAAGTCATCTCATATGGGCATTGCGAATTCGTTCGCTTCAATAGTATCCTTGTGGGATGATATGATAGAGAAATAGAGTGTGCACACCGATGAAGTCGATGTGACTTCATTTGCCTATTGAACTCGTTTTGTACCCTTCAGAGTCGTATTATACGGTCACTGCCATCGAATCTGCTTCAACTGTGCTGTCAGATGCTTGACGGCACAGTTACAGTGTGAGTTCAGTCGAAATTGAAGTTTCTTGTTGTGCAACTTGTGTGTTATACCCGCTTGAAAGTCGTCTCATATGGGCATCAGGAACTCGTCTGCTTTAATAGTATCCATGTGAGTTGATAGGATAGAGATAAAGAGTGTGTAACATGAAAATTTACTGTGAAAGTATCTCACTTAAGTTTATCTGACTATACCTTTGTATCAATGATAACTATGGAATATTCTAGTGACCTTTTATATCTCTCAGCCATGAAAGAATCGGAGGTTCCGTCTGTACTGTTTATTGAATGAAAAGTTACAACTAACTCATGAAATGTTTTGATGATGGTTCACTCTGTACGTCCAATACTGCTGCATACCTGATGCGGAATATGTCCTGGGCTGATCGAACTGAAATTGAAGTAGCCAGAGTTATTTATTTTACAGCATGCACTCGTATATATTTAAATACTATACCTTTCAGAATCTCTATCTTTTCTACAATGTGATCCGGTTCCTGTAGATGAGTAATTCAGTCATAATTTGTGATGTTTTCATCTGACATTCCTTAAACCTGAAACATAAACAAGTAGGTTAGAGAATGTTAGTATAAATGTTATGGGAGATGTTTGTCAATACATTAATAATTGCGATTCATGATGAGTTCTACTTACTGGTGAGATTCAGTGTGACTAGCACGATTTATCACTTATAAATTCTCTAATTGATTTGTTGTGTTTTGTTTATGTCGAAAGGTTGAACTTTGACGTCAATCGTCAAGGAATGTCAAAACCGTCAATAGAATGAGTGACGACGCTGTCAAGTGTCAAGTGTCCGGATGACGTGGTAGAAATCGGGTAGCGAGATTGGTTGATACCGACCTCGTCCTTCTTTCTGATTCGCCGATATTTTGAAGATGACAGTAACATTCAATCAAGATTGGTCAATATTAGTCATGTGTTCATGACGTCAATGCGCAAAGTGTGTGATTTTACATTTGAGATTTTTTTGAAATAGTTTTGAAAGCATTGTGCGCTTCGGAATTTTTGAGGGGTTTTTCATGAAGGAAACTAAGAGGCAGACTGAAAAGCGGAGACCATTTTGATTTTGCTCTGGTACTGACGCCGATCTGTTGAGTTTTTAAAATCAAATTTTGAGGAAGCTTTTCTCTCAGAGGGTGAGTCAAACAGTAATAATCATATTTCAAGTTACGAAAGTGACATTTTGTTGATTATATTATAGATTTGCTGCTTCCTTTTTATTGGGGTTTTCGAGTTAGCATATCGAAAGTTATATGGATAAGAGCTAGAAGTACCAATAAAACTGTAATGTGGAGAGATCGGGCTCTGATTTAGAATTCAAGATCATAAATCCAATTCACGGCAATATACTCTCAGTATGATCATAAGTTGAACTCAAGATTTTACATCGAAGGGGAATCCGATACCTTATGTAATACCGAAGAGATAATGTGCGCAGAAAGAAGGAACGGTTGGAGGAAGCCATTTTGATACCTTTGATATGAGTTGACACAGAAGATTGGGGGTGAGAACTTTCCATTTTACTCTATAATTTCCAAAGAAAACCACGAGACATCCAGGGGGGTTCTCAAGTACACATCATCATCAGTATAAAACTATCACTTTTGCTAATGGGAAGATTAGCAGGAATAATAATTCGCCGGGGTCAACAGACATGTTTATTATACATAACCAAAATATGAATTTAATGGATTAAAGCTAATTTTTAATCTCACTGTAAACCGATCGCAGCTGTGAAAGGGTGATCAATAATATTGGTTGAATGATGCAACCTTTCATGATATTCGTAATGTTATAAGTAGGTACAAGCAAAACGTACTGTCAATAAATGTTAATGCCGCAGAAAATGCTAGTGGCATAATAAATTGAATTTGACCTAAGTTGGCAATTTATTTTCTTTTTCTTAATTTAAATATCATCAAAATTAGGTGGTGCCCTTTTCCAGAAATCAATTCACCATCTACAACCCAGCTCTCCAGACTATATGACTGCCGTATGCCTTGTTACCTTCCTGATAATCAGATATAAAAAATCTTGTTAATTGGTAAATTCTATAAATCATATTCTCATGACAAAAGGGTGGTAACAAGTTTGGCGCCCAACGTGGGGCCAGATTTTTGGATGTATTTTCATGATGAGTACTTGAATGTGTCGTTGGTTTGATTTGGAGTTCAAAATGATCTGCAAATAATAAATAAATATTATTTTGAGATTTAATTTTCTGGTGATTCATATTCTTATATTTATGTATATGAATTCGAAGCCGACAACAACAAAAAAAGGTAAGAGTGGATTATCTCTATTGAAACATTTCATGAGTTTTTGTGCGTGATAAGCATTTGTACATTCGGGTTTTGTTAAAAGTTTTTGTCCAGTTTGGCATCCTTGAATTTATTTCAATAAATCCGATGCATTTTATGATTAAATTATTAAATGAGAAATTTGATTGAGTATTATACAGGGTGATACTGTTCACCAACAAGTCATAGTTTTGCGAATTTGATTTCTGGATTCTGTATGATCTTTTCAAAAAAGTGTGGACGCACACTTGGATATTTTTGGCGAATTTATTTAATTGAGTTCTACTTGTAATTAACGAGAATTTCGAGTACTTACTTAAAGTGAAGAAAATGGCGGAAATTATGAAAGTGAAACACTTACTCCTGGATGAAATGAACTACGAGTTGCGTATACGAGGCGTTGTAACAGAGAGAGATATGAATGATAAAAGGGAAATTTTGAGTAAACTTTTGAGAAAAAATGCAGACATAGTAGTAGACCCACAATATAGTTTTGAAACGGAGGAACATGCAATAAATGATACATTAGATAGTTTGAAAACTTTAATTCCTGACTTCGAGGGTTCACAAGAAGATTCGTTATATCAAAGGATTAAATCTAGGTTAGCTCACGTATCAGGAAGAATAAGAAGAATGCCAATAAATGTAAACGAAGAACATGAAGTTATTTTCAAAAATGAATCTATGGCAACGATGTTGACACTAGATGCTGATGTAGATGAGAAGTTGGATGAGTATGGGGTATCACAAAATAACTTAGCTTCAACTTTTATGCAGCAAAATACTTCAAACTCAGTAAATAATATAGTACGGGAAGTTCCTAAATTAGTTCCAATTTACAAATGGAATTTGAAATTCGATGGAACCAAACGAGGTTTAGGAGTTAAAGCTTTTCTAGAACGTGTAAATGAACTATCAGAGGCAAGACATGTTTCTAAAGAACAATTATTCCAGTCTAGTATAGACTTATTTTCCGGGAAAGCGCTTTTGTGGCTGAGACATGTGAAAGATACTGGTAATGTTAGAGATTGGGATTCATTAGTTAAGAGGTTAGAACTTGATTTTCTAGACAAAGATTATGATGAACAACTGTGGGAAACAATCAAGGGTCGTAAGCAAAGTGATGAGGAATCGGTTGTAATTTTTGTTGCTATAATGGAATCTTTATTCAATAGACTTAGTACACCACCAGCTGCGATGACTAGAGTCAAATGTATTCGAAAAAATCTGAGACCAGATTATATGAATCGACTTGCTTTGAATGAATATGCAACGGTAGATGCTTTGTTACATGATGCTAAAATTCTAGAGTCAGTCTTGAAAGATTCTCAAGTCAAAACTAATTTTAGAAGAACACAATGTAACGTTGACGTAGTGGAATTTGAATCAAAACATAAAGCAAACGAGAAAACTAATTCTCATAGAAAATTCCAGAATAGTAACAAAAGGGATAATAGAAAATTTTCAAGATGTTCTAATAGTTGGGATGCTCCGGAAGCTTCGGCAAGCTCTAGTCAAGGAACTGTAAATGTCAGTCAGAGTTCTACGAGTAACAGCCAAAGAAAGGCGGTAGTTTGCTGGAATTGCAAAGGACCAAACCATACATTCCATGCGTGTACTCTGAAAAGAGGGAAATTTTGTTTCAGATGTGGCAATCCTGGTACTATTTCATCGGATTGTAGAAAATGTTCGGGAAACGAATAGTTGGAGAAAGTCCTAGTGACCAACCTTTTCTCCAAAATTTCAAGGTCACCCCGAGGTTTTCAAAATTTAGTTTGACATTTGAACAAAAAAATCACCTAAAATTCGCCGAAGTTTTTCTGAATAATTTAAAATCATTTAGCAAAGAAGTTGTCTCTCCGGTTTTGTTGAGGAAGAAATACGATAATAGACCATACGTTGAAATAAGTATAAATAATCAGCCTTTGATTGCTTTATTAGATTCTGGTGCAAACCGATCTATAATAGGAGAAAATTTTCGGGACGTGGAACAATTTTTCTCAACCGAAATAACGGTTTCGAAACATAAATTTGTTACAACTGCTGAGGGTGCCAGACAGTGTGTCACTGGACATGTCACTGTACCGATATGTATCGAAAATATATGTAAACTCATTTCATTTTTGATAGTTCCTTCATTGGATTGCTCTATTATACTAGGCAGTGATTTTTGTGAGAAATTCGGTCTAAAAATCGACTTTCGTGACAATAAGTGGAAAGTTTATGGTAGTGAAGATATCAATATCGCATTAGTCGGATTTGATAATAAAGATGATACTTACAACCATGAAAAAATATATACTTTGGAGAATTTGTCAGAAGAAAAGTTGGAAATAGCCACCCAGGTTATTTCAGAATTCAAGGAAATAGCTAGTAACGGACATAAGTTAGGACGCACGAATAAAATAGTTTATAATATAGATACTGGAGATGCTCGCGCAGTGAAACAGCGGCAATATTCAATGTCACCGTATATGTTGGGAAACTTGAACAAAGAGTTGGATAAAATTTTGGAATTGAATGTGGTGGAGCCTTCAAATAGCGAATGGTCATCACCGGTCATATTAGTGAAAAAGGCGGATGGATATTTTCGGTTCTGTTTCGATGGACGAAAACTGAACTTGTTGACAAAAAAAGATAGTTATCCACTACCCTATGTTGATCGTATTTTGTCAATGTTACATAATGTCGCCTATATATCTTCAGTTGATTTAAAATCAGCCTTCTGGCAAATACCGCTGAACGATAGTTCAAAGGAGAAAACAGCGTTTTCTATCCCTGGGAGAGGCCTTTTTCATTTTAATGTACTTCCATTTGGATTATCCAATGCTGCACAATGCCAGCAAAGGCTCATGGACGCCATCTTCGGCCCAGAACTAGAACCGCATGTTTTTGTATATATCGACGATCTAATCATAGTATCTCCGTCTTTTGAAGAGCATATCAGATTATTACGCGAAGTAGTTAGACGGTTGAAGGAGGCTAACTTAACAATCAATTTCGACAAATGTCAGTTTTTCAAACCTTTCCTGAAATATATTGGTTTTATAATTGATAAGTGTGGTCTCAGAACGAATCCCGATAAGGTTTCTGCGGTAGTAAATTTTGCGACTCCAAAGACAACTACTGAAATAAAACGGTTTGTTGGTATGTGTGGGTGGTATCGGAGATTCATTCCGCAGTTTTCTACCTTGATGTCTCCAATAAATGCATTATTGAAGGATAAGAAAAAGGGTCAGAAGATAAATTGGTCTGATGATGCTGAAAAAGCATTTAGCGCGGTGAAGAAAGCTCTGATATCGGCGCCTATATTGAGTAGTGCGGATTTCAGTATACCTTTCTGTATACAGTGTGATGCGTCGGACACAGGACTCGGCTGTGTGCTAACACAAATACAGAACGGTACTGAAAAAGTGATTGCATTTGCCTCAAGAAGTCTGTCACGATGCGAAAAGAACTATACCACAACAGAAAAAGAATGCCTAGCCTGCATTTTCGCCTGTGAACGATTCAGACCCTATATTGAAGGAGTGAAATTTAGTTTAATTACTGATCATGCCGCTTCAAAATACCTTTTTAATATGAAAGATCCCTCGGGAAGGCTTGCTCGATGGAGCGTTAAACTGAGTCAATTTGATTTCGATATTTTTCACCGGAAAGGAAAATTCAACGTGGTTCCTGATGCTTTATAACGTAGTCCTGTAGATCCCCCACCAACGGACTCGGACTGTTGTGTGATAGAGATTGAGGATGAACCTCCTGATTGTATTGTTTTGGATATTGATTTGGATAATCTAGATAACTTTTATGATAAAATGCGCAGGAAGGTCATTGAATCCCCTGACTCTTATCCACAATGGTCGGTTAAATCAAATTTCTTGTATAAACTAGTTCCAAATAAAAATATATTGACTACAAACATATCGGAATGGAAGCTGTTAGTACCCAAGCCGCAGAGGAATAAAATAATACAGTCCTGTCACGATGTGGCAACAGCCTCACACCAAGGATATTTCAAAACCTTGTCTAGGGTACAGCTGTCATACTATTGGCCTAAGATGCGCCCTGATGTATATAAATATGTTGAGTCCTGCAAAATATGCGCATCGCAGAAATCTCCTAATTATGCAAAATTCGGTCTGATGGGCATTGAAAAGAATGTACGTTTTCCGTGGCAAGTGATTGCTATGGACTTGATGGGTCCTTTACCCAGGAGTAATAGCGGGTTCCAATACATTTTAGTAATCAGTGATTGGTTCACGAAATACCCTTTGATTTTTCCTCTGAGAACAGCTACGTTACAGTCTATTATGAAGCACTTAGAAAATGATGTCTTTCTGGTATATGGTGTACCGCAACGAATTATTTGCGATAACGGAAAACAATTGGTTAGTCAGTCTATGAAAAAACTAGTCTCAGATTATGGCTCAAGAATTTCATATACGCCATTCTACCACCCGCAAGCTAATTACGTTGAGCGAGCTAATCGTACCATATGCACTGCAATACGAAGTTACATCGGAAAATCACATAAAAACTGGGATAAAGAATTAGGAAAGATAGGATTTGCGTTAAGGACAGCTACACATGAGGTCACGGGGTATAGCCCTGCATTCTTGAATTTCGGTAGAATCATTCCATGTAGTGGAAAATATTATGGAGACCCCGCGTCGTTTGACTTCACGTGCGATAGTCGAAAAAATTGGACGGAGAGTTTAGGAAATTTGAAAGAAATCTATAGGGGAGTAGAAACGAAACTTGGTACAGCGTATGCAAGAAATTCAAAATATTACAATCTAAGAAGAAGAGATATGGAATTTTTCATAGTTATGTATGTTTTGTGTACGGTCGTCGGAAAGAAAAGTAAGCTAGTATATGTGTTGAAGAACACGGATGGTAGTCACGCAGGGAAGTGGCACATCCAAAATTTAAAACCATATTATGGTTCATTATCCGACGGTTCAGAAGATGAACAAGATTCGGGATCGGAACGTTAGCTGTATATTTTGTACATAATGAGTACTTATAGTCTAAGTAGGGTAAATTTCCATGCTCCATGGTACTGATATAGTCTAGATTATAATTAGTATAGTAGAGTGCGCGCTCGATTAGTCTTTAGGTTGTTTAAAACAGAAAATTGGTCAAAATGAGATTTGATACGCTAACTGCATTTCTATCTGTGGATTTTAATCTCCAGAAAGAGATGGTGATTTGCCCAACAGAGAGGGGCATATGAATACCCCTGTCAGGGAATATACCACTGGTGGGTAAAAGTCCTACGATCGGCCACTTCAGCGAACAAATATCACCGTTCAACATCACATCCTTTCAGGTCAGGATGTTAAACTTGATCTAAGCCCCTAGGCCGGGCAAAGGTCTAGACCGTTAATCTTGCATTGTGCTCGTTCGAGCTAGTCGCACTAGCACTGGTGCTAGTAGTGGCTGCTATCCGGGGCGTTCGACTTGCAGCTCGCCTTCGGAACCCTTTGTAACGGAATGATTTATTTGAACCTTTTAGTACGAACCGTAATTTTCTGTCTGTAGGGACCAGGAAAGTTGGGAATCTTTTGGTTGGGCTGGCACGAGGTGTGATCTTTGGTGGATGCAAGACACTAGGGATGCATGCTCCCCAGTACCGCTCTCTCAGCGCGACTGAGTAGTCATAGAGACGACCAAACCCTAATGGGACTGGAATACTCCCGAGAATTTTTTTGTTCTTTTTGTTCGGTGTTGAACCGTTTAGAGGTGGTGGGCCTCCAAGCTCACTAGGATTTATTTGGAACTCCTTGGCTGCGGCCTAAACACAAAATTTAATATATATTTCTATTTTTTCGGCTACCAAAATTGTTGAATTGTATAAATGTTCTGGCAGGTTGAACAGACGGCATAAAAATTGTTGGCATAGCCAAAATTTTTATTTTTCTTCGGAGGGGGGTAAATGTAACATGAAAATTTACTGTGGAAGTATCTCACTTAAGTTTATCTGACTATACCTTTGTATCAATGATAATTATGGAATATTCTAGTGACCTTTCATATCTCTCAGCCATAAAAGAATCGGAGGTTCCGTCTGTACTGTTCATTGAATGAAAAGTTACAACTAACTCATGAAATGTTTTGATGATGGTTCACTCTGTACGTCCAACACTGCTGAATACCTGATGCGGAATATGTCCTGGGCTGATCGAACTGAAATTGAAGTAGCCAGAGTTATTTATTTTACAGCATGCACTCGTATATATTTAAATACTATACCTTTCAGAATCTTTATCTTTTCTACAATGTGATCCGGTTCCTGTAGATGAGTAATTCAGTCATAATTTGTGATGTTTTCATCTGACATTCCTTAAACCTGAAACATAAACAAGTAGGTTGGAGAATGTTAGTATAAATGTTATGGGAGATGTTTGTCAAAACATTAATAATTGCGATTCATGATGAGTTCTACTTACTGGTGAGATTCAGTGTGACTAGCACGATTTATCACTTATAAATTCTCTAATTGATTTGTTGTGTTTTGTTTATGTCGAAAGGTTGAACTTTGACGTCAATCGTCAAGAAATGTCAAAACCGTCAATAGAATGAGTGACGACGCTGTCAAGTGTCAAGTGTCCGGATGACGTGGTAGAAATCGGGTAGCGAGATTGGTTGATACCGACCGCGTTCTTCTTTCTGATTTGCCGATATTTTGAAGATGACAGTAACATTCAATCAAGATTGGTCAATATTAGTCATGTGTTCATGACGTCAATGCGCAAAGTGTGTGATTTTACATTTGAGATTTTTTTGAAATAGTTTTGAAAGCATTGTGCGCTTCGGAATTTTTGAGGGGTTTTCCATGGAGGAAACTAAGAGGCAGACTGAAAAGCGGAGACCATTCTGATTTTGCTCTGGTACTGACGCCGATCTGTTGAGTTTTTAAAATCAAATTCTGAGGAAGCTTTTCTCTCAGAGGGTGAGTCAAACAGTAATAATCATATTTCAAGTTACGAAAGTGACATTCTGTTAATTATATTATAGATTTGCTGCTTCCTTTTCATTGGGGTTTTCGAGTTAGCATATCGAAAGTTATATGGATAAGAGCTAGAAGTACCGATGAAACTGTAATGTGGAGAGATCGGGCTCTGATTTAGAATTCAAGATCATAAATCCAATTCACGGCAATATACTCTCAGTATGATCAGAAGTTGAACTCAAGATTTTACATCGAAGGGGAATCCGATACCTTATGTAATACCGAAGAGATAATGTGCGCAGAAAGAAGGAACGGTTGGAGGAAGCCATTTTGATACCTTTGATATGAGTTGACACAGAAGATTGAGGGTGAGAACTTTCCATTTTACTCTATGATTTCCAAAGAAAATCACGAGACATCCAGGAGGGTTCTCAAGTACACATCATCATCAGTATAAAACTATCACTTTTGCTAATGGGAAGATTAGCAGGAATAATAATTCGCCGGGGTCAACAGACATGTTTATTATACATAACCAAAATATGAATTTGATGGATTGAAGCTAATTTTTAATCTCACTGTGAACCGATCGCAGCTGTGAAAGGGTGATTAATAATATTGGTTGAATGATGCAACCTTTCATGATATTCGTAATGTTATAAGTAGGTACAAGCAAAACGTACTGTCAATGAATGTTAATCCCGCAGAAAATGCTAGTGGCATAATAAATTGAATTTGACCAAAGTTGGCAATTCATTTTCTTTTTCTTAATTTAAATATCATCAAAATTAGGTGGCGCCCTTTTCCAGAAATCAATTCACCATCTACAACCCAGCTCTCCAGACTATATGACTGCCGTATGCCTTGTTACCTTCCTGATAATCAGGGATAAAAAATCATATTCTCATGACAAAAGGGTGGTAACAAGTGTGCACACCGATGGAGTCGATGTATTTTCATCTGCCTATTGTACTTGCTATATACCCTTTGAAGTCGTCTTATATAGTCACTACGATCTTATCTGCTCCAACTGTATGCATGTCAGATGCTAGACTGCAGAGTGACAGTGTAAACATAGTCGACGTCGAAGTTACTTGTACTGCTAGTTGTTTGCGATATACCTGCTTGGGAGTCGTCTCATGTGGTAATTGCGAACTTGTCTGCTTTACTAGTATCCATGTGAGATGATTAGATAGAGAGATTCAGTATGCACAACGATGAAGTTGATGTATCTTCATTTGCCTATTGTACTCGTTATATACCCTTCAAACTCGTCTCATACGGACACTGCCATCGTATCTGCTTCAACTGTATGAATGTCAGAGCCTAGACTGCAGAGTTACAGTGTAAACATAGTCAAAGTCGGAGTTTCTTGTTCTGCAAACTGTGTGCGTTATACCCGCTTGGAAGTCGTCATATAGGGTTAATGCGAACATGTCTGCTTCAATAGTGTCCATAGAGAGATATAGTGTGCACAATGATGAAGTCTATGTAACTCCATTTGCCTATTGAACTCTTCATATACTCTCAGAGTCGTCTTATACGGTCACTGCCATCGTATCTTTGTCAACTGTATGCATGTCAGATTGTAGAATGCAGAGTTACAGTGTTAACATAGTCAAAGTCGAAGTTTCTTGTTCTGCAAACTGTGTGCATTAAACCCGCTTAGTAGTCGTCCTATATGGTCAATGATAACATGTCTGCTTCAATAGTGTCGTTATGGAATTATAAGATAGAGAGATATAGTGTGCACAACGATGGAGTCGATGTTACTCCATTTGCCTATTGAACTTTTCATATACCCTTCAGAGTCGTCTTATACGGTCACTGCCATCGTATCTTTTTCAACTGTATGCATGTCAGATTGTAGAATGCAGAGTAACAGTGTTATCATAGTCGAAGTCGAAGTTTCTTGTTCTGCAAACTGTGTGCATTAAACCCGATTAGTAGTCGTCCTATATGGTCAATGATAACATGTCTGCTTCAATAGTGTCGATATGAAATTATAAGAAAGAGAGATATAGTGTGCACAACGATGAAGTCGAAAAAGTCTCTATACATTGCTACTCAAAATGGCTTCTTTACTAGAAAAAAAAAATTGGAAAAGTCTCATTTTTCATGAAATTTTTCTAAGTCCCGATATTTATATTTTCCCAAATATCTCGAGAACGGCACAAAATATCGAAAATCTAAATCGAAAAATACCCCAACACCCCTGTCGACTTTCGCAAGGGCATACAACATGAAGGAAGTCCGAACACCGTATCACGAAAATCAAAAAAATTAGTACGTCGTCATGACGCGAAATAATTATAAGTTCATTGAAAAAAAAAAAGTGAATGACAAGTATTTGTTTTTCGCATGAAATTCGATAGGAATCGAGACGACCAACAAAAAAGTCTCTATACATTGCTACTCAAAACGGCTTCTTCACTTAAAAAAAAAATTGGAAAAGTATTATTTTTAAAGAAATTTTTCTCCCCAAATATCTCGGGAACGGCACAAAATATCGAGAATCTGAATCGAAAAATACCCCAACACCCCTGTCGACTTTCGCAAAGGCCTACCACTTGGAGAAAGTCCGAACACCATATCACGAAAAACAAAAATTTTTTTAGTATGTCTTGTATGTGTCTTGGGATCTTCAATGTTCCTTAGATATATATACCATATCATTCAGAGCTGCCGCCTTCGAGCATACCATCGAAAACGATTCTATTTTTGGAACCCGGTCACCACTATCCCTTCTCTCCTCCTGCGAGCATATATCTTCAAAACATCATTGATACAGAAAAAAAAAATTATCACCTTATTAGTTGGAGGTTCTATTTGGGAGCCCTGCACAGCACCACTAACATCACCATACTGATATTCCACATGGTATTTTCATTTTCTCAAATATCAGCCACACTACTCTAGACGAACCGCAGACTGAACGATGAGTACCCACGATTCAACAACACACAAAGAATTATTTTGCGTCATGACGTCGTACTAATTTGTTTTGTTTTTTGTGATGCGGTCATACATAAAAAAATTTCAGCAAAATAATACGTTTCCAATACACTTGTGAATCATATTTTTTAATGAACTGAATTATTTCGCGTCCTATCATAATGATGTTTTCTGTATTGAATATACATTTTTTGTGGTAACTGGCGCTGTGAGGGGTGATTATTTGTCAGGACAATCAAATTTGGAATTGATGTAATTTCGAACTGCGTGTGTGGATAGTGGAAATTGTTAACGAAATCATAAATAAATGTGGATATTTTGGACATATTGGTATTCTTCGGATTCTGAGGGAGTGTAAAGCTATAAATAAATTCGTAATTCAAGCTGGTATAGTACATCATGGTATTTCAGGTAGTGAGATGTACATGGACCATTCTCAGGAATATATTGTACGACAGTATAACGAAACGGTCAACTTTTCCCGCACGAAAACACGTCAGGTACCCTTGCGAGGGGAGTGTACCGGCTTTGGTGACAATAATCCCTCTCTGCAGAGGAGGTTGTCACTATTGTGAAGTCAGGTATTAATAGTGTTGTTCGTTTGTTTCATATAACATGTTCAGGGGAAAATGTTGCCTGAAGGCTATCAAAGAACCGTATTTCCTTCGAGAAATCTACCGCAGGTGTATGTGTCGCGCCTCCAAATTCCATGGGTCCTATATACAGCTCTGAATTACTGTTTAATTCCGCAATAGCTTATTTCTCTGGGGTTGAATAAAGATATGATTAATTTGTGAGTGTGAAGTCATTCGGTGTGAAACAGACAAAAATTTCGATTTCAAGAGGGCCTTTCGCAACATTTCATGATAGCGTTCAGTCTTTCGTCCGACCTCAAGTGTATTATTACTGCACACTCTGCAATTTTTCAATTCCCTCGCAGATATTTGTACTGTGAAGACGAACCTCAAAATGGTGAAATCTGGTCTGTTTATCGATTTGATACGTCACATTGCTGCTCTTCTTGGTCTCCAAACATCTTCCTATGATGGAAATCGCGTGGAAGAAGGACTTCAAGAATGTTAGAAGGGAATAAAGTTACTGAATAATGCCTTGAGGTACTCAAAAAACATGGGCGAGAAGCAGCATCTGGAGGCTTGCCTTAGAAATATGAAAACCTTTCGAAACCAGTTCAAAGCAATTCAAAAGAGGGGAGCTGGGTTATCTTCCAGAAAAAAACTGCACGGGATAGAATTCGTTGGAATGTTTCAGAATCTGCGTTTCAGTCTCGCATCAGAACTGGAGTTATCTCAAATTTGAAACATAAGGACCCTGAAGCATTCATGGCTGATTGTGAAGCTCTTTTCTGGATACGTATTCAGAATGCACTTAAAAAAGATGGAGCAGTTAAAGTTAACGCTGTGTTCTGCGGAGAATTCGAGATCACTAAAGGAGATTTCATACAGACTGATTACAAATACTTCACTACTCCTAACTCACCCATCTATAGGAATACAGACATTAACAAGTGGTTCAATGAGAAAGTGATTGATCCTATTATGAAGGAGTTGAAAGAGTTCCAGGAGCGTGACAGCAGATGGGCATTGAAGAGCATCATCAATCTAGGTGTGAACATAAACAAGTTCACTCCCAAACTTGGATCCTCATACATTGAGTTATCCCCGCAAATCAAGCAAAAACAAGCTTGCATCAACGTTAAAAATGATGATAATGCATGTTTCTCTAGGGCAGTCACCTCAGCTTTGTATCCAGTCGAAGTAAATAACGACAGAACTCCTTCCTATCCTCACCCATCTACCGTTCTTAATGTGAAAGGTATTCAGTTCCCGATGACAGTCAATCAAATACCCCTGTTCGAGCGGCAGAATGGAATGTCAATCAATGTTTATATACTGGAGCAAAATGAAAAGGAGCTGATTACTCTACCGACCTACCTTACCAGAGATAAAAAAGGAAAGCACGTCAACCTGCTACTGATTTATCATCATTTCAATAAAGCAGGACATGAGAACACCGCGCCAAGTAGACACCATTACGTTTGGATTAAAGACATGTCTAGGCTCCTTTCAACTCAACTGAGCAAAGAGAATGGACGTAAATATTTTTGCGACCGCTGCTTGCACTACTATAGGTCTCAAGCTAAACTAGATAATCACATTGAAATGTGTATAAAAATGAATGAAAGTGCTATCAAAATGCCTAAAGAGAGAAAAAATATTTTAAAATTCAGAAACCACAAAAATGAAGAGAAAGCGGCTTTCATTGTTTACGCTGATCTCGGATCTGTTTCAGAGCGAACAGGAGACCCCCAGAAGCCCCAGCATCATATTCCTGCTTCTATTGGATATTACCTCGAGTGTTCTCATGACAATTCTCTATCCTTTTATCGTTCCTATAGAGGAGAAGACTGCATGGATTGGTTCGCCTATGAGATGAAGCAGTTGGCAGAAGATATAACTACCGTATTCTGGTGTCCTTATGATATTCATATGACTTCAGAACAAGAAGCAGATTTTCGAAATGCCACACATTGTCACATTTGTGAGCAGAAATTTGGACTTGATGATGTGAGAGTGAGGGACCATAATCACCTAGTTCCATAAAAAAATTACAGAGGAGCTGCTCACGATTCTTGTAATATAAATTATGAGGACAGTCCTGTGGTGCCTGTTGTATTCCATAATTTGAGTGGTTACGATGCGAATTCTGTAATAGCTGACATTGCCACTAGAATGGAAGGAACTATCGACTTACTGCCCATAACGAAGGAGAAGTACATTTCCTTCACTAAACATGTTGACGGAACTTGTGTTCAGTACAGATTCATCGACAGCTTCCGTTTCATGAATTCCTCTCTGGACAAGTTAGCATCTCATTTAACCGAATTCCCCAATCTAAGGTCTCAATTCTGTAGCGTCGCCGAAGATCAACTTTATCTTCTAACTAAGAAAGGTGTGATGCCATAGGATTACTTCGACTCGTTTGAGCGTTTCAGCGAAACCCGGCTACCTCCAATTGATGCTTTTTATAATAATTTAGACGATAAGGCCTGCCCTCGCAGACTCTATCTCCGTGCAAATCTTGTGTGGAATGAGTTCAATTGTCGAGACTTGGGTCAGTACGTGGATCTATACATGATGACTGATATTCTCCTTCTCGCAGACGTATTTGAACAGTTTCGTACCAGCTGCCTCAGAACTTACAATCTTGACCCCGCACACTATCACACCCTGCCAGGATTCACTTGAGATGCCATGTTGAAATATACGAATCAGGAGTTGGAACTTATCACTGACCCTGACATGTTTTTGTTCGTTGAGCAAGGCATCCGAGGAGGTCTCAGTCAAGTTTGTTCAAAAAGAAGAGCTCATGCAAACAATAAATATATTCCTGATTATGATCCTTCGAAAGCCGATTCCTTCTTGATGTACTACGACGTCAATAACCAATACGGATGGGCTATGTCTCAAGCTTCACCATATGGAGGTTCTGAATGGACTGACACCAATATCGACGTCACGGCTATTCCCGATGATGCAGAAGAAGGATATATTTTAGAAGTCGATTTGTATTATCCACAACACCTCCACGATGTACATGAAGATATTCCATTTTGTCCTCAACACATCAATCCTAAGACTGGAAAGCCTCCCAAAACTGTACGAGAACACGCCAAATTGATGGCAACACTACGCTACAAGAAGAATGATTATGTCATTCACTACCGAGCCCTGAAACAGGCGTTGAAACATGGTTTAGTGCTGAAACAGATATACATCGAGTTCTCAAGTTCCAGCAAGCTACGTGGTTAAGATCATACATAGACCTAAACACTGAACTCCGAAAACAAGCAAAAAATGTGTTTGAGAAGAATATGTTCAAGCTCATGAACAACGCTGTTTTTGGTGAGACAATAGGAAACATTAGGAAGAGAGTTAATGTCAGACTTTTGACAGAGTGGGTGGGAAGATATGGTGCAGAGGCGTACATTTCAAAACCCGAATTCAAGAGTTGTACAGTCTTCAATGAAAATTTGATTGCTATAGAAATGAAAAAACTGGAAATCTATCTTAACAAACCCATTTATGTTGGTCAAGCTATTTTAGATTTAGCTGAGACAACATTATATGACTTTCACTACGACTATATGTCCAACACATTTCGTGATTGCTCAGTTCTCTACACTGATACTGACAGCTTGATTTATGAGATTGTTGGTCAAGATCCATATGAGGTTAAGAAGAAGGACTGTCATCAGCGCTTCGATACCTCCGACTATAAATCGAATAACATTTATAATATTCCTCAAGTCAATAGGAAAGTGCTGGGAATGTTGAAAGATGAGCAAAACGGAGTACCGATGATCGACTACGTTGGTCTGAGATCAAAACTCTACTCAACTAGAATTCTAACTACGATTGATGACATTATGAGTTAACGAGGAGAACTGATGCATAAAGGATATGATGATTTTGAAATTGATGATATTCTGGGGAATTTTGGTACAACGAAAAAGTCTAAGGATGTGAAGTCGTCTGTTGTGAAGACATCAATAACCTTCACTGATTATGTTGAGTGTTTGGATAATTGGAAGGAAAAAAACTGTCACTCAGGATTTGATCAAATGAGATAAACATCAAGTTTATTCTATCATACAAAAGAAGATTGCTCTCAGTCCGAATGATGATAAGAGATATATTATTCCAGGAACTGATGAAACGTTACCATGGGGACACTATTTAATCGATGATGAGGTTGTGGAATATGGCTCATATATTGATGATGATATCTCGAGAATTATTTTGTTTATATATATTTACACTAACGAATAATAAATATTTTCATGTATCAGTACTCATTATTTTTCAAACCTGTCTTTCCTCCCTATAAATGTTCACCCGTTCTGTACTCCTAACAACATGGTCAGCTGCGGTGACCTTGAAAAGAGAACCATTTTTGCTATTTTTCGACCTTAAATTTTCTTATGGAGATTGACATGGAGAAACTGAATTGAGCCTTCATGCTCTGGCTGTATATGAAAAAGAGCAATTTTAGCTATTTTTGACCTCAAATTTTCTTATGGGAATTAACATGGGAAAACTGTCCAAATTGAGCCCGGGCTCTTACTGTACATATACTACCGTATAAGACGACTCAGAAGGGTTTATAACGAGTTCAATAGGCATATAAAGTTACATCGACTTCATTGTGCTTACTATATCTTTTCATCCTATCATCTCATATGGACAATATTGAAGCAGACAAGTTCACATTGACCATATTATCAGATATGGAATCGCCTTCTGGGGTTCATGTAATCAAGAAAACTTCCATTCAATATTTGTCTTACAAAAACGAGCCATTCGATTTTTATGTAATGTAGCACCAAGATTGTCATGTAGGATACTTTTCAAACAAAATAATTAACTGACGGTTCCATCTTTGTTTATACTTGAGACAGTTTGCTTGATTTTCAAGAATAAAGCCTTATATGAAGTCAATGACGGTATTACTCGCCAAAATGGTAATTTGAAACTTCCCATTCCCTCTACCAACAAGATCAAGAACTCACTAATATATAATGCAGTAAAAATGTTTAATCATATTCCATGGAGCATCAGGAACATTGAAGGGTATAAACGATTTAGATCATCTGTGAAGAATATTCGCCCAGATCTAACTCCTTATGATGTTCAGGAGTTTTTTCAGGCCACTCTTCAATAACTTAACTAAATATGGAGAATCCATAGGCTAGTCTAGATACTAGATATAGTATTTTGAAATTTCTATTTTTGACTGTGATACCTAATCAGGATCTCATATCATTTTTTATTATTTTTTATATTTTTTATATTTTTTATTTTTTTTATGTTTACATCTTCAATAAGTTTTAATGTGTTTTGTTTGTATTGACTCATATATTAATATGATTGTAAGTTTCTCTTAATTTTACTGTGTTTATTTCCTGTAGTCTCTGTACGCATATACATATTCAATGCATGAGTTTTATATATTTCTTCACTTTGTCAATGAGAATTTCATTCTTCCGACAATAAAGTATAATTTGATTTGATTTGATTAGACGACTCCCAAGCTGACATAACGCACACAGCTTGCAGGTCAAGAACCTTCGACTTCGACTATGTTCACACTGTAACTACGTCGTCAAGGATCAGTTATGCATACAGTTGAAGCAGATACGATGGCACAGTGACCATATTAGACGACTCTGAAGGGTATATAACGAGTACGATAGGCAAATTGAGAAACATCGACTTCATCGTTGTGCACACAATATTTCTCTATCCAATCATCTCACATGGACCCTATTGAAGCAAACAAGGTCTCAATGACCATATGAGACGACTTCCAAGCAGGTATAGCGCACACAGCTTGCAGAACAAGGAACTTTGACTTCGACTGTAACTCTGCAGTGTAGCATCTGACATGCATACAGTTAAAGCAGATATGATCGTAGTAACATAAGACGACTTTGGAGGGTATATAGCAAGTACAATAGGCATATATGAAGATACATCGACTCCATCGAAGTGCACACTCTATCCCTCGATCCTATCATCTCACGTGAATACTATCGAAGAAGACGAGTTGGCAATGCCCATATGAGACGACTCCCAAGCAGGTATTACGCACACAGCTTGCAGAACAAGAAACCTCGACTTCGACTATGTTTACACTGTAACTCTGCAGTCTAGCATCTGATATGCATACAGTTGATGCAGGAACGATTGCAGTGACCGAATGAGACGACATTGGAGGGATTATAACGGGTGTAATAGGCGAATGAAGATACATCGACTTCATCGTTGTGCACACTATATCTCTTTATCCTATCTTCTAACATGGACACTATCGAAGCAGACAAGTTCGAAATGACCATATGAGACGACTTCCGAGCAGGTATTACGCACACAGCTTGAAGAACAAGAAACTTCGACGTCGACTATGTTTACACTGTCACTCTGCAGTCTAGCATCTGACATGCATACAGTTGCAGCAGAGGTGATCGTAGTAACCATATAAAAAGACTTTGAAGGGTATGTAGTAAGTACAATAGTCAAATGAAGATACATCGACTTCATCGTTTTGCAAAACGAATCTCTCTATCCTATCATCTTATAATGACACAATCAAAGTAGACAAGTTTGCATTGACCATATAAGACGACTCCAAAGCGGGTATAACGCACACAGCTTGCAGAACAAGAAATTTCGACTTTGAGTATTTTTCATACTATAACTCTGCAGTCTTGCATCTGACATGCATACAGTTGGAGCAGATGCGATGGCAGTGACCGTATGAGACGTTTTTGAAGGGTATATAACGAGTACAATTGGAAAATGGAGACACATCGACTTCATCGTCTTACTCACTATATATCTCTATCCTATCATCTCACATGGACACCATTGAAGCAGACAAGCTAGCAATGACCATACAAGACGGCTTTCAAGCAGGTATAACGCACCCAGCTTGCAGAACAAGAAACTTCGACTTCGACCATGTTAACACTGTAACTCTGCAGTCTAGCATCTGACATGTATACAGTTGACGCAGATACGATCGCAATGACCATATGAGACGACTCCGAAGGGTATATAGCGAATACAACAGGCAAATGGGGATACAATGACTCCATCGTCGTACACACTATATATCTCTATCCAATCATCCTACATAGACACTTTCAAAGCTGACAAGTTCACATTGACCATATAAGACAATTTCCAAGCGGATTCAACGCACACAGCTTGCAGAACAAGTAACTTCGACTCTGACTTCTTTTACCCTGTAACTCTGCAGTCTTGAATCTGGCATGCATACAGTTGATACAGATACGATCGCAATGACTATATAGGACGACTTTGAAGGGTATATAGCGAATACAACAGGCAAATGGAGATACATCGACTCCATCGTCGTACACACTATATCTCTCTATCCTATCATCTCATATGGACACTAATGAAGCAGACAAGTTCACACTGACCATATAAGACGATTCCCAAGCGGGTATGACGCACATAGTTTGCAGAACAAGAGACTTCGACTATGTTCACACTGTAACTCTGCATTCTAGCATCTGACATGCATACAGTTGAAGCAGATATGATCGTAGTAACATAAGACGACTTTGGGTATATAGCAAGTACAATAGTCAGATAGTGGTACATCGACTTCATTGGTGTGCACACTCTATCTCTCTATCCAATCATCTCAAATGGATACAATTGAAGCAGACGAGTTTGCGATGCCCATATGAGACGACTTTCAAGCGGTATTACGCACACAACTTACACAACAAGAAACTTCGACTTCAACAATGTTCACACTGTAACTCTGCCGTCTTGCATCTGACATGCATATAGTTGAAGCAGATACGATGGCAGTGACCTTATAAAACGACTCTGAAGGGTATATAACGAGTTCAATAGGCAAATGAAGTAACATCGACTTCATCGTTGTGCACACTATATATCTCTATCCTATCATCTCACATGATCACTCTTGAGGCAGACAAGTTCACAATGACCATATAGGATGATTTCCAAGAGGGTATAACGCACACAACTTGCAGAACAAGAAACTTCGACTTCGACTATGTTCACACTGTAACTCTGTTAAAGCAGATTCGATGGCAGTGACCGTATAAGACGACTCAGAAGGGTTTATGACGAGTTCAACAGGCATATGAAGTTACATCGACTTCATTGTGCTTACTATATCATTCTATCCTATCATCTCATATGGACAATATTGAAGCAGACAATTTCACATTGACCATATTAGACGACTCCCAAGCTGGCATAACGCACACAGCTTGCAGGTCGCGAACCTTCGACTTCGACTCTGTTTACACTGTAACTACGCCGTCAAGCATCTGAAATGCATACAGTTGAAGCAGATACGATGGCAGTGACCATATTAGACGACTTTGAAGGGTATATAACGAGTACGATAGGCAAATTGAGAATCATCGACTCCATAGTTGTGCACACAATATCTCTCTATTCAATTATCTCACATGGACCCTATTGAAACAAACAAGTTCGCAATGACCAAATGAGACGACTCCCAAGCAGGTATAACGCACACAGCTTGCAGAACAAGGAACTTTGACTTCGACTGTAACTCTGCAGTCTAGCATCTGATATGATCGTAGTGAAGACGACTTTGGAGGGTATATAGCAAGTACAATAGGCAGATGAAGATACATCGACTTCATCACACTCTATCTCTGTATCCTATATGATAACAAGAAATCTCGACCTCGACTATGTTTACACTGTAACTCTGCAGTCTAGCATCTGACATGCATACAGTTGATGCAGGAACGATTGCTGTGACCGTATAAGACGACTTTCATGGGATTATAACGGGTACAATAGGCGAATAAAGATCCATCGACTTCATCGTTGTGCACACTATATCTCTCTATCCTTTCATCTTACATGGACACTATCGAAGCAGAAAAGTTCGCAATGACCATATAAGACGACTCCCAAGCAGGTATAACGCACACTGCTTGCAGAACAAGAAACCTCGACTTCGACTATGTTTACACAGTAACTCTTAAGAATAACATCTGGCATGCATACAGTTTAACAGATACGACTGCAGTGACCATATGAGACGACTTTGGAAGGTATATAGCGAGTAGAACAGGCAAATAGGGATATATCGACTTCATCGTTGATCACACTTTATCTCTCTATCCTTTGATCCTACATGGACACTAATGGAGCAGACGAGTTCACATTGACCATATAAGACAACACCCAGGCGGAAATAACGCTCACAGCTTGCAGATCAAGAAACTCCGACTATGTTAACACTGTAACTCTGCAGTTCAGCATCTGGAATGCATACAGTTGAAGCAGATACGATAGCAGTGACCGTATGAGTAAACTTTGATGGGTATATAACGAGTTCAATGGGCAAATGGAGATACATCGACTTCATCGTTGTGACACCATATCTCTCTATCCAATCTTCTCACATGGACACTATTGAAGCAAACGAGTTCGCAATGACCATATGAGGCGACTTCCTAGCAGGTATAACGCACACAGCTTGCAGGTCAAGAAACTCCGACTATGTTTACACTGTTGGACAGTGTTATGCAACAGAGTTTCAAGCCACACGCATGTCATTTTGAGTAAACAGCGTTTGAAGTTTGAAAGTGAAAGCACATACTTCAATTTAACATCGATTGAGTCTGATGATGATTCTAGTGTTATAGTTACAATTTTTCACAGAATTTGTGTAACTCCAATAGGGAAATTGAGGAAAGATTCATTCATGATGAAAAAATAACAATATTTGATATTGCAAATATCTCTAAGGACGATGTGGAGTCAAAAAGTGTTTTAAGCTTCTTAACATGTTATTGAAAATTCAACTCAAATGTGAAAAAGTTACAGGTGCTGTGTGTTATGTACCTAACATTATATTGCATAAGTCGTGTTCTCACAATATCTCTTTCATATTCTCATGTCAGGTAAGCTGAAACTGTGGTGCAAAATCAGAATCATATTATTGGTATTAATATTTATTGAACAATGGACATCTCCAGAGAAAGAAAATTTGACTTTCCATCGATCTAAACATGTCAAGAAATGTCATATTTCAACACAATAATTATTTGGACACTGAAAATATTCCAATCTCAGGAAGTCGAAAATAGGGAACGAAATGTATTGATACTGTAAAACTCAGGTAACATAATCATTATTCCATTTGGCAATATCCTTTGGCATATAAAAATACTATGAAAAAATACTACCCAGTGATTTTATTCCAAATCAGCTGTCAAATCATTATTTTTTTCAACATCAAAATCGATGGACGCACCAAATCCTTCTGCATCATCCTCAAAATCCCCAGATGTAACAGTTTTCAAAAAATCATGAAAACTTTTCGAATCATTTGGAACCAGTCTCATCATTTCCTTTAAGTCTTTTATTTTCGCAGCTGATAATTCACGACCATCAGGCCATAATAACGGTAACTCGGTATCAAACGTTGTTCTGTTTTTACGACCACCTTTCGATATGTCCACAATTTTTGGGTCATCTCCGAGTCTGCTGTTCATATACAGTTTAAAAGGATCGACTTTTCGTAATTCAATTTCACACGTATTCAACCAAGAAATTTTATTTTTTTCAATATCCAATTTGCGATTGGTGATCAATTTCTGAAGGGGCGATACCGATACAAAATCAGTTTTACTAAGTCTGGTTACTACAAAGGGATTTTTGCGTCGGCAATTTGTCATTACGTGGATGTAGTCCTTATCTGTGTAGAGACGATTATGAGTTTTCAAAGCACATTCAACATCTCCAAACTCAGAATCATTCGGTAAAAAAGTATGACCAGGCTGTAAGAATCGCAAGGTGATAGTTTCTAGAGTGGAATGATTTTGGAGAATATGTTGCAGCATCAAAACCATCTTTATGCTTCGGTTTTGGCCACCACAAGAATCAGCCCAAAGTATCAATCTGGTGGCTGTAGTCTTCAAATGCTCAGAAATGAATTTTCGGAGACATGATCCCACTTCTTGCGTTCCCCGGCTTGCTTCATATTCTAACCAAACGTAAAAAAAACCCTTACCACTGCTGCCACAATGTATTCCCTGATTGAACAAATTCAATTGTCTTTTGTAATAGACGATACTCGTTGGTAGCCGTGGTAAGCTGTGAGTTTTCTCTAGGTCAAAAGTAAGTGTCTCAATGGCTGGATCTGTTTTAGCAAGCTTCAAATCATGTTTCATTTGGTTCCTCAAGGCATGAGCATAATTCAAATGATCATCATGTTGACCCTTCAATATATTCAGGTCATCGCCAAATGTTGACTGAATTTTCACTTTGAAAGTATCGCAACGTAAACAGGTATCTTTCTGTGGCTTCTTGAATCGAAGATTGAAAGAAGTATAAAAGATCTTCTTGAATTTGGACAAGCGTACACCATCTGGATATTTTTGATTATAGAGATTATATAAAATTTGTAAGTTGAGGTTGGGTGATAAAAATTTGGCTGTAGTAGGGTTGCGAGTATAATGCGAAATATATCTGGGCATACTATTGATGAACAATTTAACTTCAGTAAGCTTTTCTTCCTGAATGGAATTCTTTCCACCGGAATTCGTTCCACGTTTATCATTTATTGGTTCATTAGCTCTGAATTTTGACAATGCAAAATCAATTCTGGTTTGGCTGATACCTAATGTTTTGAGGTAGGTATATTTACAAACTTCAACATTCGAAAAATAGTACTGCCTACTGAACTGTCTTTTAGAGTTTGCGGAATAACTTCTCTTCTTTTTCACTTCTTTAACGCTTCCTTGCATCAAAGCACATCTCGCTTCATATGACCCAGCTTGCCAAAACTTGTCAAATTCTGCTCGACGTATTTCTGCGGATATTTTCTCAGTACACTTCCTCCGACAGTCACAGCTGAAATCTGAAAATTCTCTGACAGCAACTTTTTTTCCTTTTGCATTGAAGTGCTCTTGGTTGGTATTTGCTTTCTTCTTTCGAATTTGCCTATTTTGATGGGGATATTTCCTCTTTCTACCTTGTTTAGGCCTACCATCTGTATTCCCATTGGGAGTCTCTTCCTCACTATCACTAGGTCTATTTTCGGGTCTACTAGTGAATCCTGAGTTTCACTGTCGCTATTTTGCCCTTCTTGTTCTTGGTCATTGCCGTCAACATCATCAGTTCTATTTTCACTATTCAGTACAGACATGACATCACCTATTTGAACATGGATTTTAATATCTGGATCTGTAGTTTTTGAGGGCTGCTTTTCTAACTCAGCTTGCTCGGTAATATCTTCGGAAAATTCTGCATCACTACCTGGAGGATGTACGATTGGGGGCATGTCCAGATTTAATGCTGAAGCAGCTTCCAATTCAGTATATATAATTTCATGAGCATTCTCAACAGATACACCTGACGACAATACTGAATTTGGAACATTCCCCAAATCTCCTTGGTTTTCTATTTCCGTTATATCACAATAAAAAAAATAACATTTTCTAATAATGATATGTTTGGTAAGCTGCAGCTCGAAACATCAGAATTCTTTACTATTGCTTGCATGAGCTCTTCGTCGGGTTCAATAATAATGTTCGGAATTCCATAAGGTGTGATGTCTGATAAAGGAGTGCTAGATTTCAGGCTTCTCTTTGTATTTTGTGAATCAGAATGCCCAAGTTCTCCGGCGGGTTTCGTTTTTTTTTTCCAAAATTCTATTAGTTCTGACTTTCAACGAATGAGCACTAACTTTATGGCATTCATTATTTATTTTGGATCGGCATTTGTCAACCATTCGTATGCTTCTTGATTTCAATTCCATTCTGGAATAAAATTTGAAAATTGTGAATTACCATGACAAAAATGTTCGTGGAAGTACGTATAGATACTACCCAAAATAGTCGAGAAAACATTTTTCTAATTAACACGAGATTGACGTTTCATGAATATGCAAAAACGAATTAAATCATTTAGCTTATTTATGTACCTAGAAGTTTTCTACAAACCATGCAGAATGTTTTGCAATAACACGTCAAGTTCCTTGTTGTTTGGCAATTCAATAAAAATAAGCATTAGATTATTTTGCAATAACGAGTTAGGATTATCATTTCCAAAAATTATTAAATCAGAATGATATTAAGACTGGTTGAACATGATAATGATTATAATAGTAGAATAGAAATCAATTTTCAATACTTCGGAACCCTACGTGAGAACCATAATAATTGAATAATGAAAAACGAACCAGAATATAAGGAAGTCATAACCTTACTTCTGAAAATAAGTTGAAAAAGGCCTCGAAAAAGGCTTATACAACAAATACGGACTTACCTATATGGTGGAATCTCGTCTGAGGCGTTGGAATAATCCTTGACCAATTTCCAACTATATTTTTAGCAGTTATTTCCTTTTCAAAACACACCAAACGAATGTAACACTAATAAGAAAATAGGTAGCATGATCCGCTGATCTTTTAGCAAAAACGTGTCAACTCTCATAACATGTTCAAGAAGAGTAGAGATGGCGCCATATGTATTGAAAATCACGTCAAGTCACCTATCTTTTTATTGCGAAATGATCAAAAGGTCTTTGTAGGTTGACATTATCTAAAAATTACAAATTCCAAACTAAAAATGTATTAAATCTCCTGAATTTGTATTGCGAAACGTAGAAAATGCTCCGTGACAATGACTCGCACAGATAATTCGTTTTTTCACTTTTTGTGGATTGACACTGTATTGCATAACAGTGTCCCAACTATGCCGTCGAGCATCTGACATGCATACAGTTGAAGCAGATACGATGGCAGTGACCGTATTAGACGACTTTGAAGGGTATATAACTGGTACGATAGGCAAATTGAGAAACTTCGACTTCATCGTTGTGCACACAATATCTCTCTATCCAATCATCTCACATGGACACTATAGAAGCAAACAAGTTCGCAATGACCATATGAGACGACTTTTAAACAGGTTTAACGCACACAGTTCGCAAGTCAAGAAACTTTGACTTTGACTGTAACTCTGCAGTCCAGCATCTGACATGCATACAGTTGAAACAGATACGATGGCAGTGACCGTATGAGAAGACTTTGAGGGGTATATAACGAGTTCAATAGGCAAATGGGAAAACATCGACTTTATCTTCATACACACTATATCTCTCTATCCTATCATCTCACATGGACACTATCGGAACAGACAAGTTCGCATTGACCATATTAGACGATTTCCAAGCGGGTAAAACGCAAACAGCTTGCAGAACAAGAAACTTCGACATTGACTATGTTTGCAGTTCCCAGAACAAGAATCTTCGACTTTGAATATGTTAACAATTCAACTCTGCAGTTGAAGCAGATACAATGACAGTGACCGTATGAGACGACTTTGAAGGGTTTATAACGGGAACAATAGGCAAATAAAGATACATTTTCTTCATCGTTGTGAACACTTTATATCTCTATCATCTAACCTTGACACTTCTGAGTAGACAAGTTTGCATTGACCATATAAGACGACTTTCAAGCGGGGGAAGAAGTAAAAAACTTGTAGAACGAGAAACTCCTACTTTGACTATGTTTACACTGTAACTCTGCAGTCCAGCATCTGACATGCATACAGTTGAAGCAGATACGATGACAGTGACCGTATTAGACGACTTTGAAGGGTATATAACGAGTACAATAGGCAAATGGGGATACAACGACTTCATCGTCGTGTACACATATATCTCTATCCTATCATTTCACATGGACACTATTGAAGCAGACAACTTCGCAATGACCAAACGAGACGACTTTCAAGCAAGTATAACGCACACAGCTTGCAGAACAAGAAACTTCGACGTCGACTATGATCACACATTCACTCTGCAGTCTAGCATCTGACATGCATACAGTTGGAGCTGATATTATCGTAGTAACCATAAAAGATGACTTTGAAGGGTATATCAAAAAAACAATAGGCAGATGAAGATACATCGACTTCATCGGAGTGCACACTCTATCCCTCTATCCTATCATCTCACATGGATACTATTGAATCAGACGAGTTTGCAATGTCCAAATGGGACGACGTTCAAGCGGGTATAACGCACACAACTTGCAGAACAAGAAACTCCGAATTTGACTATGTTCACACTGTAACTCTGCAAACTTGAATCTGACATGCATACAGTTGATGCAGATACGATTGCAATGACCATTTGAGACGACTCTGGAGGATATATAGCGACTAAAATAGGCAAATGGAGATACATCGACTTCATCATCGTACACACTATATCTTTCTATCATATCATCTCACATATACACTATCGAAGCAGACAAGTTTTCATTGTCCATATAAGACGACTTTCATGCGGGAATAACGCACACAGCTTGCAGAACAAGAAACTTCGACTTTGACTATGTTTACACTGTAACTCTGCAGTCTTGAATCTGGCATGCATACAGATGATGCAGATACGATTGCAAAGACCATATGAGACGACTCTGGAAGTATATAGCGAGTACAACAGGCAAATGGGGAAACATCGACTTCATCGTCGTTCACACTATATCTCTCTATCCTATCATCTCACATGGACACTTTCGGAGCAGACAAGTTCGCATTGACCATATAAGACGATTTCCAAGCGGGTATAACGCACACAGCTTGCAGAACAAGGAACTTCGACTTTGACTCTGCAGTCTAGCATCTGACATGCATACAATTGGAGCAGATACGATTGCAACAGGCAAATGGGGATACATCGACTTCATCGTCGTACACACTATATCTCTCGATCCTATCATCTCACATGGACACTTTTGAAGCTGGCAAGTTCACATTGACCATATAAGACGATTTCCATGCAGGTATAACGCACACAGTGACCGTATGAGTAAGATAAGATTAGCCGTTTCCGACTCTCCGCCCGAGGTCACTCTCCTCTGACCTTGGGCGGAGTGACCTCGGAGCAGGAGTGACCTTGGAGCAGGAGTGACCTTGGGCGGGAGTGACCTTGAGTAGGAGTGACCTTGATGCAGAAGTGGCGTTGGACGGAAGTGACCTTGGAACAGGAGTGGCCTTGGCAGGAAGTGACCTTGGGCGGAGTGACCTTGGGGCAATAGTTGCCTTGAGGCAAGAGTGGCATTGGGCAAAAGCGACCTTGGGTGGGAGTGAACCTCCGCATGTGCGTCCTTGAGAGTGAGTGACATTGAGTTGTAGAGAGAGTGAGGCCTTGAAAGCGTGTTCGAAGTTGAAGATACTTTCGCGCATCACATCGCTATAGTGGGGGTTGTTTGCGTTTCTATAAATACGAAATCCGCCACATGCACAAGCATAGTTCTTGCAATAACATTGAACATTGCTTCTGCTCAATTAAGTTGGAAAAGTTTGAGTGTGATGAAAGGTTATCTGTTTTATGTAAGTACGCTTATTCATATATTATTCACACCCCTTTCACTTGGACGAAAATAATGGCTGCCCCCAAAATCGATTTAGCTTCAATTAATGATAAAATTAATGAGGAGAATGAAATTGCGAAGCGAATTTTGATATCATCACTACCCCTCAATGAAAGCTATATTATCAAAAAAATCTCATTATGCGGAATCAGATTCGGTAGGAGTGATACTGTAATTTCATATGATGAAGAGACCGAAGTGAGTTTGAAAACTTGGTTACCAAAAAGAGTTGTTGACAAATTTATGGAGAGCGATATTGATGAGATAAAGTCTTCCAACGGTCTTCACACTTTAACATACTCGGGACAGAGTGAGCCTCTATTCGCGGGTGCGAAGACGAGAGCTCTCATGAAATTCGATGTGAAAAAAATGTGAAGATCATTTCATAGTATATAGGAAAATTAATTTAATCATAGGGATGCATCAGCCACGTTTAGTGTAGTGTAAATGGGTTTGAATACTATATGATGATCCTTACATATTATATATAACCAATTATATCACACTCTGATGAAGGTTGAATTTGTATAGGTGAGTGGTGCTACAGATATATAATTCGATTAATGATCAATTCTTTAACTCATTCACTCGTGACCTAAGTATTTTTTCCATTTATGTTGCAGGATAATTCACCTCAATAGATGTGCAATATGTGGATGCATTATTCTAGTCAATCTTGGCCGGTAGCGGAAGATATCAAGTCGAGTGTGAGGAGGCTGAAATGTCAGTTTGCCGATTCAGAGCAGGACGCAATGCATGCAGCTAATTATGACACGAGTGTGTGCTTTGATCAAAAACAGGTTCAGAACCTCTGCAAGAAAGCTGAGCAATACAAATTGGCGTTCCTACTCTGCGCCCGTTTCGAGTATAATAACATCAATGTAGAGGAATTTGTTGAAGCCATGGTTGAAGAGGACTTAGTGCAATTCCTGTTTGAAATTTCCGATTTTTTGCCAAACCATCTGGTCCGGAAATATAGCATTGGAATAACTCCAGAGGTGTCTGATGTAGATGAAGAAGAAGAAGAAGAAGAAGAAGAAGAAGAAGAAGGACAAGAAGAAGAAAAAAGCTTATAATTCTGCATTAAATCTCCACACAACGGCTACTTCAACCTCTGAATACTTATAAGATATATGGGTACTATAATTGTTAATGTATATGTATAGAAATAAAACAATAAATATGGTACATATTCGTTCCATTCAGTATAACAACAACGGATTCTAGAACAATATCTATTATATCAAATATATAAATCAATTTCGAAATGACCGTTATTATTATTAACATGAACATGATACATTCAATGTCTATAATGCACCCATCTGTATGGAACCATCCAGTGCACTATAAGTTAAATATGCATCATGAAGAATAAGTGCGTCAACTTTGGTGTGCGATGGAAACTTCGTTTTTCGTGTTTCAAATTCCAACTCAATGTCGACAGTGGAGGATTTCATCGCATCGGGTTGGTGGTTGCAGTCAATGATGAATAGTGGGTTTTTTCGGAATTCCTTGATGCTCATCATTGGTTTGCTCATGTCTTTGCCGTAGTAACTACGTTGGAAGTTGTCATATGCATAATAGGCTACTGCATCTAATTTCTTATCGAAATTCAAATTCCATCGCTCGTATGGATAAACTTCGGAATTCAAATACAAGCGAATATTGCTCACTCCTGCATGGGTGAATTGTGTGATATCCACAGATCTATTATAAGTGTTATCAGTGTTCTGGAATCCAATGATGATATATCAAGGCCGCTCGAGGCTATTGGTAGTTTTAATGGCCCAAATGTCAGATGCTGTTTCACGAATAGTCGGTAACTCATACAGATCCCACATCCTGTATGCAATTTTCACTTTTGCCGTAGAACTTCTATTCGAACGGGTCAATAGCTTCAATTTCTGCTCATCTGACGGCATCACATGTCTTATCTTCCACTCATTTTTGTTAATCTCCACATCGGCGTCCACTTCCCCAATATATGAGTTCTTGAATGAGCGAGCTATGATGAGTATTAGCTCCTGTTTGATATTCAAAATACCTCTACAATAATCTTCGGCAAACCCCATCAGATATTTAAGGGGTAGTTTGCTGCTAAAAACGTTGCTAGCTTCTTTATCTAGAAGCACCTGCTCGCCACCATCAAGGCCCCATCCAATTGTCTCTAGGGATTTCATATTACTCTCTCCATAAGAAATCATACTCTTCATGGTAGTAGTGATGCCTGGTTTTCGTACCATGCATACTTGTTCGCCACCCATTTCATAGCGTATTCCATCAAATGAGAATGCTAGAGCATTATTAGATAGATAGCAGGTTTTAGTGGCATCGTTTGGTGTGAATTTTCCCTCAATATAGATGTAACTTTCAGAAATATCAAGAATCAGATCTTGAAAGTTGACGGCGATCCTTATTTCATCAGAGTTCTTGAATGAGGGTGACCCATATGGTTTGTATGTGTGCTCACGTAGGCTCATCAGTGAATGATCCAAAATTGGTTCATCAAACACGTCCAATTGGGGGCTAGTAGAGGCTGTTGCAACCATCTTGCAGCTGGTTATCGTAACTTCAGACCAATTGACTTCAAAAAATATTTGTCGCTCGCAGACAATCTATGTCTTTCACGTTCGGGAAGTTCTGCTTGAATAAATCCACTACCACGTTTTCTCTCCTTCTTATTGATATTGCGCTGAATGGTATCGAAGCTAGTCGGTTGCATGCGTTTTGATTGGTTCCTAAAACAAAACCCCATTTCATTCCTTCGATGGTGTCTGCTTAATGAGCGAGTTGTTTCAGTTCTAGCTTAACGATGATTTTTTCTCCTCGAAAATCGACTAAAAGACCGTTATCATCCAATATTCTCAGTGTAATGTTGTCGATGAACTGACGCCCAGTCGGGCTGATGGGTAAATATATGATATTTTGCGGCTCTTCTGATAGCTTATACCCAGGCTCCACATCAACATCGTACTCCTGTGGTAATATTGCAGTCCATCCTCAAGAGACGAACCTTTATTATATTCACAGGCAACGTGGATTCATGCAATATATTAGGTGGGTATTTCTTGGCTTCAAATCCCAACACTCCGGCTATGGAAGTCGCAGGTATGAAATCCACCTTGTACACACATTTTATTTCACATTCTAGGGTGTTATTATTAGCATGGAGAAAAAATATATCATCAATATTTCGCCCATCGAGCGGTATTGTGCACGCTATAGCCTTTTGTAGAGCTTTATTGATTTCCTCTATTTCATGGGCGCCAGGTGGTATGTGGACTATTTTGTGGGTGGTTTTAGCTCCTAACACAGCCCAAAAGTCCAATCGGTTATTTTCCTCATCTATATTGAGTATGGAGTTATATGAGTAGAAACCATGCAATCCCAAACCATAGGATTTTTTTGTATCGAGTTCAATAGGTGGAAAGAAGTCGGCGCTCAAAACACTGCGGTCCCTAGATATGGTGAAAGTTTGTGACATGACTTCTCAGAGGAAGAAGACAGCGAAACTGTGATAAATGTTGAAATATATGCGCAACCGTGATGGAAAGGTGACAACCTTATTGCTGCCTACAACAATGATGAATGCCGCCGTTTTCACGAGGTGAAGTATCAATAAATCCATTTGCCACATTCACATCTTTGATCTGACAAAAACAGCAAAAATATTCTTCTCGGTGTTGGTCCATCATTCACATCAGCAGCGCCATGTTTGTCATCTTCTTCATGATGATGTTCTTCACAAAATTGGTATTTTGATACGTCCGGATCGTTACGTAATTGCTGAGGAAGTTTATTCCACACTAGAGCAATTTCATGTGGGGCGCAACCGATAACGACTTCTTTCGGCATGTCTGCGAGCTGCTTTTCACTCATTTTCAGCAGGGAACGCAATCTTGAGTAAGCCAGTAATGAGTGCCCCATTCGTTTGATGCTTCCTCTATCCATATTGAAGACATTTTTTGCGTCCGTTGTTTGCCGAGAGAAATTTTGAGCACAAATGACCACACCAGACTGTGTTGAAATCCAGATGGCGCTCGTAGTTATATGTGATTTTGATAGTGTTCAACGATTTTGGCCCTCTTTGCAGATATTCCATCAACTCCTGAGGAGGTGGCAAATCTCCATAGCTATCATAATATTCCACTTCTTTATTACGTTTCTTATATTCAACCCAGTGCGTACCATTGCCTCGATTGCTATCTACATCCAGAATAGCTGCTTCTATGCGATGGGGGCCGGAACGAGGAAGCTTGTCCCTCATAAATATACCTCGAAAGTGTGGTACTTTCATTTTATCTATATAATTCAATAGATCGATGTCTGTTAAGGCCCTTCGAGGTAGTTCATTCAGTTCTTTGAATTTTGAGGTTTCAGATAGATGCCTAACCCCTTTCGATATGGTTTCAAATAAACTCCTTTACCAACTTTCCCAAGAGCGATCGCCTTCATATGCCTATTGTGTCGACTTGCTTCCGAAAGCTGCTCCCTACTCTCTTTCGCTGAACGAATGGCACGAGCTATACTAGCACTTCCTGCAGCCAAACTGCCTAAAGCCGATAAGCCCGCGAAAATGGGTATTAGTGGAAGTATTCCGCCAACTTTAGGTATTGGTATTATCTTAGGTGTCCGTATTATATTCTTTTTCCCACCTGCCATCTTGACAAATTTTCGGGCAGCTCCGATCGCCATAAGGGATGTTTTGGCTGAATTTCTGATGACATCACTCTTTTTACCCATTTGCCGTATGACATTTCGAACCTTGTGGACTACGCCAGAGCCGAAAGCAATTTTGCTTACACGCTTCGATTTATTCTTTTTTCTTGTAATGCGACGTTTTTTCATTCCACTACGTCCACTACATCCCATTCCGAAGCGCTTCTTCCCCTTCATTATATTGGTGACTAACCAAGAAGCGGTCCTTTCCCCTACGTTAGCGTCTTTCGATTTTACCCGCTCCCAGGCAGCTTCTTCCAATTTCTTATCAGCTGAATGCCTAGTTGATAAATCGTTTGGATACTTCAGATACGCTATATCGTGTTCCTTGCAAGCTTTATCCAGTTGATTCATCCCCTGGTCACCTCGAGCTAATCGTTTTTGGGGTTTTGTTCCAGGCCCACAGTATTGATAACCAGGAATGTGTAACTCGAATGGTATTCTATTTAATAGGGTATTCACAATCCCTTTACCGCTTCTCTTTCGTCGACTAATTCTATTATTATTTATCGATGTGCAACGCTCCAGCTTCCTAATATAAATGACCCCAACACGGGTTGCACTACCTTATATATCATTCAACCGTCATACAATGCGGATAGTTCAGCAGGCAGAAACCTTCAATGTGGACAATTTTGATGAGAAAGTGGGGTTGGGAAGTAACATCATCTCAGAACGCCGACATGGAACACTATTTCCCAACACAATTCGCGGCCTCATAATTGGTCCATCGAATTGTGGTAAAACGAATGTGATGATATCACTCCTCACCAACGAAAATGGTTTAAGGTTCACAAATATCTACCTCTACTCAAAATCGTTATACCAACCCAAGTATGAGTACCTACGAAAGGTGTTGGAGCCGATCAAAGGTTTGGGATTCCACACTTTTGATAATAATGTAGATATAATAGAACCAGCGAATGCTGAACCTGACAGCATTTTCATATTCGACGACGTCATTTGTGAGAAACAAGATGTGATTAGATCGTATTTCTCTATGGGTCGCCATAAAAATGTGGACTGCTTTTATCTGGCGCAGACATACTCCAGAGTACCCAAACAGCTCATTCGCGACAACTCCAACTTCATAGTTATGTTTAAACAGGACGAAATGAATCTTCACCACATTTTTTCCGATCACGTATCTCCAGATGTTACATTCAAGCAATTTCATGATATGTGCGCGCAGAGTTGGACAGATAGATATGGATTCATAGTTATCGATAAGGATAGTGAAGTACAAGAGGGCCGCTACAGGAAAGGATTCGATAACTTCATATATCCATGCGAAAGGTGTTGGAGCCGATCAAAGGTTTGGGATTCCACACTTTTGATAATAATGTAGATATAATAGAACCAGCGAATGCTGAACCTGACAGCATTTTCATATTCGACGACGTCATTTGTGAAAAACAAGATGTGATTAGATCGTATTTCTCTATGGGTCGCCATAAAAATGTGGACTGCTTTTATCTGGCGCAGACATACTCCAGAGTACCCAAACAGCTCATTCGCGACAACTCCAACTTCATAGTTATGTTTAAACAGGACGAAATGAATCTTCACCACATTTTTTCCGATCACGTATCTCCAGATGTTACATTCAAGCAATTTCATGATATGTGCGCGCAGAGTTGGACAGATAGATATGGATTCATAGTTATCGATAAGGATAGTGAAGTACAAGAGGGCCGCTACAGAAAAGGATTCGATAACTTCATATATCCGTGAAATCTAAGCACCGCGTGATTTATTCAATCATTAGATGTGACTATGAGCACATCTCATGAGAAAATGACTGAAATGAATTCAGAAATTCACCTCAAACGTGAACTCATTGGAGCAACCGAAGCAGTGAGAAAAAAGTTCGAAAGCCTGAAAAATTACCGTATGGAAAATCAATTGGCACTCGAAAAGGTGTATGAACCACTCATGAAACCGTTGAATGTTATCTCAGCAGCAGCAGCAGCAGCAGCAGCAACCCCAAATACAACAGCTACTACGAAGAATATTAACAAACAGTTAACGACAATAATGGCACAACCCACATATCATTCCACACCGATGTCGGGCAATGCGTCTCCAGGTGCTACGAAAACACCCAGATAATCCGTAAAATCACGTAGTTCCACCGATGATTATTCAAGCATACAAAAAGAAGATGAAGAACCCGAATATAGAACAATGATGGATACACCACCAACATCATCTTCTCCACACATTTCAATCGATACTATGATGCCCGCTGATGGGGCAGAAGCGAACACACTAGATGGACAATTGAGGAAACATTTAGATAACTTGAAGTCTAATGACCCCAATTATGACACCACATCTGGCGTTCGTATCGATCCCACCACGAAAAACACGATGATGGGTGCCATGGAGATTCGTTTTCCTCCCGGACAAATTGAGTTATTGTGCAGCAATAAGAGGAGCAGAATTTTTCTAGCAACGTCTGAACTATATAACCTTATATTCATGAAACACATACCGAGATCGATCAATGATCGAGATAAGAGCGTATCCACAGCCCAGCTGAAGAATACAAAGGCGCCATATAAGAATTTCGATGTACGGGAAGGGTTGAATATGAGTACGAAATCAAAAACGAAATATCAGCAAATTATCAAACCATTAATTGGTTCTCCACATAATATGAGGAGTCAGCAGCAAAAAGTTGAAGGTGCTGGAGGAATATTACAATTGATACCATCCAGAAAGAGTGTAAGTAAACGCCGCAAAGAGTACGTCTATTGGAATAAAGCTACAGAATTAGTAGAACGCCTTCGGCTATTGTGGAGTTCAAAATCAGCCGGTCACACTGGGCACGATGATGAAATAATGTCAATAATTGAGGAATTACGCGAAGAAGGCATTGTGCATTAATTTTAATTTGACTCCAAGGCATAAGAGGGATATGATGTATGCTGGCCTATTAGTATATCAACGTTATTCAAGGAGATCACAAGCATTCAGAAGTATTTCAATAGGTTTGAATAACGCTGTAATGGAGATGAGTGCAACCAAAAGGCGAATTGTCAATGAACTGCATAAACCTGCCAGACGAAAGTTTCATAGAAGGAGAACTATAATAAAAGGTTTCGCAGACTCATGGCAAGTAGATTTAGCTGAGATGCAAACGTATTCTAAAGAGAATAGTGGTTATCGATACATATTATTCACCATTGATTGCTATTCTTAATATATCTGGACAGAGCCGATAAAATATAAAACCGGATCAGAAGTGACACATGCTATGGAGAGAGTATTGGAGAGGGCTGAATTCTCGCCAAGAAATATGCAGAGTGACCTCGGTGAAGAATTCTATAACAATCACTTTGGCACATTGATGGCGAAATATGGAATCAATCATTATTCTACGTATAGTACGATGAAGGCTGCGATCGTTGAACGGATGATAAGAACACTGAAGAATTGGATTCATAAAGAATTTTCTGCCAGAGGTGAATATAAATGGTATGATATTTTACCGCGCCTAACTAATGCGTACAATAACAAAGTGCATCGAACAATTGGTATGAAACCCTCTGAGGTCACATCTACTACGAAACTGCAAGCTTATAGTCACATGAAGATAGCACCAAAAGCTAAATATCAAGTTGGTGATATAGTACGGATAAGCAAATATAAGGGGGTTTTTGAGAAGGGATACACAGCAAATTTCTCTACGGAACTATTCAAAATATTCGAAGTGAATTGAACGAATCCCAGAACATACAAGCTTGAAGATATGGAGGGGAAACCGATCAAAGGATCCTTTTATGAATTGGAGCTATTGGAAACCGCCAACCCTGAGGCATACTTGGTGGAAAAAGTCTTGAAGGAGAATGGAACTAAATTATTTGTCATATGGCTCGGATTCTCTGACCAACACAATCCTTGGATTGATAAGTCTGCAATAATTTGATGTATGCTAACCCAATATAGTTCTCCCGAAACCAATTTAATGCGTTTCTTTATCCATCCTCTACCTGTTGAATCATTGTCAATCTAAAGGAAAAAAACAAGAACACGTTTTCATTAAAAATTATATTTATTGAAAAAATTCGATTCGGAAACGTAATATTCATATATAGATATATTTATAATAATAATGAGTATGAGGAACCCAATCCCTCTTCCTATTGGTCATCTTCATCTGAACTGGCCTGTTCCCGTACGTAGTATGGTTCTGGTGGAGGTTGGTTCAGGCTCCTACGATATTCCCGTCTCTCGTGCGGCAAACACCAGCACGCGCTGAAATAGTGGTCCTCACTTCTATATGGATGGCCGACATTCTCACAAAAATATGCCCCGTTTGAGCATCCGGTACATACACCATTCCAGCAGTCGTTCCGATATGTGCTGCAGCTGACACACCTCCGGAATCGCAGCTGGTTCTCCATACTGCACGCCCTGCATGTGTTTCTGCAGATACCCATGTTGGTGTTCTTCAGCAGCTTGGAGCACGTCACACACCTTGGTTTGATGCCATCCTCATACTGCACGCTCGGTCTAGGAGGGTCTGGAGATCTCCGACTATTCGCTGCAATGCAGCGTTGGCATACACCGGTACAGGGGTTGATGTCGCTGGCCGCCCAACCAATGTCACAGTTATGGCAGAGTATGAAATCACTCACCCTAGATGGGTACACTGCCACAATTGGTTTGGAATCCCATGATTTTGGATACGACATGATTATATCTATGTTTGTAGACTAGTCGTTCTTCAATGGTATGATGTGATCGATAGAAGTCTAAGAAACACTATGATGAGGAACGCGCACCTCCTCTGCTTTTCAATGCTCGCACCTACTACCCCTCTATAGTTGGTTGCGCATCATGAAACCATTTTTTTTGGTGTTCACGCATTGATAACACTAGTTGAAATGGAATATGGACACGCCCACATATTGTTGTAAGAACCGCCTTTTTCCCCACTCGAAGCATAGACCGCCTTCCTCCCTCTTTCGATGTGAGGATAATAAAACGCACAGCCCTATGTTGAGAACGTTAGTTTGAATTCATTCCTCCAAAAGAAGAAGACTCAACTACTATATTCCTACACCATCATGAACGGAGAACTAAGTGGAATTGTCGAGAAACTGGCAAATCTGTCGCTGATAGATGAGAATCAGTTGGATGTAAGTATTTCCAACATCATTGTTAACTGATTAGGAAGGCGATAGGCCTTATCCATGTTTCAAGTACTCTAGACGAATTTTTTTCATTATTCACAGGATCTCGGAAACGCACACGTTGGGTTCGACGGTAGCGATGTGGAGCAGGAAACAACAACGATCAAGACGAAGGGTTTGGTGACGAAGAATGCGGCGAGAGGGAGCAGAGGGTTCGAGAACGGACGAGGATAATAGATGTCGTCGGTCTCCGAGAATACCATCAGGAGATGGCCTACTGCACAACAGTGGCAATGGTGGTGTTGAACACAGCGGAGGGGGATAAAAATCTGTGTAATAGGTGTTTCCTCCTATATTTGTTGAGACCGACGTTGAGAGGAGAATATCTACACTCTTCAGCGCATTTAACATCCAGCTTTTTCGAGATTCCGAGAGAGTTTACATGCGAAGCCCGCTCTGCTCCTCTCTACCAAATCCACATGTTGGACTTGTGCCCGTCGTGCAATCACGCCAAAGAAAAGTTACATATTTTTTAAGTTGATATAAGGTAGTTTCAGTCACACTCTAGAATTAGTTTTGAATAAATTATGTACCTATTAATGATAATAATGAAATTTTGACTGATATCGATTCATATTTTCATTTTGAGTGATTTGGATGGGTTAGGTGGAAATAATGAGAAATTGTCATAAGAATATGTTCAGAAAAAAACGATAGAGTTTGGAAAATGTGAAAAGAGTGTTGAAAATTCGAAAATGGGTTGATGATATAGGCTCATCAGATGTATTCCAAGCTGTAGTTGACTGTGCACACAAATGCGCATGACTTGACCCATCCAAAATATGGTGCGCACGCGATATCTAGCGAGAATAAACGAATGTCGGAATTTCAATCTTCAATATGTATGAAAGTCTCGAGAAAAAACCGATTTTTTGGTATTGCGCATCATATCACCCACCAGAACTATAGTGCGCATGCATTATCTCGTGAATGCGAAGGCCTATCAGCGATCTGACACCACCAATGTGAAGGTCTCTGGAAGTTAACCGAAGGATACCCTCTGACATGGGCTATCCTGAAAAAAATCGAGTGCGCAGGCCTAAGACAAGCCTGAGGCCGAAATAGACCATAATTGGTCGTTTTTGGTTGCGCAAAAGTGAAAAATATGCGCAGTATATTGGATGATATATATTTTTGGGTATTCATAACGAATCCACGATTGTAAATTCCGATACGAGTTGTTTCGCTGATATAATGTGCAGAGGGCGTTGGAAAATTCTGAAATGAGTTGATAATATAGGCTCATCAGAATTATTCCAAGCTGTAGTTGACTGTGCACACAAATGCGCATGACTTGACCCATCCAAAATATGGTGCGCACGCGATATCTAGCGAGAATAAACGAATGTCGGAATTTCAATCTCCAATATGTATAAAAGTCTCGAGAAAAAACCGATTTTTTGGTATTGCGCATCATATCACCCACCAGAACTATAGTGCTTATGCATTATCTCGTGAATGCGAAGGCCTATCAGCGATCTGACACCACCAATGTGAAGGTCTCTGAAAGTAAACCGAAGGATACCCTTTGACATTATAGACAAAAAAATCGAGTGCGCAGGCCTAAGACAAGCTTGAGGCCGAAATAGACCATGATTGGTCGTTTTTGGTTGCGCAAAAGTGAAAAATATGCGCAGTATATTGGATAATATATATTTTTGGGTATATATGACGAATCCATGATTAAAATTCCGATATGTTTTTTTTTCTCTGATTAACGCATGCGCACAACATTTTTGTGCAAGTATTGCTTGCGCAGTTGGGTGCAATGTTAATAACAGCTGGAACTCCATCTGAGTTGATTGTCGCCCCAATCCTCTCTCGTTTCCACCAATAGTATAAACCAATAGAAAACGAAATTATGATATTTATTGATTTTACCATAATGTATAATAATATTGATATTTCATAATCTTCCTCTCATATTTGCATTTGTTTTGGTTCTTGATTTTTCAGTAGTATATGACGGGTATCGGCACTTCTTCACAGACTTTGCCCTCCACGACGTCTCGATGAATGGAAACTCACGTCACGATTGGTGAATCATTGCTTGAAGACGTTCCCGTTCCTAAATGCTACCTCTACTTCCAATTTCAACAATCTTCCAGTGAAATCCTGGAATTTGTTGTTATATTTCGACATTATTTCATCGGTGTTTTTTGACATGATGTCCATCTTCTCGATTGAATCGTTCACCTTGGGCGCCATCATGAGAACCTTCTGAGCAAACTGAGGATAATCTTTGATATGCATTTTCACATCATTCAGAGATTTCCTCATCTCAGACATTTGTTGGTTATAGAACTCCAATGGTACACTATCTCCACCACTCGACGGATTACCGATATTTGTTAATCGTTTACCCTGCATATCATAGTTACTGCTGTTGTCCAGTTTGAACCCAATTCCGGGCCGACCATGCAAGGAGCTCAGCGATTTGCTCTTCTTGCGACCAAATTTATCGATAGCGTTATACATCTTCCACAAAGAACCGCTGAACGTGAACTAACAAGATCTGAATTGAACACGCGACTTTTCACGGCGTCTACTAGTTAACCCCCATATATCTTTCTCTCTTTCTCTATCTATCTCTTCCTCATCCTCTTTGATGCCTCTATATCGCACAATAATCTGGATTTGTGATTTCGATCTTTGTTAAAATAATAAGCATTCGTATTTAAATGTTTTATCACTATATCCTATTATTTACAAAAATGAATTGGAAAAATTGACGCTAGAAATTTTCTATGAACCGATGCATCTCCCTCTCATCATCGGTATCCAACTCCATGGCCGCCCGAAGGTGTTTATCGATACCGTCGTATCGATTTCTACGCTCGTGGCGGATTCGACGACGTTGGCGACGGCTTTCCTGTCGCCTTGCGCGCCGCTGGACCCTTGCAGCTTCCTTCCTCTCACGTTCTTCGACCATCCACTCCTCCTCAGCCCTCCTTCCTACATCTCCTACGGCCTGATCGTCATCGTCTATGACGATAATATCATTTTCCCCCTGCTGCCGGAGTTGACGTATAATATTATTTATCGTCATATAGGCGCCGCCATCCTCGATCCTATCAGCCGTAGTTGAATCACATGGGCCTTCTGGTGAATACGGGTGCTGGTAGGACGGTCTCGCAACCCCGTCGTTGGTGGTGGTGCTATCAGCTTCTGCGATGGCTACACAAGTCACTGATGGATTCATTTTGCTGGTTGAATTTCAAACTGGATGATTCGAGAGGAGTGAATGAATTTATATCAGTGAGTCGGAGTGGGATCGCTGGCCGTGTTGTTAGAATAAGTGGTGGGATAGGTTGTGGTGGGAAAAAGTAGTTTATATCAGTTGGTTTATCGAAATAAAAAAAATTCACATACTCTCTAATATGTACATTCATCTTTATAAGATTCAACACTAAAAACTTACTGATAATTGAACATATATATATACATTACCTAACCTATAGACTTAAAACTAACTTAATATTGGACTTATGTACATAACCTAGCCTATAGTGAATTATATACAACTATCACTACGTGTCACCCAAGTACTCCCTATTCAGCCGATTATAATGCTCAGAGCGAGCTTTTCTCGTTTCACAGTCCCGTCGAAATTTTTCTTCAGCTTCCAGCTGTCGATCCATCTCGGCGAGGCGTGAAAGCAGCGCTTCTCTTTGCGCTGAGAGGGAGCGCGACCTGCTTTCACTAACCGCAATCTGAGTATCCACGTTTGCATTCCACTGCTCCAACTCGACATCATATTTTTTCAAATTATCGATGAGATGTTGCGGTGGCAGTGGAATGCCTGCATGAATATGAGCATTATCATCGGCCATTATATCTCTTACAGCAACAACAACGTTCTCCTCAACCGGAAGCTGTTCTTGCAAACGTGGTTCATCCACACTTGTCGAATCACATTCATGTCGATTAGCCGGATGCACCACATCTACGCGAATCACATTAATTGCTGATGTCGGCTTCAGTTGATTCGAACGTTGCTGTGTACTGCTCGATGGGGTGGTTTTTTTGTGGGACGCATACCACTCTGAAACCTTACCACCTCGATAGGGATTCGCTTTGCCACGATTATCGAGGAACTTGTGTAGAATCGAAGGTTCTACTTTGACACCAATCTTTCCCTTCTTCTTTTCCACAGAAGTTCCCCGATAATCTGCCTTGGATTTAACAGATGACGATGACGATGACGATGACGATGACGACGACGACGACGACGACGACGACGACGACGACGACGACGACGACGACGACGACGACGACGACGACGACGACGACGACGACGACAACGACGACGACGACGGTGAAGGTGACGCTGCCGATTTCTTCTTCACAATGTGGAGCTTTTTTCCGATCCTTGGTGATTGGAAATCATCATCATCACTATCATCACCATCATCATCATCATCATCATCGCCATTCCCACCTCTCTTCAAGCAAGCTCTCTTGGGTGCTGATGACGTCGGTTGCGGCGGAGTAATTTTCCGCCCTTCAGTGGCTCTGACAGGCCTCGCGAATACTCCATCGCTACTGGCGTCAACACCGCCCAATGATGTGCTCGAGCGCAGCGACACCTCACCGACATCTGGTGTAAGAGGTACTTGGGGTGATTCGAAAATGTCTTGCCAGGCTTCATCACTCTCTAGGTACTCCCTAACTTGTTGGCTGAGCCACTTCTTCTGGCTATCAGTTTGGTCCTCAGGGTCTTCTGGGATGTCGGCGATGTTCATGTCTGTAACAATGAGAATAGAAAATGAAACAATTTATAAGCTATGATTGTAGGAAGTATATACTTACTCGAAATAGGAAGATCCTGCATCGCGTCTCCTTCGATGAATGCGACATTCAAACTGCTCTGGGCGTCGGACATGTCTGAAACAATAGAATAACATATAGTATCCTCACGTGGTATGAGTAAGATGAAATGAAACAAGATGGATCCAGTCGTTATAAAAATACTCACTCAAATGCTGCTCGGTGTTGTAGTATAGCGTGTGGAATGAAGTTGGTTCGTGTATCTGCAGTTCGCTGCCGGGGTAGATATTTCTGCGATGCTGTATAAAGCTGATCAAGAGTGTGTTCTGGTACTAGCTGATGTCTGCTAACAGAATGAGGAGTCGGTGTGTGCACCTCCAGTTTTATCCACTCACACCCCCACCAATTCTTAGCCACAACCATTTTCACCATTACCGCCACCACTAGCCCTCTCCCTGTCGCCTCTCCCACTCCAATTCCTTCTCCTCCGAATGCAACTGTCGCCTCTCCCACTCCAACTCTTCCTCCTTCGAATGCAAATATCTACCCCGGAATGATTGCAGTGAGGAATATTAATAAATATTGGTTGGTGTGAAAAAAAACGATTCAATGAAATGATAATGTCCATTTATTATGTATATAAAAAATCGGGTAATCATAACAGAATTAAAATTAATATAAACAACTCCAAAGATTATAGCAAGAATATAAGTACGGCTGAATATAAGCGTATACTATCTTCTGAAATTGAAGAAATAATTTATTCATATATATATATATAAATTAGGTATAGGTTTTGTGGGGATGCAGCTGATGTGGTACTCAAAAGAAAACTCTTTTTACTTTTGAGAAAGCTTTCGGAATTTATTTAATTCCTTCGTCAGTCTCTCTAAAATGGAATGCACAATTATAATATTCAGAAGAAATGGGTATTAAAAATTACTTACAGTATATGAGGTTGTAGAATTGCAAATCAGAATAATATGTAGTATAAAATTGTAAAAAATGCATAAATTCATGGATATAAAAATAATATAACTTTGTCAAAGTGACAATATGTAACATGAAAAAATACATGGGGTTGAAAAATTAGATAGGTAAAAGGTTGATCAAGATGGAATTGAATTCATGGATATATTGTGTCTAATTTTTCAACCCCATGTATTTTTTCATGTTACATATTGTCACTTTGACAAAGTTATATTATTTTTATATCCATGAATTTATGCATTATTTACAATTTTATACTACATATTATTCTGATTTGCAATTCTACAACCTCATATACTGTAAGTAATTTTTAATACCCATTTCTTCTGAATATTATAATTGTGCATTCCATTTTAGAGAGACTGACGAAGGAATTAAATAAATTCCGAAAGCTTTCTCAAAAGTAAAAAGAGTTTTCTTTTGAGTCCCACATCAGCTGCATCCCCACAAAACCTATACCTAATCTATTGATTTATACAGCTACTAATATTAATTGAATATATATATAAATATATATTTATATATGTATAGTACATGAAGAGTAGATAAAGGATATAAAACATCATATTACATGAGGACTAGATAAATAATAAATATGAATATATAAATAGCGGTTAATGTATCTGTCTGAGGTTGGGATACAGAGTTCAAAATCATTATTAATGAGGTTCGGACTGTTCCATCAACATTTTTATCAAGTCGTCCAAATTATCGCCCGAATTTGATTTTTTCTTCAGATGTTTGCATTGTAGCAGATATTGCTTGTTGTAACCAAAGCATATTACGTTCAGCACTCGTTTGATAAAATTCAATATCGCTATGCCCCCAAGGTAAAGTTTTCACTGTATTAGGTATAATAAACATTTTATCGTCATGGTATGAAAGGGCGACTTTGTTTTTCATTTCAGTATGAATATCGTGACGATCACTGCGAAAAGTATTCATTTTTCTGAATATTAAGCCACCATTTTCTACGATTTTCTTATAATCATCCATCGATAATTCACTACTAACAACTGCCCTTGAAATCCCCTTTGCTTTTTTCAATTCGGCAGTCGAAGATTGAACGTAATATGCTTTAGCACCCGTCCCATAAAAACTCACAATAGGATCATTTGGAAATTCGTCCTTCATATTACCCACCACTGATTTTGTTATTGGAATATTAAATTTGTTATCCGCGGGATAATTGGATGTGTCAAAATACCTTATATCTTCCTTCATGAAATTGTGAAAGTTTTCTGTTTCTATTTTGAGTATCAATGAATCCGTATCGGTATACAATAGCCACGATTTACCAGAGAAATTCTTCTTAATGCATTCATACAAAAAGTTATATATAACAACTTTTGACACATCTAGTATGCTGAAACCTAAATACAACGGTTTGTCATAATGCACCCTGACTTTTTCATATGAATTGCTACGAAATTTTCATGGAATACTTTACAGGTCTTATAATTGGGTAGTGCTATTAATGCATTAGCACCCTTTCTCTTTGTGATACTCTCCCAATGAGTTACGAGTTTGATATCGCTCCTTTCATCAACATTCTCCATGGTTTTGCCACAAACTGAGTTGACCATATTCTTATATAAACTCTTATCAGCTTTATTCGTACTTTTATTACGCATTTCTGTATTAAGGTCAACATACTTTTTCAACCACGGGGATTGCTTGAATTTGAGTACTCTATGGGTTTTAATCAAGGTCAAACCGTTTTCTATAGCCTGTTTGAGATTTCTGTGATGAACAATATATTTTATCTTATTCGACAAATTGGGAATCAGTTTTTTCAGCTCAGATTTCGATCCGAGTGGTGCAATGGATTCCACGAGAAAGGGTAGATCTGAGTGTGCGTCATGTAATTCCTCAGGATAGTATATGTCAACTTCAAGGACATACCCATATGGGCTATCATCTTCAACACCCATGATATTCAACTCCATAATTTCTAGGCTGTTCAACCACCAAAAATCGGATGTTGGTAGCGGCTGTGACATACTATGACCGTACAAGTTAGTTGCATCTAAATACATGATGTATGTTGATGGTTCATTTGGATTGAAGTTTGGGATGAACTTATTATTCGCAACATGGCTCCTCAGACTACATTGACTTATTCCACCTCTTATTCCTTTTTTGAAAAAATGTATCATATCGATGTCGGTTAACAATTCTAATTCGATTTTTGTGTATCTCAACATAGCATCCCATGATAAACCGGGTGCTGTGAAGTATTGGCATGGATCTAACTTGTACGTTTTTAAACAAACGTTCCGGAAGTTCTCGAAAACATCGCATAACAATAAAACATCTGATTTCAAATAGAGATCAGAGTAATCACCGAGTGTTTCACATTGAAACAGATTCCAAACATGCTCAGCTCTTAGATAATCCTCGTCTGAAATATGTTTATTAGATAAATTATCGAAAAAATCATTTTCAGATGGCAAATCTTTGTTATTCAATTTATCCATAGAGGTTATGGAACTATATGGAGAAACTCCCTTCTGCGTCATATATTTGAATTCTTCAGGGTCACGAAAATATCTAGCAGTTTCTACAAATTGAGATTCATTCAAATTTCCGGCCAAGGATTGCAGAGGTTGGACAAGGAATTTGTAGCTATCCAAGAATCGCAGTTTCAGAAATACATTCTGATTCACACCGTTATTTCCCAAATATTCGTCAACTAAGATATGTTTGGTAAATGAGATATATTTTTCCTTGGTTTGCGCGATACAATCAACTTTCTCTTCTCGATCGAATAGTTGTTTGATGAAAAGGTGGCTATCGTAGCCACTCATATTATGAAAAAATATGGGGATGATATTTGGAATTTTTAAGTTCAAATTACATATTGAATGTGCGGCACCAGATCATTTTTTTTTCTGTTAGATGGCAGTGGTCTCTTACTTTGACGTCACCATATATGAAAGCTTTATCGCAAATGCCACACTCCGTGGCATCAGCGAATTCAACTTCTTCTGCCAGAGTTAATTTTTTCATAGGAACTACACGTTTTAGAAACAAGTTGTAAATTATTTTGCAGTCATTGACTAAATTGGATACGAATTTTTTTGCAGCATCTTTCCCACGGAAAGTGACAAATTTCGTGATAGAATTATCGAAAGAGCATTTGATAAGGTATGCAAATGAATAAGGCTCATGTGCGAATGTTCTATTAGTGAAGGATTTCTCCGGATCTGGCTGGCTAGTATGTATCGACTTCAGAATTGATTCGAAATCTGCATAAATAACGAATGGTACTTTCATCTGTTTCTCAAATTTCTCGAATTTCAAAATGTTTTCAGGTACTGAATTTCCAAATTTATCGACTTTGACCTCTGTGGATGGAGTTGTAGTATATGTATGGTTACAATCATTTAGCTGATGGCGTAACAACTTTGTTTCATCTGAGAAATGTATCAAACAGCCGTCGCAAAAAAATTTCTTATGCCCCCTGGCAGATATCTGGCTAGATACCAGCCTAGATAAATTCTTTATCCAGCAATAGTGGCTATTTCCGGATTCATCATCTGTGGTCAGAAGTAAATTCACATGTTTACTCATTCTTTTCTTAGAGTAATACAGTGGGCCGACTATCTGATATTGCACTTGATGTTTTTCAAACACACTTTCTAACCCGTAAACATTGATGGAACAATCATTGAGAATTTCGAATTTTGGGATGCTACTCACTTTAACAGGGAACTCTATACCCACCAAATTCAGAACCGTAGAATAGTGCGGATATGAAGAGGTTTCGCAAACATTAGCCCTTGCCGGATACAGTGCAGACGTCACAGCCCAAGCAAAACAGCACTCATCCTGGTTCACTATGTTCACTACTGCCTTTTTATTCTCTATGAAGCTAGGTACCTTCATGTAGGAACACCCACGCAGCGGACTGTATTTGTTGATGTTGATTTCCAGAAACATGATTTTTTCTGAAGCCCAACCTATAACAATAATACCATCAGATGATAATCAAAAGTGTTGGAAAATATATCAACTCACCAGAATCGCGTTCCTCAAATTCAGTCGTTTGATTCAATAAGATGTCCTTGAATTTGTCAACTACGGCCTCCAAATCCAGCGATGAATCCATGATGTGATTTGGTGTCATGAAGGATTTGATATCGTGAAGATCTTGGGATTGTAAAATATATCTTCCGAATACTTCCATATTTACTTTGATGGAGTGGTGAATCGAGATTATATTATCCAATAGGGATATTATGGTCGCTTCATTTTCATTAAAAAACGTATTGTAATCCAATACATCAGTTCTGCATTCCAATCTATAACTTACAATACGGCATTTGAACGCATTCTCAATCACATATACTCCATCCCTATAATTGACGCAAGCGTTTGTTCGATGCTCCAATGTCCTTTTATGAGCGCTCATTCAATCAGCTGGAATCATCTTATTGCAAATGGTACATGCCTGCAGATTTCCAGAAGTTGTTGCTTGCTGAGTGCCATTTCCCAGTCGAGGCTTCTTTGCGATAGGAGGGTTCGAATTTCCCACACATGCAACTCTTTCATGGCGTCGTAGATTGTCACTACGCGTGAAAGACTTAGCGCACACACTGCAGAATAACATATTGTTCAGATAATGTATCACTCACAAAAACTAATGAGGTTAATGTTGATGGTAGTATTGAGAGAGAACTATGAGCTCACGGACGTAGCTATTGGGTTTATATAAGGCAGAGTCATGACGTAACACACATCGCCTCACTTCTACCAATACGACCTCGACCGTCGAGATCTCTCTCTCTCTCTCTCTCTCTCTACAACTCAAGGACACTCACACTCAAGGTCAAGCAACGTCGCATACGGTGCAACCTTCCTTCACGGTCAAGGCCTTTCTGTCTATACAACTCGAGCTCACTCACTCACAAGGTCGCATATGCGGAGGTTACTCTACTCAAGAGCACTCCCGCCCAAGGTCACTCCTACTCAAGGTCACTACCGTCCAAGGCAACTCCTTCTCAAGGTCACTCCTGTTCAAGGCCACTTCTGCATCAAGGTCACTCTGACACGAAGTCACTCCCGCCCAAGGTCACTCCTACTCAAGGTCACTTCCGTACAAGGCTACTTCTGCATCGAGGTCACTCCGGTTCAAGGTCACTCCTGCTCCAAGTTCACTCAAGCAAATGAAGATACATCGACTTCATCGTTGTGCACACAATATCTCTCTATCCAATCATCTCACATGGACAATATTGAAGCAAACAAGTTCGTTATGACCATATGAGAAGACTTCCAAGCAGATTAAACGCACACAGCTTGCAGAACAAGAAACTTCGACTTCGACTGTAACTCTACAGTCTAGCATCTGACATGCATACAGTTGAAGTAGATATGATCGTAGTAACATAAGACGACTTTGGAGGGTATATAGCAAGTACAATAGGCAGATGAAGATACATCGACTCCATTGTGCTTACTATATCTTTCTATCCTATCATCTCATATGGACAATATTGGAGCAGACAAGTTCACATTGACCATATTAGACGACTCCCAAGATGGTATAACGCACACATCTTGCAGGTCAAGGAACTACGACTTCGACTATGTTCACACTGTAACCATGCCGTCGATCATCTGACATGCATACAGTTGAAGCATATACGATGGAAGTGACCGTATTAGACGACTTTAAAGGGTATATAACGAGAGTAAATGAGCTGTACCAGTTCCAGAATCAAAACGTCACTTTTCCCATGTTAATCTCCATAAGAAAAGTTAAGGTTCATTCTGCAATTTTTGGTTCCTTTCAAGGTCATCCAACGAGCGACGCGATAGATCCGTTCTAGAGATAACGGCGCGCATTTCGATACATTTTCAATCAATAATGGCTATATACAGGGTGTATGAGTTGGCTAATAGTTGGGGAAAAAATATATAGAGTGAACCCAAAAGGCGTTATACCTCCCCGACGAGTAGACTACTAGCATATAGGCTACCCGCTAGCTAATGATATATACAGAGCGTTTGAGATGGATAACAGTCAAAAAATATACAGGGCGACCTACCCACTTTTGAGGGATTAGGCAGCTGACGTGTGACAGATGACAAAGGATTGATGACACGTGACTAGGCGACCTGCAAGTCGGCTATCTAATAATTTAATTCAATATACAGGGTGTTTGAGTTAGCAATAGCGATACAAAAGTATATACAGGGTGTCTCACAGGTAGCAAACATACGTATGACAGAGTATCCGTTTGATATACAGCAATAATAGCAATACAAACTCGCATAGGGCACTCGTGGCCTGACGTTTGACATTTGACAGATGACCAAAAACGCAAAACGGTGCGCATTTAATTAAATTTTTCACCCAATAATGGCTATATACAGGGTGTTTGAGTTGTATATCAGCTGAAAAAATATACAGGGTGATTCGCAGTAATACTACCCCACTCTAGGGTATCAGAGGGTTGAAGAGGGTGCAGGTACTCTAAGAGAAGGATTTTTAACAGGCACTTCGAAAATAATGGTTTCTCTATATGCAAAGTCTCAAGGTTTATGAGATATCATTTGAAATGTGTGTGTGTAAACGTTCAGTTATGTGATGGAAATATGTCGAACAACTCTTTATCAAAACTCGTTCAATAACATGATATATACAGGGTGTTTGAGTTAGCAATAGCGATGAGAAAATATATACAGGGCGTCTCAGGGGGTAGACTCAGCGAACATACGTATGATAGAGTATCCGTTTGATATACAGCAATAATAGCAATACAAACTTATATAGGGCACTCGTGGCAAGAAGTTAAAGGTGAACTCAGCAAAAGTGTGACAGATGACGCTATTTGACGATTCCGATCATTATACAGGGTGTTTGGATAGCAATAAAACTATATATACAAGAAGGCAAGAACTGACAGGCGGACCCTGCGAACATATTAACGTATGACAGATGACTCGCTAGAGTCCGTTGAATATACAGGGCTTTCAAATAGTAATACAAACTTGTATAGGACAGATCAATTAAATTCAATTGGATTAAAGGAACTTACTCAGTCCGAAATGGCTCCATTTTCTGAGATACAGGGTGGTGAAGTTGTAGAATGAAAATCGAATTATTCAGACATTCAACAACTAAAGTATGATAGAGGACATTTATACTATTCGACAGATGAGATGTATGACACGTAACCTTCCAGCGCTTATCGAAAACAGATATCCAGGTTTAGCACAACCTACGAATTTCAAGAAAGCGAAAGAGTTAATTTTTCCCTAGATTCTACGGAAATTACAAGTTACGTCCCATAAGTGACTGCGTAAAACAAAGCAGAGTTTTCCCCAGATCTACGTACTTTTTCGCGAATATCATTATATACAAAGCGATTAGAAAAACCTAAGTCAACTGAAAAAACATATACAGGATGAGCCAAATAAGTGGAGTGGAATATATATTCAAGAAACATATACAGAATGAGTCACAAATCTCGAGTCGAATGAATTATTTGAAAAACATATACAGGGGGTAGAAAAAATTCAAAATTTATTACCACTCATTCAAATAATAATGAAAAACAAACTATCGAACTACCATGAACCCAATCACGATGTAATTCAATCAAATGGATGATAGATGACATGACAGCAGATGACCGAGGCAGATAACAAACGATCGAATAGCAGTTTCTATATACAGAAACATAGCCAGAGTCTTGAAATTCTCTATACTTATAATGATAATATTAGACATCAGGCGAACTCAGCATACCTATACCCAGTAAAAACATCCTTTTACCGTCCACGTCGAAATATGTCGAACAACTCTTTAGCAAAACTCGTTTTTCTTATGGAAGTATTCAGATGTATTCAGAGGTCTTCAGATCATACCTTCAGAAGTATTCAGATGTATTCAGAGGTCTTCAGAGGTATTCAAAAGTATTCAGATGTATTCAGAGGTCTTCAGAGGTATTCAAGAGTATTCCGAAGATATTCAGAAGCACGAAGTTCGAGCTACCCCGTATGCAAACAGGAAAAAATAGGATATAAATACCTGAACAGCGAAGAAATTCACCATTTTCAGACACTTTTCACTGAAACTATGCACATGACACTGAACAGAGTATAGTCCGACACTTGGGAAAAACCCCAGCTCCTAACAGGTAGTGTTGAAAATCGAACTAATGAATAGAAATGAAGAATGATTGATTCAACAAAAAATATAACCAATCACCCCTCATTTGTCCATGCAAAAAATTCGAAAATAAATAGGCGATAACTTCATAAACATATTCCTTATATCAAACTGAATGAACTGGAATGAAAGAAGAATGATTCTACCAATGCCAGCCGATAACGATTTCCTGTTTACTGCGATATAATTATTATATCCGAAAAACATTATCATAGGAAATTATTGAAGTAAAATAATATATTATATTTATCCCATATCACAGCCATGATCTTATAATTCAGAATTGGAGTTTATCACTATAACGTGATAGAAAAATTCAGAACTCAAAGGCCTCTCGGATAGAAATAATAGGGAAAATATAGGACAAAAATGGAACGTTACCTCTCATACAAAAATGTTATTATTCGGAATGATTTATTTTACGTGGATATACATTCTTTGAAAGGAGAAACATGTGAAATTCAACCAACGATTCATATGAACAAAGAAACAAATATACAGAGTGGATCATTTAAGAAAATTTCCATACAGCAATTGACATTAGGCAGAACCTAACACATAGTAGGTATATACAAGGTACCTCAAAATATCCAACACTTATACACAACACTGCCTTGTCTGCGATATTGGAATACAATATCCATATGTGATAGATCATGTTTGTAGACACTCACATAGTAACTAGGACATATTATTATTACTAGGCAAAGTGGCGGATGAATCAAAATACCTAACACACGTACACAGTTCCACGGACTTAATTGACTACGATATCAGAAATCAATATAGTTATCAATGGTTGATCACTCAAAGCTATATTATCAAATCTTCAATTTAATTAATATTCCTATAATATAAACGTCGTACTATTTTCTGTGAATAACACAGAGCACGCTAAGTGAATATTACAATATACAAAGTTCCAATGATTATGAGATATCAATAAAATGAATGAAAAATATAAAAATAGCCAGTATAGTGCTTCCTTAAAAATACTGAATACTAAGAACAATAGGCGTCATACGATAAATGCGTGAATAGAATACTATACTCTTTCTACGACATCAGATAACTCCAGATACTGCGAAGACACCTCAACGATAATACCTATTTGCAAAGTCTGAAGATCTCAGAGATAATACACAGAAAATTCTAATAATCGTTACTCCCAAGCAGAACGTGAACATCGCATGATATGTCAACTATTAAAAAAATTGATCAACAAGAATATAAAATGATGGAAACAAACCATTCTTTTTACTTGAGATATAACAAACACGATATCCATCATGCAAAATTTTCGGACAAAAAATTATTATACCTACACCTATTAATAACAATAAAGAGTATTCCAAGCGGAGATCACAATATACAAAGTTTCAACGATTGTTATATATCAACAAAATGAATGGAAAATGAGCAGAACAACCGGCGTGAATAGCCTATATTTTTACGTTATCCTTCATCAACCTTGAATAAGGCTTTATCAATAATACTAACGATAGATACGTGAAAAACAAATCTGTACTAAGAACAGTGAATGTCATTAAGAAGATGTGCGAATAAAATACTGTACTTTTTCTACGACAACTGATGTCATACCAGGCTTACAATACCTAGCTCTTTCAATAACAATGAGTACTCTGAAAGAAGACCACGCATACATTTCAAATGGGCAAAATCTCAAAGTTCTCAGGAACAGAATCGAAATAATATTTCAGGAGCATTGTCCAAATGGTCGACGTTGAAAATAACGTAAGATAGATGAACTTGCTAGAGATATCATGTGAAACCTCGACCGAGTTCCAAGATCTCCAAGTGTTCAATACCTTACCTCCTCCGTCCATCCTCCCTATAGGCATGCGCGATTTTCTTCAACCATCATAGGAGCTCTCATTCGTACGATCCAAGAGATGAAAACCTAATAATCTGACACCTATTGTGGCACCAAAAAATTCAAACAGCGTATATGAATTAACATCTTAGAGAAATATATCCAAACAGGTTATCATTCATCACGAAGAATCATTCCTCTCTTATCAGGTGAAATGTCTACAACTATATGAAATGATCACAAGGTACCATTCTTTCCAACCAAAATAAGGATACCATATGACAAACAGATCCATCATGATTGCACTGCTACACAAGAACTAGAATTTTTATTTCAGACGAAAAGCTACTCTACAAAATACAGATGCGACCTGTTTTAGCAAACTGCTCCACATATAGGGTTCAACGTCACAAACATAATTATGCTGATGCTCCTAGATGCCATCTAAAGGAACTCGCTCGCCAGGCAGGTGATGCCACACTCACTAATTCTTTAACATCATTGAAACATCACAGGAAAGTCAGCGATCTTCAACTTTTACACAGATATTTCCATAGGAAATAATTTCAGAAATATCTAATATCACTAGCAATAGCAACCAGACGAACTCGACAAGCCCAGACAACACACACATTATTTCGTCAATCGACAAATATATCGAACAACCCTCTGCGAAAACTCGTTCCTTGATAGAACAGCACAGCTTCACCAGAAGAAGTATTTGGATGATCTGCGCATGTGCAGATCACTCCTCTGAATCCTTCAATAATCTTATTATGCGCAGACAGAGCATTTCACATTCGACTGCAGAGTAGATATGGTGAATATTTGTGAGCGCTGTCATCAAGAAGCGAAAACGGTACGAGAACTTTGTGGAAATTGTTTTATAACAGAGTGCCTCAATACTGGAGAGCGGATTGCTTTCAACATCAATAGAACGTGGGAATGTTTTAAAAAGCGAAAATTTCGCTATAATCGACACCAGGCATTGTGTGAGAAATGTGGGAAATTCTTGAATAAAACTAACCTATACCACCATATGATGAATGCCCATAGAGTGGACGCCACTAATTCGAATAACCTAGCTGATTAGCGGATGGCAGTTGATGGATTCAAAAGTCTTCAGATCACACCACTAGAAGTATTCAGATGTATTCAGAAGTCTTCAGAGGTATTCAGATGTCTTCAGATCACGCCTTCAGAAGTATTCAGATGTCTTCATTATTATTGCCGAGTTCCTAATAAAATTCATACTTTGATACATTTTATTCCATATGAGGAAAACCCGTCGTGCGAGCCAATAGATCATACAAGTCGTCTCAATAGCCCGATCAGAACTGCGAAAATACACGTAAAATCTATCTACCCAATCCATCACATAGTAAAAATATAAAGTTTTCACTAAAATCCATAGTTTACGATATTGCCTCAACCAACCAATCAACCGGCCAACCAACCATTCATTCAACAAACCTACAACCATCCAACAACCAACCAACAACCAACCACCAATCAACCAACCAACCAACCAACAACAACCAACCAACGATCAACAACCAACCAACCAACAACCAACAACCAACCAACAACCAACCAACAACCAATCACCAACCAACCACCAACCACCAACCAACCACCAACCAACCACCAACAACCAACCAACAACCTACCAACCAACCAATCAACCAACCAACCAACCAACAACAACAACCAACCAACGACCAACAACCAACCAACCAACAACCAACAACCAACCAACCACCAACCAACCACCAACCACCAACCAACCACCAACCACCAACCAACAACCAACAACCAACCAACAACCTACCAACCAACCAACCAATCAACCAACCAACCAACCAACCAACCAACCACCAGAACGTTGCCAGTGGGAGGTCATGGGCATCCACAACAATGCGACAACCATATGAAATGATCACAAAGTACCATTCTTTCCAACCAGAATAAAGATACCATAATATAATGATAATTATGAACATCGAAGAAGTCGAACAGTATATATGACAAACAGATCCATCACGAATGCTCTGCAAGACAAGAACTAGGATTTTTATTTCAGACGAAAAGCTACTCTACAAAATACAGATACGACCTGTGTTAGAATACTGCTCCACATATAGGGTTCAACGCCGCAAACATCATTATGCTGATGCTCCTAGATGCTATCCAAAAAAACAAGCCGCTTGCCTGGCAGGTGATGCCACACTCACTAATTCTTTAACCCAACGACTCTTTTGAACATGACTTCTTTATCTCATATATCTCGGATGATTTACGAAACCCGAATGATTCAACGTGTGAATAAGTGTTTCAGGTCGACGAACGAATTCGATATGCACATCGACGACACACCTGCGGGAGTGCTAGTTACCCCTGTTAGTATCACCAATAAGCCATGTTAGCCCCGGTATTCTACTAGCTTGTCCCGTTAGTCTTTGCCGTACTGCTAGTTAGCCCCGTTAGCCCCGGTATTCTACTAGCTTGTCCCGTTAGTCTTTGTCGTACTGCTAGTTAGCCCCGTTAGCCCCGGTATTCTACTAGCTTGTCCCGTTAGTCTTTGTCGTACTGCTAGTTAGCCCCGTTAGCCCCGGTATTCTACTAGCTTGTCCCGTTAGTCTTTGTCGTACTGCTAGTTAGCCCCGTTAGCCCCGTTAGTCCGTGCTGCCATCTCCATGATACATATCCTCACTAACCCATAGAACTGTTTGATTGGCAAAAGAATATCCTGCAGCCTCGAGAGTCTTGAGAATTCTAACAGGATAGGTTAGAGAGGATATGTATCATGGAGATGGCAGCACGGACTAACGGGGCTAACGGGGCTAACTAGCAGTACGACAAAGACTAACGGGACAAGCTAGTAGAATACCGGGGCTAACGGGGCTAACTAGCAGTACGACAAAGACTAACGGGACAAGCTAGTAGAATACCGGGGCTAACGGGGCTAACTAGCAGTACGACAAAGACTAACGGGACAAGCTAGTAGAATACCGGGGCTAACGGGGCTAACTAGCAGTACGGCAAAGACTAACGGGACAAGCTAGTAGAATACCGGGGCTAACATGGCTTATTGGTGATACTAACAGGGGTAACTAGCACTCCCGCAGGTGTGTCGTCGATGTGCATATCGAATTCGTTCGTCGACCTGAAACACTTATTCACACGTTGAATCATTCGGGTTTCGTAAATCATCCGAGATATATGAGATAAAGAAGTCATGTTCAAAAGAGTCGTTGGGTTAAAGAATTAGTGAGTGTGGCATCACCTGCCAGGCAAGCGGCTTGTTTTTTTGGATAGCATCTAGGAGCATCAGCATAATGATGTTTGCGGCGTTGAACCCTATATGTGGAGCAGTATTCTAACACAGGTCGTATCTGTATTTTGTAGAGTAGCTTTTCGTCTGAAATAAAAATCCTAGTTCTTGTCTTGCAGAGCATTCGTGATGGATCTGTTTGTCATATATACTGTTCGACTTCTTCGATGTTCATAATTATCATTATATTATGGTATCTTTATTCTGGTTGGAAAGAATGGTACTTTGTGATCATTTCATATGGTTGTCGCATTGTTGTGGATGCCCATGACCTCCCACTGGCAACGTTCTGGTGGTTGGTTGGTTGGTTGGTTGGTTGATTGGTTGGTTGGTTGGTAGGTTGTTGGTTGGTTGTTGGTTGTTGGTTGGTGGTTGGTGGTTGGTTGGTGGTTGGTGGTTGGTTGGTGGTTGGTTGGTTGTTGGTTGTTGGTTGGTTGGTTGTTGGTCGTTGGTTGGTTGTTGTTGTTGGTTGGTTGGTTGGTTGATTGGTTGGTTGGTAGGTTGTTGGTTGGTTGTTGGTGGTTGGTTGGTGGTTGGTTGGTGGTTGGTGGTTGGTTGGTGATTGGTTGTTGGTTGGTTGTTGGTTGGTTGTTGGTTGTTGGTTGGTTGGTTGTTGATCGTTGGTTGGTTGTTGTTGGTTGGTTGGTTGGTTGATTGGTGGTTGGTTGTTGGTTGGTTGTTGGATGGTTGTAGGTTTGTTGAATGAATGGTTGGTTGGCCGGTTGATTGGTTGGTTGAGGCAATATCGTAAACTATGGATTTTAGTGAAAACTTTATATTTTTACTATGTGATGGATTGGGTAGATAGATTTTACGTGTATTTTCGCAGTTCTGATCGGGCTATTGAGACGACTTGTATGATCTATTGGCTCGCACGACGGGTTTTCCTCATATGGAATAAAATGTATCAAAGTATGAATTTTATTAGGAACTCGGCAATAATAATGAAGACATCTGAATACTTCTGAAGGCGTGATCTGAAGACATCTGAATACCTCTGAAGACTTCTGAATACATCTGAATACTTCTAGTGGTGTGATCTGAAGACTTTTGAATCCATCAACTGCCATCCGCTAATCAGCTAGGTTATTCGAATTAGTGGCGTCCACTCTATGGGCATTCATCATATGGTGGTATAGGTTAGTTTTATTCAAGAATTTCCCACATTTCTCACACAATGCCTGGTGTCGATTATAGCGAAATTTTCGCTTTTTAAAACATTCCCACGTTCTATTGATGTTGAAAGCAATCCGCTCTCCAGTATTGAGGCACTCTGTTATAAAACAATTTCCACAAAGTTCTCGTACCGTTTTCGCTTCTTGATGACAGCGCTCACAAATATTCACCATATCTACTCTGCAGTCGAATGTGAAATGCTCTGTCTGCGCATAATAAGATTATTGAAGGATTCAGAGGAGTGATCTGCACATGCGCAGATCATCCAAATACTTCTTCTGGTGAAGCTGTGCTGTTCTATCAAGGAACGAGTTTTCGCAGAGGGTTGTTCGATATATTTGTCGATTGACGAAATAATGTGTGTGTTGTCTGGGCTTGTCGAGTTCGTCTGGTTGCTATTGCTAGTGATATTAGATATTTCTGAAATTATTTCCTATGGAAATATCTGTGTAAAAGTTGAAGATCGCTGACTTTCCTGTGATGTTTCAATGATGTTAAAGAATTAGTGAGTGTGGCATCACCTGCCTGGCGAGCGAGTTCCTTTAGATGGCATCTAGGAGCATCAGCATAATTATGTTTGTGACGTTGAACCCTATATGTGGAGCAGTTTGCTAAAACAGGTCGTATCTGTATTTTGTAGAGTAGCTTTTCGTCTGAAATAAAAATTCTAGTTCTTGTGTAGCAGTGCAATCATGATGGATCTGTTTGTCATATGGTATCCTTATTTTGGTTGGAAAGAATGGTACCTTGTGATCATTTCATATAGTTGTAGACATTTCACCTGATAAGAGAGGAATGATTCTTCGTGATGAATGATAACCTGTTTGGATATATTTCTCTAAGATGTTAATTCATATACGCTGTTTAAATTTTTTGGTGCCACAATAGGTGTCAGATTATTAGGTTTTCATCTCTTGGATCGTACGAATGAGAGCTCCTATGATGGTTGAAGAAAATCGCGCATGCCTATAGGGAGGATGGACGGAGGAGGTAAGGTATTGAACACTTGGAGATCTTGGAACTCGGTCGAGGTTTCACATGATATCTCTAGCAAGTTCATCTATCTTACGTTATTTTCAACGTCGACCATTTGGACAATGCTCCTGAAATATTATTTCGATTCTGTTCCTGAGAACTTTGAGATTTTGCCCTATTGAAATGTATGCGTGGTCTTCTTTCAGAGTACTCATTGTTATTGAAAGAGCTAGGTATTGTAAGCCTGGTATGACATCAGTTGTCGTAGAAAAAGTACAGTATTTTATTCGCACATCTTCTTAATGACATTCACTGTTCTTAGTACAGATTTGTTTTTCACGTATCTATCGTTAGTATTATTGATAAAGCCTTATTCAAGGTTGATGAAGGATAACGTAAAAATATAGGCTATTCACGCCGGTTGTTCTGCTCATTTTCCATTCATTTTGTTGATATATAACAATCGTTGAAACTTTGTATATTGTGATCTCCGCTTGGAATACTCTTTATTGTTATTAATAGGTGTAGGTATAATAATTTTTTGTCCGAAAATTTTGCATGATGGATATCGTGTTTGTTATATCTCAAGTAAAAAGAATGGTTTGTTTCCATCATTTTATATTCTTGTTGATCAATTTTTTTAATAGTTGACATATCATGCGATGTTCACGTTCTGCTTGGGAGTAACGATTATTAGAATTTTCTGTGTATTATCTCTGAGATCTTCAGACTTTGCAAATAGGTATTATCGTTGAGGTGTCTTCGCAGTATCTGGAGTTATCTGATGTCGTAGAAAGAGTATAGTATTCTATTCACGCATTTATCGTATGACGCCTATTGTTCTTAGTATTCAGTATTTTTAAGGAAGCACTATACTGGCTATTTTTATATTTTTCATTCATTTTATTGATATCTCATAATCATTGGAACTTTGTATATTGTAATATTCACTTAGCGTGCTCTGTGTTATTCACAGAAAATAGTACGACGTTTATATTATAGGAATATTAATTAAATTGAAGATTTGATAATATAGCTTTGAGTGATCAACCATTGATAACTATATTGATTTCTGATATCGTAGTCAATTAAGTCCGTGGAACTGTGTACGTGTGTTAGGTATTTTGATTCATCCGCCACTTTGCCTAGTAATAATAATATGTCCTAGTTACTATGTGAGTGTCTACAAACATGATCTATCACATATGGATATTGTATTCCAATATCGCAGACAAGGCAGTGTTGTGTATAAGTGTTGGATATTTTGAGGTACCTTGTATATACCTACTATGTGTTAGGTTCTGCCTAATGTCAATTGCTGTATGGAAATTTTCTTAAATGATCCACTCTGTATATTTGTTTCTTTGTTCATATGAATCGTTGGTTGAATTTCACATGTTTCTCCTTTCAAAGAATGTATATCCACGTAAAATAAATCATTCCGAATAATAACATTTTTGTATGAGAGGTAACGTTCCATTTTTGTCCTATATTTTCCCTATTATTTCTATCCGAGAGGCCTTTGAGTTCTGAATTTTTCTATCACGTTATAGTGATAAACTCCAATTCTGAATTATAAGATCATGGCTGTGATATGGGATAAATATAATATATTATTTTACTTCAATAATTTCCTATGATAATGTTTTTCGGATATAATAATTATATCGCAGTAAACAGGAAATCGTTATCGGCTGGCATTGGTAGAATCATTCTTCTTTCATTCCAGTTCATTCAGTTTGATATAAGGAATATGTTTATGAAGTTATCGCCTATTTATTTTCGAATTTTTTGCATGGACAAATGAGGGGTGATTGGTTATATTTTTTGTTGAATCAATCATTCTTCATTTCTATTCATTAGTTCGATTTTCAACACTACCTGTTAGGAGCTGGGGTTTTTCCCAAGTGTCGGACTATACTCTGTTCAGTGTCATGTGCATAGTTTCAGTGAAAAGTGTCTGAAAATGGTGAATTTCTTCGCTGTTCAGGTATTTATATCCTATTTTTTCCTGTTTGCATACGGGGTAGCTCGAACTTCGTGCTTCTGAATATCTTCGGAATACTCTTGAATACCTCTGAAGACCTCTGAATACATCTGAATACTTTTGAATACCTCTGAAGACCTCTGAATACATCTGAATACTTCTGAAGGTATGATCTGAAGACCTCTGAATACATCTGAATACTTCCATAAGAAAAACGAGTTTTGCTAAAGAGTTGTTCGACATATTTCGACGTGGACGGTAAAAGGATGTTTTTACTGGGTATAGGTATGCTGAGTTCGCCTGATGTCTAATATTATCATTATAAGTATAGAGAATTTCAAGACTCTGGCTATGTTTCTGTATATAGAAACTGCTATTCGATCGTTTGTTATCTGCCTCGGTCATCTGCTGTCATGTCATCTATCATCCATTTGATTGAATTACATCGTGATTGGGTTCATGGTAGTTCGATAGTTTGTTTTTCATTATTATTTGAATGAGTGGTAATAAATTTTGAATTTTTTCTACCCCCTGTATATGTTTTTCAAATAATTCATTCGACTCGAGATTTGTGACTCATTCTGTATATGTTTCTTGAATATATATTCCACTCCACTTATTTGGCTCATCCTGTATATGTTTTTTCAGTTGACTTAGGTTTTTCTAATCGCTTTGTATATAATGATATTCGCGAAAAAGTACGTAGATCTGGGGAAAACTCTGCTTTGTTTTACGCAGTCACTTATGGGACGTAACTTGTAATTTCCGTAGAATCTAGGGAAAAATTAACTCTTTCGCTTTCTTGAAATTCGTAGGTTGTGCTAAACCTGGATATCTGTTTTCGATAAGCGCTGGAAGGTTACGTGTCATACATCTCATCTGTCGAATAGTATAAATGTCCTCTATCATACTTTAGTTGTTGAATGTCTGAATAATTCGATTTTCATTCTACAACTTCACCACCCTGTATCTCAGAAAATGGAGCCATTTCGGACTGAGTAAGTTCCTTTAATCCAATTGAATTTAATTGATCTGTCCTATACAAGTTTGTATTACTATTTGAAAGCCCTGTATATTCAACGGACTCTAGCGAGTCATCTGTCATACGTTAATATGTTCGCAGGGTCCGCCTGTCAGTTCTTGCCTTCTTGTATATATAGTTTTATTGCTATCCAAACACCCTGTATAATGATCGGAATCGTCAAATAGCGTCATCTGTCACACTTTTGCTGAGTTCACCTTTAACTTCTTGCCACGAGTGCCCTATATAAGTTTGTATTGCTATTATTGCTGTATATCAAACGGATACTCTATCATACGTATGTTCGCTGAGTCTACCCCCTGAGACGCCCTGTATATATTTTCTCATCGCTATTGCTAACTCAAACACCCTGTATATATCATGTTATTGAACGAGTTTTGATAAAGAGTTGTTCGACATATTTCCATCACATAACTGAACGTTTACACACACACATTTCAAATGATATCTCATAAACCTTGAGACTTTGCATATAGAGAAACCATTATTTTCGAAGTGCCTGTTAAAAATCCTTCTCTTAGAGTACCTGCACCCTCTTCAACCCTCTGATACCCTAGAGTGGGGTAGTATTACTGCGAATCACCCTGTATATTTTTTCAGCTGATATACAACTCAAACACCCTGTATATAGCCATTATTGGGTGAAAAATTTAATTAAATGCGCACCGTTTTGCGTTTTTGGTCATCTGTCAAATGTCAAACGTCAGGCCACGAGTGCCCTATGCGAGTTTGTATTGCTATTATTGCTGTATATCAAACGGATACTCTGTCATACGTATGTTTGCTACCTGTGAGACACCCTGTATATACTTTTGTATCGCTATTGCTAACTCAAACACCCTGTATATTGAATTAAATTATTAGATAGCCGACTTGCAGGTCGCCTAGTCACGTGTCATCAATCCTTTGTCATCTGTCACACGTCAGCTGCCTAATCCCTCAAAAGTGGGTAGGTCGCCCTGTATATTTTTTGACTGTTATCCATCTCAAACGCTCTGTATATATCATTAGCTAGCGGGTAGCCTATATGCTAGTAGTCTACTCGTCGGGGAGGTATAACGCCTTTTGGGTTCACTCTATATATTTTTTCCCCAACTATTAGCCAACTCATACACCCTGTATATAGCCATTATTGATTGAAAATGTATCGAAATGCGCGCCGTTATCTCTAGAACGGATCTATCGCGTCGCTCGTTGGATGACCTTGAAAGGAACCAAAAATTGCAGAATGAACCTTAACTTTTCTTATGGAGATTAACATGGGAAAAGTGACGTTTTGATTCTGGAACTGGTACAGCTCATTTACTAACGAGTACCATAGGCACATTGGGAAACTTGGACTTCATCGTTGTGCACACAATATCTCTCTATCCAATCATCTCACATGAACACTATTGAAGCAAACAAGTTCGCAATGACCATATGAGACGACTTTCAAGCAGGTTTAACGCACACAGCTTGCAAGTCAAGAAACTTAGACTTCGACTGTAACTCTGCAGTCCAGCATCTGACATGCATACAGTTGAAGCAGATACGATGGCAGTGACCGTATGAGACGACTTCGAAGGGTATATATCGAGTACAATAGGCAAATGGGAAAACATCGACTTCATATTTTTACACTATATCTCTCTATCCTATCATCTCACATGGACACTATCGGAACAGACAAGTTCGCATTGACCATATTAGACGATTTCTAAGCGGGTGAAACGCACACAGCTCGCAGAACAAGAAACTTCGACTTTGACTATGTTTGCAGTTTGCAGAACTAGAAACTTCGACTTTGACTATGTTAACAATTTAACTCTGCAGTCTATCATCTGACATGCACACAATTGAAGCAGATACAATGACAGTGACCGTATGAGACGACTTTGAAGGGTTTATAACGGGAACAATAGGCAAATATAGACACATTTTCTTTATCGTTGTGCACACTTTATCTCTCTATCCTATCATCTTACCTTGACACTTTTGAGTAGACAAGTTTGCATTGACCATATAAGACGACTCCCAAGTGGGTTAAAATCACACAGCTTGCAGAACGAGAAACTCCTACTTTGACTATGTTCACACTGTAACTCTGCAGTCCAGCATCTGACATGCATACAGTTGAAGCAGATACGATAACAGTGACCGTATAAGACGACTTTGAAGGGTATATAACGTGTGAAATAGGCAAATGGGGATACAACGACTTCATCGTCGTGTACACATATATCTCTATCCTTTCATTTCACATGGACCATATAAGATGACTTTGACGGGTATATAAAAAGAACATTAGACAGATGAAGATACATCGACTTCATCGGAGTGCATACTCTATCCCTCTATCCTATCATCTCACATGAATACCATTGAATCAGACAAGTTTGCAATGTCCAAATGGGACGACGTTCAAGTGGGTATAACGCACACAACTTGCAGAACAAGAAACTTCGACTTTGTCCGCACTGTAACTTTGCAGTCTAGCATCTGACATGCATACAGTTGATGCAGTAACGATTGCAGTGACCGTATAAGACGTCTTCGAAGGGATAATAACGAGTACAGTAGGCGAATGAAGATACATCGACTTCATCGTTGTGCACACTATATCTCTCTTTTCCTATTGTTACGTTAATCGGGTGCAGAAGCGAACACGACACTATTTATTTTCGAACTGATTCATTTGAACTGAAGAAACACTTATTCATATCGAACTCATAACTACTATTTATGTAAAACGATTTATAACACGCGGTATATAACTGTCTCTCTGACACTCGCTGTTTGACTGACTGACTCAGTTGTTCGGCCGTCTTATATGAACACAGGCAGGCTTTGGCTCGAGAACGTTCTCGAATGATCTTCCGTCTCCTTCTTTCTGTTCTAGAAGCTTCTTAGAACAAAACCTCTCTCTCTAATTGTTCCATCGACTGTTTCCAGAACATTCCAGAATCTTTTGTGACGTTTTTTGTCACTGCGGCATATATTGAGTGTTCGGAAATATGCTGGTGTATGTAGGAATCATTGAGAGGTTGGAGAGCAATCTGGGATGCGTGATACAGGATGATCGTTGTACTCCTGACTTCCTGCTGATGTTTCTAGAGCCCCTCCAAGGGGTATATCATTGCACTGCCCCCTTCCTAAAACGCATTCCTCCTGGAATGCATTCTGATCACTATGAAGATAGGGACAACTGGTTTCATTTTCACAACGTGCAGTATGGTAGAAATAGCATGGCACTGTCTTCTCTCTTGGAGTTCCCTTAGAGTTCCAGCAGCATACCAGAATTTCAACTCCAGTGAATCTAAATAAAACCTCTAGCATGTTCCTCACAACTCTCCAATTCAAGCCATCCAGTCCACACCCCAGCTTTGGAACAGCTATCTTCTGTATGTCCTTCTCGAGTATGAAGTCGACTAGCGTCTCATATAGGTCCTTGTAAGTGGATTCCTCAGAAGATCTTCCTTTCCTTATAAGATAAAACAGAGACCTTCTTCCTTCAGCGCTGATATCTTCTATTTCTAGTGTTCGACCGACGGAGGAACCTTGTTGATGAAGCTCTTCTAACTTCCCGAACTTCCTCATGAACTTGTTCGCTATTCCTTGAGACATCTGAAGGTCCTCGGCGACGCAGTGAGCTAGTGCGTTTTCTACAGGAATGGCAAAAAGGTCGCTCTTCCTTGGTGACGCCAAACCTTGCTTTCGATGAATCACTGTATGTCCCAATGAATTCGTCGAATGTAAGCTCCTTTTCTTCCGGACGAATTTTTTGAACTTGTTGATCTTGTGTTCCCTCGAATAATGCTAGTTTGTTGAAATGAACGACTCTTGGTTTGCCACTTGGTTCTTTATTGATGCGGTATATGACATCGTTGATCTTCTTCTTGACGGTATAAGGTCCTTCTCGAGATCTCTGTAGTTTTGGACAAATACCTCGTTTCCTTTGTGGATTGTACAACCACACCAGGTCTCCTTCTGCGTATCCTGCACCCCCAGCTCTGATGTCGTACCGGTCTTTCATGCGATCGCTGGCAATTTTCAGATTAGAACGAACCAATCCGTGAATATCGTTCATCTTTCTCATCAGATTCGTAACGTAATCTTCCCTTACTATGTCCTCACCAGGTCTACATCCGAAGACCAAGTCACATGGAAGCCTCATCTCTCGTCCAAATAAAACCTTCGCCGGAGTCTGCCCTGTAGATTCCTGTACCGCAGATCTGTAAGCCATCAAGAAGAAAGGAAGATGTTGATCCCAGTCTTGTTGGTGTTGATCTACGACTTTGCAGATATACCTCCCTATGGTTCGGTTCATTCGCTCCACCATGCCATCTGACTGTGGATGCAATGAAGTTGTTCTTGTTTTCTTGATTTCTAACTTATTGCTCATCTTCTTGAACACTTCACTCTCGAAGTTCCGGCCCTGATCAGAGTGAAGTTCCAATGGCACCCCAAAAACGACTGATGAGTTGATTTATTAGGACATCGGCGGCAGTTACGGCTTCCTGGTTAGGGATCGCATACGCTTCCACCCACTTGGTGAAGTGGTCCATGCAGACAAGGATGTATTTATTTCCATCATCAGTCACTGGAAACGGCCCCGCAATATCCATAGCAATCCTCTCGAAAGGGCTTCCAACATTGTACTGTCTCATGGGTGCCCTTGGTTTACGATAAGGCGCATTGCTGGCAATGCACACGGTGCATTTACGGCACCACTCCCTGACGTCGTCACTGCAGTTCACCCAGTAGAACCGCTCTCGTACCCGTTGCAGTGTCTTCTTCACTCCTAGATGTCCCCCTGAAGTTCCATCATGTACATATCCGAGTACTTCCGACACTCGGCTCCTAGGAATGACCAACTGCATACGATTATCCGACCCATCATCGCTCTCGAGATTCCTCCTGAGCAGGTCATCTTCTAATACCAAAGAGTTCCACTGACTCCAGTAAGCCTTCAAAATCTGTGAAGATGGTGCTACTTCTTGCCAAGAAGGACGGCGATTCACTTTCTTCCATTATCGAAGCATCCGAAGTTCTGGCTCTTGCTTGATTGCTGCAGGTGACCAATCTTCATTGACAACGGTGGTTCTGTAGAGGGCTGCTTCCTCATCCTCCAAACGACTACAATGTGATCACTCAGGTGGACATAGCCTTCTGGACAATGCATCTGCGTTCTTATGGCTTGAACCCACTCGGTGTGCTATCTCGAAGTCATATTTCTGAAGCCTCTCGATTCAACGACCTACTTGGCCTTCGAGGTTCTTAAAATTCAGGAGCCACTTCAATGCAGCGTGGTCTGTCCTGAGTAGGAATTTTCGTCCATAGAGGTACTTATAGAAGTGCTCCACCGATTTTACCATGGTCAATAGTTCTCTCCTGGTGACGCAGTGGTTTCGTTCTGCCTTCGATAGCACCTTGCTGAAGTAACCGATGACTCGCTCTTGCCCATCTTGATACTGCGAAAGGACTCCACCAATGCCGATATTACTGGCATCTGTGTCAAGAATGAATTGTCCTTGTGGAAGTGGATACCCAAGAATCGGTGTTGTGGTCAAGCGTTCTTTCAGAGCATCAAAGGCGGCCTGGCCTTCTGGATCCCAGTGGAAGGGACGTGCTTCCTCGGTGAGACGAGTCAGGGGCTTCGCGATATCCGAAAACATTCGAACGTAACGTCGATAATGAGTGCAGAGTCCAAGAAAGCTCATGAGTTGATGCTCATCTTTTGGTACTGGCCATTGCTTCACTGCTTGTACCTTTTCAGGGTCGACTTCCACACCCTGCGTTTCTACGACGTGTCCCAAGTAGTTTAACCGTTTCTGCAGTAGATGACATTTCTCCAGATTGAGTGTGAGGTTTGCAGCCTGAAGTCTTTCGAAGACTTCCTCTAGGTTAGCCAGTTGTTCTTCGAAAGTTTTTCCGATTACGATGATGTCATCCAAATAAACCAGGCATGTCTTCCAGGAGAGTCCCCTCAACACATTCTCCATGATTCGTTCGAAGGTGGCCGGAGCATTGCAGAGTCCGAAAGGCATTACCTTGAATTGCTATAATCCAGTGCCGATGGTGGAAGCTGTATTTTCCTTATCTGCCGGATCCATTTCCACCTGCCAATATCCACTCTTCAGGTCCAGGGTGGAGAAAAGATTCGATTCCGCCAACGTGTCGAGTGTGTCGTCAATTTGAGGCAAAGGATAACTGTCCTTCTTCGTCACGTTGTTCAATCGGCGATAGTCCACGCAGAAACGGGTGTTTTCATCTTTCTTCTTCACTAGTACCACTGGTGAAGCCCAAGGACTATTGGATGGCTCGATTACTCCGTCTTGTTCCATATCCTGGATGATCTTTTCTGCAATTTCTCTCTTGGCCTGTGGTTATCTCCGGGCTGGTTGACGAATCGCTCTGGTATCTCCCGTATCGATTTTGTGACTGACGATGTTGGTTCTACCTGTTTTTCCATTGGCAGGTATGAAAATGGATCTATACCTCTGCAGTAACTCGGTTAACTTCTTCTTCTGTCGGTTGTTGAGTGAGTCGCTTGCAGCAGAGACGAGTTCTTTATACTTGCCGGCCCCAACAGTGGTTGCTTTCACCTGATGGATTATGGAGGCTGCCGGGACACAGGTTCCAAAACGATTAATGTTGATAAATCGAACAGGTTCATGGTCGTTTGCTGACAATTAAGCCTTGCCGACTAAGATCCACGTCCGACTTCCTCGTCATGGTTCCAGGGTTCCATGATGATGGGACTTCCTTGCTCCAATGTACCCTCAATCCGCGCTGCTACAATGGTCTCGCTCCATTTCGGTAACAGGACGTCCTCTTCTAACGTTACCCCTGCCGCTACCTCCACCCGTGGATGTAAGAAGATCTCTTCGGAACCCACCTTGAGTGTTCGGCTTCTAAAGTCCAGTTGAATTCTTTGCGCACCCATGATGTCCATTCCCAGAATAACATCTTCTTCAATATCTGCCATGATAGCTCGATGTGGAAATTTGACGGTCCCGATCGATATATCCACATCGATTTCCCCATAAACGGTGGCAGCTTCACCCGTAGCAGTTCTCAGACGCCATCTTGAGTTCACAAGTTGTTTTCTGGAAGACGTCAGAAGTCCACGTCGCAGGATCGTCTTCGATGCACCAGTATCCGGTAACAATGCGCATTTCTTTCCGTCGATCTGTCCATCTACGTAGACGCTGCTATTATCACGCCGTAGGGATGCCACAAAGATGAGAGGGTCTTGAGAATGACGGGTCGAAGCTGCCCCCTAGAAGTCGACCCGTTCTAGTTTTCCTGTGGCTGCGTGGAAGATGGTCCTTCTTCAGCAGCCTGCTTGGCACGTTCACAAGTTTGCTGGAGTTGACCCAACTTTTCCCCTCTTCTTATCCAAGAGGCCCTTGATGGCGTTATTCAAGGCTTCATTTGGATATTGCCTGTGGCTCTCGGCTATGTTCTCGCTTTCATTCATAGCTCGTACCTTCGCAGATCCTCGGGAAGCTTCTGCTGCGGCCTCGATCTCAAGCGCAGCGGCCAGAGCACGGGTGAGGTCTTCTGGTCGAGTCAGGCGAACTGCTTTCTGTATTTCGATATTCCCCAATCCATCCACGAACGTTTGAACAGCTAGACATTCCATTAGGGACACTGGGGCTGACGGATAGGCACAGTGGACCAATTGGGCTACATCCACTTCGAATTCTTAAAGACTCTCGTTCGCTCTCTGTCGACGGCTCTTTATTCGTGATTGAAACACTTGCTGAAGATGTTCGTGTCCATACCGCATTTGACGAGATGATCGTAGCTATCAGCTTCCACCTCCGGAATGGCTTGCAAGATGTTCAGTGCATCACTTCGTAGAGCTACTGTGAGAGCTACCACTTTCTCCTTTGATGTACACCCATTGGCTTTGGAAACTGCTTCGAACTGCTTCAGATAGTTTGGCCTTGATGTTTTTCCATCAAATGTAGGCGGCTTCACTCGATTGGTAGTAGTCACTGCATCTGGCCCTACTGTGGTTTCAATCATAAGTCGTTGACCATTTCCAGACTTCTCCAGTACAGCTATTCTTTCTATTTCTAGCTGCAGCTCTTTCTTCATTTTTTCTATCTGGGTGGTAAATTGGGTTGAAACCTGAGCTATAATCTTATCCTGCTGAGACACGATCTGTCCTTGCTGAGCAACGATCTGTTTTTTCTGAGCAATGATCTGTTCTTGCTTAGCAGCGATCTGAGTCAGAACCTCTTCCCGATGTGTTGATATCTGGGTCAATACTTCTTCTCATTGGGCTGATATCTAGGAGGCAATCTGATCTTGCTGAGCAGAAATACGTGTCAGCACCTCTTCTCGCTGAGCGGTCATCTGAGCTGATACCTCGTCTCGTTGGGCTGAGATTTGAATGGCTATTTGATCTTGCTGAGCTGAGATTTTTGTCTTGCTGAGCACTCATCTGATCTGCTATCTCCTGTCGCTGAGCCGCTATGTTCTGTCGCTGAGCAGCTATCTGTTTCGTGATCTTCTCCTGCTGAGCCACCATCTGGTCCGTGATCTTCTCCTGCTGAGCCACCAGGTCCGTGATCATTTCCTGCTGAGCCGCCATCTGGTCCGTGATGTTCTCCTGCTGAGCCACCATCTGGTCCGCAATGTCCTGTCGCTGAGCCGCTATCTGTTCCGAGATACCAGCCAACATCGATTTCGCTGAAGCTGGTTCTTCGGAGATGAACGTCTCTGGATCTTGACCTACGCTCACCATATACTCTATGAGACGATGCTGAAGTGTAGCCTTGATCATCGTTGTGTCGAAATATCTCCCCTCCAACTCGCGTTTCAAGTCCACCACTTTCAACTCATGTAGTTTCTTCATTGCAACGGTCTGTTCACTTCACACTGGAATATACCACACTTCTGACACCAATTGTTACGTTATTCGGGTGCAGAAGTAAACACGACACTATTTATTTTCGAACTGATTTATTTGAACTAAAGAAACACTGATTTATATCGAACTTATAACTACTATTTATGTAAAACGATTTATAACACGCGGTATATAACTGTCTCTATGACACTCGCTGTTTGACTGACTGACTCAGTTGTTCGACCGTCTTATATACAGGGTGTCCTCAAAAGGTCTTCACAAAAAGCTACCACATATTCTTCAGACCAAAACAATTCGATACAAGCAAACTTACCTCAGTAAAAAGTTCCTTAGTTTGGGCGCTAGACGGCTCTGAAGTTGAAATTTTCAAATCGATTTTGCTTCATAACTTTGGAACGGCTCATGAGATTTTTTTCAAATTTGGTACGTTGGCATAGACTCATCGGGCAATGAAACTCATATCATAATCATAATAAATATCATTCCATGGGCGTAGAACTTGATTTTTTCAGGAAATAAACATCTAAAACTTCTACGCCAATGAAAAAAAATCAGTTTCAGTATGACATCTAGATAGCCCAAATCATTCACTACAAAAAAGGTACTCTTGATAAAATTCGATCACTCTGATGGTTTCGACAATATTCAAGTTTTAGTGATTTCGCGCATATTTAAATAATAAAACGATTGATAGATATTGCATGAAAGTTTTCCAAAATGTTCACTATTTTCGCGTGAACAAAGATTTATACGACGCAAAAAGTTGAAATCCTAATCATAATGAATATCATTCCATGGGCGTAGAACTTGCTTTTTTCAGTAAATAAACATCTAAAACTCCTACGCCAATGGAAAAAGTTAGTTTCAATATGAAATCTAGATTGTTCAACTCATTCACTACAAAAAAGGTACTCTTGACAAATGGTCGAATGGTTTCGACAAAATTTTAATTTCAGTGATTAAGAGCATAATCAATAATAAAACGATTAACAGATATTTCATGAAAATTGTTCAAAATGTTCACCATTTTCACGTATACAAAGATTTATACAACGCAAAAAGTTGAGATGTACTTTTTGCATAGGTTATTTCTATTGAAAATAAGTAGCACTGTTTTTTTTTCTGAAGACTATTATTATCTGCTCGAAAACAGTGATATTCACATTCTTGGTTTCCATAGTTTCATCTGTGTTGATTTGTCGAGTTTTATTGACGTTGATTGTTGATATCGGACTTTTCTGATTCATCATGGCCGTACAATACACCAATGAAGAATACACCGATATGTTATCGGTATTCGGATATTGTCAAGGAAATGGTCGAGAGAGTGTGAGGGTGTATTCGGCAAGGTTTCCAAATCGTCGCGTACCAAGCCACCCAACCTTTGCTGCAGTTGAGAGACGTCTTCGGGAGACCGGTCATTTTGCTCCTAGAACTGGTGATTATGGAAGACAGCGTTATGTAAGGATTCCCGAAGTCGAAGTAGAAATTTCAGACCGTATTGAAGAAAATCCAGAATTGAGTACTAGACGGATAAGTAATGAACTAGAAGTTTCTAGGTATGCCGTTCATGAAGTACTAAGAGAACAATTATTATACCCATACCACAAGACGCCAGTTCAAGATTTATTAATCCATGATTCACAAAGTCGTCTGATGTTTTGTAGATTCATTAATTTGCAAAGAGAAATGAATCTGAACTTTAGAAAGAATATTTTGTTCACTGATGAAGCCTGTTTCACGAGAAGAGGAATAACTAAATTTCATAATGAACACGTTTATGCAATTGAAAATCCTCATTCCATTAAAATAAACCATTTTCAACACGAATTCCAAATCAACGTTTGGGCTGGAATAATAGGAAATTTTATAATTGGTCCTGTCATACTTCCACAAAGATTAACAGGAGACATGTATTTACAACATCTACGAAATACGTTGCCAAATTTGTTGGAAGATTTATCACTCCAACATCGGGTAGATATGTGGTTTATGCACGATGGAGCTCCACCACATTTTTCGGTGGATGTTAGGAATTTTTTAAACCAACAGTACCCAGACAGATGGATAGGTAGAGGTAATGATGCACCCGTGAATTGGCCACCACGTTCTCCAGACTTAACACCGATGGATTATTTTGTATAAGGTTATCTCAAGTCTACGGTTTACAAGACCCCTGTGAATACTATAGAACAATTATGGCAACGTATCCAACAGGCGACGAATAATCTTACAGGCGATGAAGAAGTTATGCAAAGAGTACATTTCAACTTTTTGCGTCGTATAAATCTTTGTATACGTGAAAACGGTGAACATTTTGAACAATTTTTATGAAATATCTGTTAATCGTTTTATTATTAATTATGCTCTAAATCACTAAAATTAAAATTTTGTCGAAACCATGAGAGGAATCGACTTCTGTCAAGAGTACCTTTTTTGTAGTGAATGAGTTGAATAATTCAGATTTCATATTGAAACTAATTTTTTTTCATTGGCGTAGGAGTTTTAGATGTTTATTTCCTGAAAAAATCAAGTTCTACGCCCATGGAATGATATTCATTATGATTATGATATGAGTTTCATTGCCCGATGAGTCTATGCCAACGTACCAAATTTGAAAAAAATCTCATGAGCCGTTCAAAAGTTATGAAGCAAAATCGATTTGAAAATTTCAACTTCAGAGCCGTCTAGCGCCCAAACTAAGCAACTTTTAACTGAGGTAAGTTTGCTTGTATCGAATTGTTTTGGTCTGAAGAATATGTGGTAGCTTTTTGTAAAGACCTTTTAAGGACACCCTGTATAAGAACACAGGCAGGCTTTGGCTCGAGAACGTTCTCGAATGATCTTCCGTCTCCTTCTTTTTGTTCTAGAAGCTTCTTAGAACAAATTCTCTCTCTCTAATTGTTCCATCGATTGTTTCCAGAACATTCCAGAATCTTCTGTGACGTTCTTTGTCACTGCGGCATATATTGAGTGTTCGGGAATATGCTGGTGTATGTGGGAATCATTGAGAGGTTGGAGAGCAATCTGGGATGCGTGATACAGGATGATCGTGGTACTCCTGCCTTCCTGCTGATGTTTCTAAAGCCCCTCCAAGGAGAATATCATTACACTATCATCTTACATGGACACTACTGAAGCAGACAAGTTCGCAATGACCATATAAGACGACTTCCAAGCCAGAATTACGCACACAGCTTGCAGAACAAGAAACTTCGAACGTCGACTATGTTCACACTGTCACTCTGCAGTCTAGCATCTGACATGCATATAGTTGAAGCAGATATGATCGTAGTAACCATATAAAAGGACTTTGAAGGGTATATAGTAAGTACAATAGGCAAATGAAGATACATCGACTTCATCGTTGTGCACACTATATCTCTCTATCCTATCATCTCACAATGACACAATCAAAGTAAACAAGTTTGCATTGACCATATGAGACGACTCCTGAGCGGGTATAACGCACACAGCTTGCAGAACAAGAAATTTCGACTTTGGGTATTTTTTATAGTGTAACTCTGCGGTCTTGCATCTGACATGCATACAGTTGAAGCAGATGCGATAACAGTGACCGAATGAGACGTTTTTGAAGGGTATATAACGAGTACAATGGGCAAATGGAGTCACATCGACTTCATCGTCTTACCCACTATATATCTCAATCCTATAATCTCACATGGACACTATTAAAGCAGACAAGCTCGCAATGACCATACAAGACGGCTTTCGAGCAGGTATAACGCACCCAGCTTGCAGAACAAGAAACTTCGACTTCGACCATGTTAACACTGTAACTCTGCAGTACAGCATCTGACATGTATACAGGTGACGCAGATACGATCGCAATGACCATATAAGACGTTTCTGAAGGGTATATAGCGAATACAACAGGCAAATGGGGATACATCGACTTCATCGTCATACACAATATATATCTCTATCATTTCATCTTACATGGACACTTTTGAAGCTGACGAGTTCACATTGACCATATATGACGATTTTCAAGCGGGTATAACGCACACAGCTTGCAGAACGAAAAACTTCGACTCTGACTTTGTTCACACTGTAACTCTGCAGTCTTGAATCTGGCATGCATACAGATGATGCAGATACGATAGCAGTGACCATATGGGACGACTCTGGAGGTAAATAGCGAGTACAACAGGCAAATGGGGATACATCGACTTCATCGTCGTACACACTATATCTTTCTATCCTATCATCTCACATGGACATTATCGAAACAGACAAGTTCGCATTGACCATATGAGACGATTCCCGAGCGGGTATAACGCACACAGCTTGCAGAACAAGAAACTCCGGATTTGACTATGTTCACACTGGTACTCTGCAGTCTTGAATCTGACATGCATACAGTTGATGCAGATACAATTGCAGTGACCATCTGAGACGACTCTGAAGGGTATATAGCGAGTACAACAGGCAGATGGGGATACATCGACTTCATCATCGTACACACTATATCTCTCTATCCTATCATCTCACATGGACACAATTGAAGCAGACAAGTTCTCATCGTCCATATGAGACAAGTCTTATGCGGAAATAACGCACACAGTTTGCAGAACCAGAAACTTCGACTTTGACTATGTTAACAATGTAACTCTGCAGTCTATCATCTGACATGCACACATTTGAAGCAGATACAATTACAGTGACCGTATGAGACGACTTCGAAGGATTTATAACAGGAACAATAGGAAAATGAAGACACATCTTCTTCATCGTTGTGCACACTTCATCTTTTTATCCTATCATCTTACCTTGACACTTTCAAGTAGACAAGTTTGCATTGACCATATGAGACGACTTCCAAGCGGGTATAACTCACACAGCTTGCAGAACGAGAAACTCCGACTTTGACTATGTTTACACTGTAACTCTGCAGTCCAGCATCTGACATGCATACAGTTGAAGCAGATACGATGACAATGACCGTATAAGACGACTTTGAAGGGTATATAACGATTACAATAGGCAAATAGAAAAACAACGACTTCATCGTCGTGAACACAAATATCTCTATCCTATCATCTTACATGGACACTATTGAAGCAGACAAGTTTGCAATGACCATACGAGACGACTTCTAAGCAGGTATTACGCACACAGAACGAGGAACTTCGACGTCGACTATGTTCACACTTTCACTCTGCAGTCTAGCATCTGACATGCATACAGTTGGAGCTAATATGATCGTAGTCACCATATAAGATGACTTCAAAGGGTATATAAAAAGAACAATAGGCAAATGAAGATACATCGACTTCATCGGAGTGCACACTCTATCTCTCTATCCTATCATCTCACATGGATACTATTGAATCAGATGAGTTTGCAATCTCCATATGAGATGACGTTTAAGCGAGTATAACGCACACAACTTGCAGAACAAAAAACTTCGACTTCGACTATGTCCATACTGTAACTCTGCAGTCTAGCATCTGACATGCATACAGTTGATGCAGAAACGAATTCAGTGACCGTATAAGACAATTCCGAAGGGATTATAACGGGTACAGTAGGCGAATGAAGATACATCGACTTCATCGTTGTGCACACTATATCTCTCTATCCTATCATCTTACAATGTCACAATCGAACTAGACAAGTTTGCATTGACCATATAAGGCGACTCGGGAGCGAGTATAACGAACACAGCTTGCAGAACAAGTAATTTCTACTCTGGGTATTTTTTATACTGAAACTATGTAGTCTAGCATTTAACATGCATACAATTGGAGCAGATGCGATGGCAGTGACCGTATAAGACGTTTTTGAAGAGTATATAACAAGTACAATAGGCAAATGGCGACAATTCGTCTTACACAATATATATCTCTATCCTATCATCTCACATGGACACTATCAAAGCAGACAAGCTCGCAATGATCATACAAGATGGCTTTCAAGCAGGTATAAGGCACCCAGCTTGCAGAACAAGAATCTCCGACTCCAAACATGTTTTCACTGTAACTCTGCAGTCTAGTATCTGACATGTATACAGTTGACGCAGATACGATCGCAATGACCAATTAGGACGACTCTGAAGGGTTCATAGCGAATACAACAGGCAAATGGGGATACATCGACTTCATCGTCGTACACACTATATCTCTCGATCCTATCATCTTACATGGACACTTTAGATGCTGGCAAGTTCACATTGACCATATAAAACGATTTTCATGCAGGTATAACGCACACAGCTGCAGAACAACAAACTTCGACTCTGACTTTGTTTACACTGTAACTCTGCAGTCTTGAATCTGGCATGCTTACAGATAATGCAGATACGATTGCAGTGACCATATGAGACGACTCTGGAGGTATATAGCGAGTACAACAGGCAAATGGGGAAACATCGACTTCATTGTGCCCACTATATCTTTCTACCCTATCACCTCACATGAACACTTTTGAAGCAGACAAGTTTGCATTGTAAATATGAGACGAATTCCAAGTGGGTATAACGCACACGATTTGCAGAACAAGAAACTTCGACTTCGACTATGTTCACACTATAACTCTGCAGTCTAGCATCTGACATGCATACAGTTGGAGCAGATACGATTGCAGTGACCGTATGAGACAACTTTGAAGGGTTTATAACAGGAACAATACGCAAAAGAAGACACATCAACTTCATCGTTGTGCACACTCCATCTCTCAATTATATCATCTTACCTTGACACAATTAAGTAGACAAGTTTGCTTTGACCATATAGGACAACTATCGAGCGGGTATAACTCACACAGCTTGCAGAACTAGGAACTACGACTTTGACTATGTTTACCCTGTAACTCTATAGTCCAGCATCTGACATGCATACAGTTGAAGCAGTTACGACGACAGTGACCGTATAAGACGACTCTGAAGGGTATATAACGAGTACTATAGGCAAATTGAGAAACTTCGACTTCATCGTTGTGCACACAATATCTCTCTATCCAATCGTCTCACATGGACACTATTGAAGCAAACAAGTTCGCAATGACCATATGAGACGACTTTCAAGCAGGTTTGACGCACACAGCTTGCAAGTCAAGAAACTTCGACTTCGACTGTAACTCTGCAGTCCAGCATCTGACATGCATACAGTTGGAGCAGATGCGATGGCAGGGACCTTATGAGTCAACTTTAGATGGGTATATAACGAGTTCAATAGGCAAATAAAGATACATCGACTTCATCGTTGTGCACACCATATCTCTTCATCCAATCATCTCACATGGACACTATTGAAGCAATCAAGTTTGCAATGACCATATGAGGCGACTTCCAAGCAGGTATAACGCACACAGCTTGCAGAACGAGAAACTTCGACTTCGACTGTAACTCTGCAGATTAGCATCTGACATGCATACAGTTGAAGCAGATACGATGGCAGTGACCGTATAAGACGACTCAGAAGGGTATATAACGAGTTCAATGGGCATATGAAGTAACATCGACTCCATTGTGCTTACTATATTTTTTTATCCTATCATCTCATATGGACAATATTGAAGCAGACAAGTTCACATCGACCATATTAGACGACTCCCAAGATGGTATAACGCACACAGCTTGCAGGTCAAGGAACTTCGACTTCGACTATGTTCACACTGTGAATATGCCGTGTCGAGCATCCGACATGCATACAGTTGAAGCAGATACGATGTGAGTGACCGTATAAGACGACTTTGAAGGGTATATAACGAGTACCATAGGCAAATTGAGAAACATCGACTTCATCGTTGTGCACACAATATCTCTCTATCCAATTATCTCACATGGACACTATTGAAGCAAACAAGTTCGCAATGACCATATGAGACGACTTCCAAGCAGGTTTAACGCACACAGCTTGCAAGTCAAGAAACTTCGACTTCGACTGTAACTCTGCAGTCCAGCATCTGACATGCATACAGTTGAAGCAGATACGATGGCAGTGACCGTATGAGACGACTTTGAAGGGTATATAACTAGTACAATAGGCAAATGGGAAAACATCGACTTTATCTTCATGCACACTATATCTCTCTATCCTATCATCTCACATGGACACTATCGGAACAGACAAGTTTGCATTGACCATATTAGACGATTTTCAAGCGGGTAAAACGCACACAGCCTGCATAACGAGAAACTTCGACTTTGACTATGTTTGCAGTTTGCAGAACACGAAGCTTCGACTTTGACTATGTTAACAATTCAACTCTGCAGTCCGTCATCTGACATGCACACAGTTGAAGCAGATACAATGACAGTGACCGTATGAGACGACTTTGAAGGGTTTATAACGGGAACAATAGGCGAATAAAGACACATTTGCTTCATCGTTGTGCACACTTTATCTCTCTATCCTATGATCTTACCTCTACACTTTTGAGTGGACAAGTTTGCATTGACCATATAAGACGACTCCTAAACGGGTACAACTCACACAGCTTGCAGAACAAGAATTTCCTACTTTGACTATGTTTACACTATAATTCTGCAGTCCAGCATCAAACATGCACACAGTTGAAGCAGATACGATGGCATTGACCGTATAAGACGACTTTGAAGGGTATATAACGAGTACAATATATATCTCTAATCCTATCATTTCACATGGATACTATTGTAGCAGACAAGTTCGCAATTACCAAACTTGACGACACTCAAGCAGGTATAACGCACACAGCTTGCAGAACAAGAAACTTCGACGTCGACTATGTTCACACTTTCACTCTGCAGTCTAATATCTGACATGCATACAGTTCGAGCTGATATGATCGTAGTAACCAAATAAGATGACTTTGAAGGGTATATAAAAAAAACAATAGGCAGATGAAGATACATTGACTTCATCGGAGTGCACACTCTATCGCTCTATCCTATCATCTCACATGGATACTATTGAATCAGACAAGATTGCAATGTCCAAATGAGACGACGTTCAAGCGAGTATAACGCACACAACTTGCAGAACAAGAAACTTCGACTTCGACTATGTCCACACTGTTACTTTGCAGTCTAGCATCTGACATGCATACAGTTGATGCAGTAACGATTGCAGTGACCGTATAAGACGACTCCAAAGGGATAATAACGGGTACAGTGGGCGAATGAAGATACATAGACTTCATCGTTGTGCACACTATATCTCTCTTTTCCTATCATCTCTCATGGACACTACTGAAGCAGACAAGTTCGCAATGATCATATAAGACGACTCTCAAGCAAGAATTACGCACACAGCTTGCAGAACAAGAAACTTCGACGTCGACTATGTTTATACTGTCACTCTGCAGTCTAGCATCTGACATGCATACAGTTGAAGCAGATACAATTACAGTGACCGTATGAGACGACTTCGAAGGTTTTATAACAGGAACAATAGGCAAATGAAGACACATTTTCTTCATCGTTGTGCACATTTCATCTCTTCATCTTACCTTGACACTTTAAAGTAGACAAGTTTGCATTGACCATATGAGACGATTTCCAAGCGGGTATAACTCACACAGCTTGCAGAACGAGAAACTCCGACTTTGACTATGTTTACACTGTAACTCTGCAGTCCAGCATCTGACATGCATAAAGTTGAAGCAGATACGATGACAGTGACCGTATGAGACGACTTTGAAGGGTATATAACGATTACAATAGGCAAATAGGAATACAACGACTTCATCGTCGTGAACACATATATGTCTATCCTATCATCTAACATGGACACTATTGAAGCAGACAAGTTCACATTGACCATATTAGACGACTCCCAAGATGGTATAGCGCACACAGCTTGCAGGTCAAGGAACTTTGACTTCGACTATGTTCACACTGTAAATATGCCGTGTCGAGCATTCGACATGCATACAGTTGAAGCAGATACGATGGCAGTGACCGTATAAGACGACTTTGAAGGGTATATAACGAGTACAATAAGCAAATGAAGATACATCGACTTCATCGTTGTGAACACAATATCTCTCTATCAAATCATCTCACATGAACACTATTGGAGCAAACAAGTTCGCAATGACCATATGAGACGACTTCCAAGCAGGTATGAAGCACACAGCTTGCAGAACAAGAAACTTCGACTTCGACTGTAACTCTGCAGTCCAGCATCAGACATGCATACAGTTGGAGCAGATACGATAGCAGTGACCGTATGAGACGACTTTGAAGGGTATATATCGAGTACAATAGGCAAACGGGAAAACATCGACTTCATCGTCGTTCACACTTTACATATCTACCCTATTACCTCACATGAACACTTTTGAAGCAGACAAGTTTGCCTTGATCATATGAGACGAATTCCAAGTGGGTATAACGCACACGATTTGCAGAACAAGAAACTTCGACTTCGACTATGTTCACACTATAACTCTGCAGTCTAGCATCTGACATGCATACAGTTGGAGCAGATACGATTGCAGTGACCGTATGAGACGACTTTGAAGGGTTTATAACAGGAACAATACGCAAAAGAAGACACATCAACTTCATCGTTGTGCACACTTTATCTCTCAATTATATCATCTTACATTGACACTATTAAGTAGACAAGTTTGCTTTGACTATATAGGACAACTCCCAAGCGGGTATAACTCACACAGCTTGCAGAACGAGGAACTACGACTTTGACTATGTTTAACCTGTAACTCTGTAGTCCAGCATCTGACATGCATACAGTTGAAGCAGTTACGACGACACTGACCGTATAAGACGACTTTGAAGGGTATATAACGAGTACTATAGGCAAATTGAGAAACTTCGACTTCATCGTTGTGCACACAATATCTCTCTATCCGATCATCTCACATGGACATTATTGAAGCAAACAAGTTCGCAATGACTATATGAGACGACTTTCAAGCAGGTTCAACGCACACAGCATGCAAGTCAAGAAACTTCGACTTCGACTGTAACTCTGCAGTCCAGCATCTGACATGCATACAGTTGAAGCAGATACGATGGCAGTGAACTTATGAGTCAACTTTGTTGAGTATATAACGAGTTCAATAGGCAAATGAAGAAACATCGACTTCATCGTTGTGCACACCATATCTCTCTATCCAATCATCTCACATGGACACTATTGGAGCAAACAAGTTCGCAATGACCATATGAGGCGACTTCCAAGCGAATATAACGCACACAGCTTGCAGAACGAGAAACTTCAACTTCGACTGTAACTCTGCAGATTAGCATCTGACATGCATACAGTTGAAGCAGATACGATGGCAGTGACCGTATAAGACGACTCAGAAGAGTATATAACGAGTTCAATAGGCATATGAAGTTACATCGACTCCATTGTGCTAACTATATCTTTCTATCCTATCATCTCATATGGACAATATTGAAGCAGACAAGTTCACATCGACCATATTAGACGACTCCCAAGATGGTATAACGCACACAGCTTGCAGGTCAAGGAACTTCGACTTCGACTATGTTCACACTGTAAATATGCCGTGTCGAGCATCCGACATGCATACAGTTGAAGCAGATACGATGGCAGTGACCGTATAAGACGACTTTGAAGGGTATATAACGAGTACCATAGGCAAATTGAGAAACATCGAATTCATCGTTGTGCACACAATATCTCTTTATCAAATCATCTCACATGGACACTATTGGAGCAAACAAGTTCGCAATGACCATATGAGACGACTTCCAAGCAGGTATAAAGCACACAGCTTGCAGAACAAGAAACTTCGACTCCGACTGTAACTCTGCAGTCCAGCATCAGACATGCATACAGTTGAAGCAGATACGATGGCAGTGACCGTATGAGACGACTTTGAAGGGTATATAACGAGTACAATAGGCAAACAAGAAAACATTGACTTCATCGTCGTTCACACTTTATATATCTACCCTATCACCCCACATGAACACTTTTGAAGCAGACAAGTTTGCATTGATCATATGAGACGAATTCCAAGTGGGTATAACGCACACGATTCGCAGAACAAGAAACTTCGACTTCGACTATGTTCACACTATAACTCTGCAGTCTAGCATCTGACATGCATACAGTTGGAGCAGAAACGATTGCAGTGACCGTATGAGACGACTTTGAAGGGTTTATAACAGGAACAATACGCAAATGAAGACACATTTGCTTCATCGTTGTGCACACTTTATCTCTCTATCCTATCATCTTACCTTGACACTCTTGAGTAGACAAGTTTGCATTGACCATATAAGACAACTCCCAAGCGGGTATAACTCACACAGCTTGCAGAACGAGGAACTACGACTTTGACTATGTTTACCCTGTAACTCTGTAGTCCAGCTTCTGACATGCATACAGTTGAAGCAGTCACGACGACAGTGACCGTATAAGACGCCTTCGAAGGGTATATAATGAGCACTAAAGGCAAATTGAGAAACTTCGACTCCATCGTTGTGCACACAATATCTCTCTATCCAATTTTTTTTTTTTATCGATTGGAGCGCACGAAAGGGAATCCCTATAATGTTCAAAGAACATCGTGCGTTCCTAGGGAGGATAGGAACAGGAGGTAGGTATTGGAATTTTTTTTGAATTTTTGGAGATTATATGTTGTTGGGAATACTTCCATACAGGTTTAACGCACACAGCTTGTAAGTCAAGAAACTTCGACTTCGACTGTAACTCTGCAGTCCAGCATCTGACATGCATACAGATAGAGCAGATACGATGGCAGTGACCGTATGAGACGACTTTGAAGGGTATATAACGAGTACAATAGGCAAATGGGAAAACATCGACTTTATCTTCATACACACTATATCTCTCTATCCTATCATCTCACATGTACACTATCGAAACAGACAAGTTCGCATTGACCATATCAGATGATTCTCAAGCGGGTAAAACGCACACAGCCTGCATAACAAGAAACCTCGACTTTGACTATGTTTGCAGTTTGCAGAACACGAAGCTTCGACTTTGACTATGTTAACAATTTTACTCTGCAGTCTGTCATCTGACATGCACACAGTTGAAGCAGATACAATGACAGTGACCGTATGAGACGACTCTGAAGGGTTTATAACGGGAACAATAGGCAAATAAAGACACATTTGCTTCATCGTTGTGCACACTTCATCTCTCTTTCCTATCATCTTACCTTGACACTTCGAAGTAGACAAGTTTGCATTGACCATATAAGACGACTCCCAAGCGGGTACAACTCACACAGCTTGCAGAACATGAATTTCCTACTTTGACTATGTTTACACATACGATGGCAGTGACCGTATAAGACGACTTTGAAGGGTATATAACGAGTACAATAAGCAAATGAAGATACATCAACTTCATCGTTGTGAACACAATATCTCTCTATCAAATCATCTCACATGAACACTATTGGAGCAAACAAGTTCGCAATGACCATATGAGACGACTTCCAAGCAGGTATGAAGCACACAGCTTGCAGAACAAGAAACTTCGACTTCGACTGTAACTCTGCAGTCCAGCATCTGACATGCATACAGTTGAAGCAGATACGATGACAGTGACCGTATAAGACGACTCTGAAGGGTATATAACGAGTACAATATATATCCCTATCCTATCATTTCACATGGACACTATTGTAGCAGACAAGTTCGCAATTACCAAACTTGACGACTCTCAAGCAGGTATAACGAACACAGCTTGCAGAACAAGAAACTTTGACGTCGACTTTGTTCACACTCTCACTCTGCAGTCTAGCATCTGACATGCATACAGTTGGAGCTGACATGATCGTAGTAACCAAATAAGATGACTTTGAGGGGTATATAAAAGAGCAATAGGCAGATGAAGATACATCGACTTCATCGGAGTGCACACTCTATCCCTCTATCCTATCATCTCACATGGATACTATTGAATCAGACAAGATTGCAATGTCCAAATGAGACGACGTTCAAGCAAGTATAACGCACACAACTTGTAGAACAAGAAACTTCGACTTCGACTATGTCCACACCGTAACTTTGCAGTCTAGCATCTGACATGCATTCAGTTGATGCAGTAACGATTGCAGTGACCGTATAAGACGACTTCGAAGGGATAATAACGAGTACAGTAGGCGAATGAAGATACATAGACTTCATCGTTGTGCACACTATATCTCTCTTTTTCTATCATCTTACATAGACACTACTGAAGCAGACAAGTTCGCAATGACCATATAAGACGACTCTCAAGCAAGAATTACGCACACAGCTTGCAGAACAAGAAACTTCGACGTCGACTATGTTCACACTGTGAATATGCCGTGTCGAGCATCCGACATGCATACAGTTGAAGCAGATACGATGGAAGTGACCGTATAAGACGACTTTGAAGGGTATATAACTGTCACTCTGCAGTACAGCATCTGACATGTATACAGTTGACGCAGATACGATCGCGATGACCATATGAGACGACTCTGAAGGGTATATAGCGAATACAACAGGCAAATGGGGACACATCAACTTCATCGTCTTACACAGTATATATCTCTATCCTACCATCTCACATGGACACTTCTGAAGCTGACAAGTTCACATTGACCATATAAGACGATTTCCAAGCGGGTATAACGCACACAGCTTGCAGAACAAGAAACTTCGACTCTGACTTCGTTCACACTGTAACTCTGCAGTCGTGAATCTGGCATGCATACAGTTGATGCAGATACGATTGCAGTGACCATATGGGACCACTTCGGAGGTAAATAGCGAGTACAACAGGCAAATGGGGATACATCGACTTCATCGTCGTACACACTATATCTCTCTATCCTATCATCTCACATGGACACTATCGGGGCAGACAAGTTCGCATTGACCATATGAGACGATTTCCAAACGGGTTTAACGCACACAGCTTGCAAAACAAAAAACTCCGAATTCGACTATGTTCACACTGTAACTCTGCAGTCTTGAATCTGACATGCATACAGTTGATGCAGATACGATTGCAGTGACCATTTGAGACGACTCTGGAGGGTATATAGCGAGTAAAATAGGCAAATGGAGATACATCGACTTCATCATCGTACATACTATATCTCTCTATCCTATCATCTCACATGGACACTATCGAAGCAGACAAGTTTTTATTGTTCATATAAGACGATTCCTATGCGGGAATAACGCACACAGCTTGCAAAACAAGAAACTTCGACTTTGACTATGTTTACACTGTAACTCTGTAGTCTTGAATCTGACATGCATACAGTTGATGCAGATACAATTGCAGTGACCATTGAAGACGATTCTGGAGGGTATATAGCGAGTACAACAGGCAAATGGAGATACATCGACTTCATCATCGTACACACTATATCTCTTTATCCTATCATCTCACATGGACACAATTGAAGCAGACAAGTTCTCATCGTCCATATAGGACAAGTCTCATGCGGAAATAACGCACACAGTTTGCAGAACAAGAAACTTCGACTTTGACTATGTTAACAATGTAACTCTGCAATCTATCATCTGACATGCACACAGTTGAAGCAGATACAATTACAGTGACCGTATGAGACGACTTCGAAGGTTTTATAACAGGAACAATAGGCAAATGAAGACACATCTTCTTCATCGTTGTGCACACTACATCTTTTTGTCCTATCATCATACCTTGACACTTTTGAGTAGACAAGTTTGCATTGACCATATGAGACGACTTCCAAGCGGGTATAACTCACACAGCTTGCAGAACGAGAAATTCCGACTTTGACTATGTTTACACTGTAACTCTGCAGTCCAGCATCTGACATGCATACAGTTGAAGCAGATACGATGACAGTGACCGTATAAGACGACTTTGAAGGGTTTATAACGAGTACAATAGGCAAATGGAGACACATCGATTTCATCGTCTCACACACTATATATCTTGATCCTATCATCTCACATGGACACAATTGAAGCAGACAAGCTCGCAATGACCATACAAGACGGCTTTCAAGCAGGTATAAGGCACCCAGCTTGCAGAACAAGAAACTTCGACTCCAACTATGTATTCACTGTAACTCTGCAGTCTAGCATCTGACATGTATACAGTTGACGTAGATACGATCGCAATGACCTGATAAGACGACTCTGAAGGGTTTATAGCAAATACAACAGGCAAATGGGGATACATCGACTTCATCGTCGTACACACTATATCTCTCTATCCTATCATCTCTCATGGACACATTCGGAGCAGACAAGTTCGCATTGACCATATAAGACGATTTACAAGCGGGTATAACGCACAGAGCTTGCAGAACAAGAGACTTCGACTTTGACTATGTTTACACTGTATCTCTGCCTTCTCGAATCTGACATGCATACAGTTGATGCAGATACGATCGCAGTGACCATTTGAGACGACTCTAAAGGGTATATAGCGAGTACAACAGGCAAATGGAGATACATCGACTTCATCATCTCACACACTATATCTCTCTATCCTATCATCTCACATGGACACTATTGAAGCAGACGCGTTCTCATTGACCATATAAGACGACTATCGAGCGGGAATAACGCACACAGTGTTAACACTGTAACTCTGCAATCCAGCATCTGACATGCATACAGTTGAAGCAGATACGATGTCAGTGACCGTATGAGACGACTTTGGAGGATATATAACGAGTTCAATAGGCATACGAAGATACATCGATTCATTGTGCCCACTATATATTTCTTTTCTATCATCGCATATGGGCAATGTTGAAGCAGAAAAGTTTTCATTGACCATATTAGACGACTCCATGTTTACACTGTATCTCTGCAGTCGAGCATCTGACATTCATACAGTTGAAGCAGATACGATGTCAGTGACCGTATGGGACGACTTTGAATGGTATATAACGAGTACAATGGGCAAATGAAGATACATCGACTTAATCGTTGTGCACACAATATCTCTCTATCCAATCATCTCACATGGACAATACTGAAGCGAACAAGTTCGCAATGACCATATGAGACGACTTCCGAGCAGGTTAAACGCACACAGCCTGCAGAACAAGAAACTTCGACTTCGACTGTAACTCTGCAGTCTAGCATCTGACATGCATACAGTTGAAGCAGACACGATTGCAGTGACCGCATAAGACGACTCCGAAGGGTATAAAATGAGTACGATAGGCAAATGAAGATACATCGACTTCATCGTCGTGCACACTATATCTCTCTATCCTATCATCTCACATGGATACTATCGAAGCAGACGAGTTCGAAATGCCCATATGAGAAGACTTCCAAGTGGTATAACGAACTGAACTTGCACAACAAGAAACTTCGACTATGTTTACACTGTAACTCTGCCATCTAGCATCTGACGTGCATATAGTTGAAGCAGATACGATGACAGTGACCGTATTAGACGACTCAGAAGGGTATATAACGAGTTCAATGGGCAAATGAAGTTACATCGACTTCATCGTTGTGCACACTATATCTCTCTATCCTATCATCTCACATGGTCACTTTTGAAGCAGACAAGTTCACAATGACCATATGAGATGACTTCTAGGAGGGTATAACGCACACAGCTTGCAGAACGAGGAACTTCGACTACGACTATGTTTACACAGAAACTTTGCTGTTTAGCATCTGACATGCATACAGTTGAAGATGATATGATCGCAGTGACCATATAGGACGACTATGGAGGGTACATAGAAAGAACAATAGGCAGATGGAGATACATCGACTTCGACTGTAACTCTGCACTCTAGCATCTGACATGCATACAGTTGAAGCATACACGATTGCAGTGACTGCATAAGACGACTCCGAAGGGTATGAAATGAGTACGATAGGCAAATGAAGATACATCGACTTCATCGGAGTGCACACTCTATATCTCTATCCTATCATCTCACATCGATACTATCGAAGCAGACGAGTTCGCGATGCCCATATGAGACGACTCCCAAGCGGTATAATCGAACAAAACTTACACAACAAGAAACTTCGACTTCGACTATGTTTACACTGTAACTCTGCCGTCTAGCATCTGACATGCATATAGTTGAAGCAGATACGATAGCAGTGACCGTATAAACAACTCAGAAAGGTATATAACGAGTTCAATAGGCAAATGAAGTAACATCGACTTCATCGTTGTGCACACTATATCTCTCTATCCTATCATCTTACATGGTCACTTTTGAAGCAGACAAGTTCACAATGACCGTTTAAGATGACTTTCAAGGAGGTATAACGCACACAAGTTGCGGAACAAGAAACTTCGACCACGACTATGTTCACACAGAAACTCTGCTGTTTAGTATCTGACATGCATACAGTTGAAGCCGATATGTTCGCAGTGACCATATAAGATGACTATGGAGGGTACATAGTAAGAACAATAGGCAGATGAAGAAACATCGACTTCATCTGAGTGAACACTCTATCTCCCTATCCTATCATATCACATGGACACTACTGAAGCAGACAAGTTCGCAATGACCATATTAGACGTCTCCCAAGCAAGTATTACGCACACAGCTTGCAGAACAAGAAACTTCGACGACTTACACTGTCACTCTGCAGTCTAGCATCTGACATGCATACAGTTGAAGCAGATATGATCGTAGTAACCATATAAGATGACTTCGAAGGGTATATAGTGAGTACAATACGCAAATGAAGATACATCGACTTCATCGTTGTGCACACTATATCTCTCTATCCTATCATCTTACAATGACACAATCAAACTAGACAAGTTTTCATTGACCATATAAGACGACTCTCAAGCGGGTATGACGCACACAGCTTGCAGAACAAGAAATTTTTACTTTGGGTATTTTTTATACTGTAACTCTGCAGTCTTGAATCTAACATGCATACAGTGGATGCAGATACGATGGCAGTGACCGTATGAGTCAACTTTGATGATTATATAACGAGTTCAATAGGCATATAAAGATACATCGACTTCATCGTTGTGCACACCATATCTCTCTATCCAATAATCTCATATACACTATTGAAGCAGACAAGTTCGCAATGACCATATGAGGCGGCTCCCAAGCAAGTATAACGCACACAGTTTGCAAAACAAGAAACTTCGACTTCGACTGACTGTAACTCTGCAGTTTAGCATCTGACATGCATTCAGTTGAAGCGATACGAAGGCAGTGACTGTATAAGACGACTCAGAATGGTATATAACGAGTTCAATAGGCATATAAAGTTACATCGACTCCATCGTGCTAACTCTATCTATCTATCCTATCATCTCATATGGACAATATCGAAGCAGACAAGTTCACATTGACCATATTAGATGACTCCAAAGCTGGTATAACGCACACAGCTTGCAAGTCAAGAAATTTCGACTTCGACTATGTTTACACTGTAACTATGCCGTCGAGCATCTGACATGCATACAGTTGTAGCAGATACGATGGCAGTGACCGTATTGAACGACTTTGAAGGGTATATGACGAGTACCATAGGCAAATTGAGAAACATCGACTTCATCGTTGTGCACACAATATCTCTCTATCCAATCATTTCACATGGACACTATCGAAGCAAATAAGTTCGCAATGACCATTTGAGACGACTTCCAAGCAGGTATAACGCACACAGCTTGCAAAACAAGGAATTTCGACTCCAGGTATGTTCACACTGTAACTCTGCAGTCTTGCATCTGTCATGCATACAGTTGATGCAGATACGACTGCAGTGACCATTTGAGACGAATCCAGAGGGTATATAGCGAGTACAACAGGCAAATGGAGATACATCGACTTCATCATCGTACACACTATATCTCTCTATCCTATCATCCCACATGGACACTATTGAAGCAGACGCGTTCTCATTGACCATATAAGACGACTATCGAGCGGGTATAACGCACACAGTTTCAAGAACAAGAAACTTCGACTTCGACTATGTTAACACTGTAACTCTGCAATCCAGCATCTGACATGCATACAGTTGAAGCAGATACGATGTCAGTGACCGTATGAGACGACTTTGAAGGGTATATAACGAGTACAATAAGCAAATGAAGATACATCGAATTCATCGTTGTGCACACAATATCTCTCTATCCAATCATCTCACATGGACAATATTGAAGCAAACATGTTCGCAATGACCATATGAGACGACTTCCAAGCAGGTTAAACGCACACAGCTTGCAGAACAAGAAACTTCGACTTCGACTGTAACTCTGCAGTCTAGCATCTGACATGCATACAGTTGAAGCAGACACGATTGCAGTGACCGCATAAGACGACTTCGAAGGGTATATAATGAGTACTATAGGCAAATGAAGATACATCGACTTCATCGTCGTGCACACTATACCTCTCTATCCTATCATCTCACATGGATACTATTGAAGCAGACGAGTTCGCGATGCCCATATGAGAAGACTTCTAAGTGGTAAAATGAACTAAACTTGCACAACAAGAAACTTCGACTTCGACTATGTTTACACTGTAACTCTGCCGTCTAGCATCTGACATGCATATAGTTGAAGCAGATACGATAGCAGTGACCGTATTAGACGACTCAGAAGGGTATATAACGAGTTCAATAGGCAAATGAAGTAACATCGACTTCATCGTTGTGCACACTATATCTCTCTATCCTTCCATCTTACATGGTCACTATAGAAGCAGACAAGTTCACAATGACCGTTTGAGATGACTTTCAAGGAGGTTAAACGCACACAACTTGTAGAACAAAAAACTTCGACTACGACTATGTTCACACAGAAGCTCTGCTGTTGAGTATCTGACATGCATACAGTTGGAGCTGATATGTTCGCAGTGACCATATAAGACGACTATGGAGAGTACATAGTAAGAACAATAGGCAGATGAAGATACATCGACTTCATCGGAATGAACACTCTATCTCCCTATCCTATCATATAACATGGACACAGCTTGCAGAACAAGAAACTTCGACGACTTACACTGTCACTCTGCAGTCTAGCATCTGACATGCATACAGTTGAAGCAGATATGATCGTAGTAACCATATAAGATGACTTTGAAGGGTATATGGTGAGTACAATAGGCAAATAAAGATACATCGACTTTATCGTTGTACACACTATATCTCTCTATCCTATCATCTTACAATGACACAATCAAACTAGACAAGTTTCCATTGACCATATAAGACGACTCCCAAGCGGGTATGACGCACACAGCTCGCAGAACAAGAAATTTTCACTCTGGGTATTTTTTATACTGTGACTCTGCAGTCTTGAATCTGACATGCATACAGTTGATGCAGATACGATGGCAGTGACCGTATGAGTCAACTTTGATGATTATATAACGAGTTCAGTAGGCATATGAAGATACATCGACTTCATCGTTGTGCACACCATATCTTTTTATCCAATCATCTCATATGGACATCATTGAAGCAAACGAGTTCGCAATGACCATATGAGGCGACTCCTAAGCAGGTATAACGCACACAGTTTGCAGAACAAGAAATTTCGACTCCGACTGACTGTAACTCTGCACTTTAGCATCTGACATGCATACAGTTGAAGCGATACGATGGCAGTGACTGTATAAGACGACTCAGAATGGTATATAACGAGTTCAATGGGCATATGAAGTTACATCGACTCCATTGTGCTGACTCTATCTATCTATCCTATCATCTCATATGGACAATAATGAAGCAGACAAGTTCACATTGACCATATTAGGCGACTCCGAAGCTGGTATAACGCACACAGCTTGCAAGTCAAGAAACTTCGACTTCGACTATGTTTACACTGTAACTATGCCGTCGAGCATCTGTTATGCAAACAGTTGGAGCAGATACGATAGCAGTGATCGTATGAGACGACTTCGAAGGGTATATAAGTAGTACAATAGGCAAATGGGAAAACATCGACTTTATCTTCATACACACTATATCTCTCTATCCTATCATCTCACATGGACACTATCGGAACAGACAAGTTCGCATTGACCATATCAGACGATTTCCAAGCGGGTGAAACGCACACAGCCTGCATAACAAGAAACTTCGACTTTGACTATGTTTGCAGTTTGCAGAACACGAAGCTTCGACTTTGACTAATCTAACAATTCAACTCTGCAGTCTGTCATCTGACATGCACACAGTTGAAGCAGATACAATGACAGTGACCGTATGAGACGACTTTGAAGGGTTTATAACGGGAACAATAGGCAAATAAAGACACATTTGCTTCATCGTTGTGCACACTTTATCTCTCTATCCTATGATCTTACCTAGACACTTCTGAGTAGACAAGTTTGCATTGACCATATAAGACGACTCCCAAACGGGTACACAGCTTGCAGAACAAGAATTTCCTACTTTGACTATGTTTACACTGTAACTCTGCAGTCCAGCATCTGACATGCATACAGTTGAAGCAGATACGATGACAGTGACCGTATAAGACGACTTTGAAGGGTATATAACGAGTACAATATATATCTCTATCCTATCATTCCACATGGATACTATTGTAGCAGACAAGTTCGCAATTACCAAACTTGACGACACTCAAGCAGGTATAACGCACACAGCTTGCAGAACAATAAACTTTGACGTCGACTATGTACACACTTTCACTCTGCAGTCTAATATCTGACATGCATACAGTTGGAGCTGATATGATCGTAGTAACAAAATGAGATGACTTTGAAGGGTATATAAAAAAAACAATAGGCAGATGAAGATACATCGACTTCATCGGAGTGCACACTCTATCCCTCTATCCTATCATCTCACATGGATACTATTGAATCAGACAAGATTGCAATGTCCAAATGAGACGACGTTCAAGCGAGTATAACGCACACAACTTGCAGAACAAGAAACTTCGACTTCGACTTCGACTTCGACTATGTCCACACTGTAACTTTGCAGTCTAGCATCTGACATGCATACAGTTGATGCAGTAACGATTGCAGTGACCGTATAAGACGACTCCGAAGGGATAATAACGAGTACAGTGGGCGAATGAAGATACATAGACTTCATCGTTGTGCACACTATATCTCTCTTTTCCTATCATCTTACATGGACACTACTGAAGCAGACAAGTTCGCAATGACAATATAAGACGACTCTCAAGCGAGAATTTCGCACACAGCTTGCAGAACAAGAAACTTCGACGTCGACTATGTTCACACTGTGAATATGCCGTGTCGAGCATCCGACATGCATACAGTTGAAGCAGATACGATGGAAGTGACCGTATAAGACGACTTTGAAGGGTATATAACTGTCACTCTGCAGTACAGCATCTGACATGTATACAGTTGACGCAGATACGATCGCGATGACCATATAAGACGACTCTGAAGGGTATATAGCGAATACAACAGGCAAATGGGGACACATCGACTTCATCGTCCTACACAGTATATATCTCTATCCTACCATCTCACATGGACACTTTTGAAGCTGACAAGTTCACATTGACCATATGAGACGATTTCCAAGCGGGTATAACGCACACAGCTTGCAGAACAAGACATTTTTACTTTGGGTATTTTTTATACTGTAACTCTGCAGTCTTGAATCTAACATGCATACAGTGGATGCAGATACGATGGCAGTGACCGTATGAGTCAACTTTGATGATTATATAACGAGTTCAATAGGCATATAAAGATCCATCGACTTCATCGTTGTGCACACCATATCTCTCTATCCAATAATCTCATATACACTATTGAAGCAGACAAGTTCGCAATGACCATATGAGGCGGCTCCCAAGCAAGTGTAACGCACACAGTTTGCAAAACAAGAAACTTCGACTTCGACTGACTGTAACTCTGCAGTTTAGCATCTGACATGCATTCAGTTGAAGCGATACGAAGGCAGTGACTGTATAAGACGACTCAGAATGGTATATAACGAGTTCAATAGGCATATAAAGTTACATCGACTCCATCGTGCTAACTCTATCTATCTATCCTATCATCTCATATGGACAATATCGAAGCAGACAAGTTCACATTGACCATATTAGATGACTCCAAAGCTGGTATAACGCACACAGCTTGCAAGTCAAGAAATTTCGACTTCGACTATGTTTTCACTGTAACTATGCCGTCGAGCATCTGACATGCATACAGTTGAAGCAGATACGATGGCAGTGACCGTATTGAACGACTTTGAAGGGTATATGACGAGTACCATAGGCAAATTGAGAAACATCGACTTCATCGTTGTGCACACAATATCTCTCTATCCAATCATTTCACATGGACACTATCGAAGCAAACAAGTTCGCAATGACCATTTGAGACGACTTCCAAGCAGGTATAACGCACACAGCTTGCAGAACAAGGAATTTCGACTCCAGGTATGTTCACACTGTAACTCTGCAGTCTTGCATCTGTCATGCATACAGTTGATGCAGATACGACTGCAGTGACCATTTGAGACGAATCCAGAGGGTATATAGCGAGTACAACAGGCAAATGGAGATACATCGACTTCATCATCGTACACACTATATCTCTCTATCCTATCATCCCACATGGACACTATTGAAGCAGACGCGTTCTCATTGACCATATAAGACGACTATCGAGCGGGTATAACGCACACAGTTTCAAGAACAAGAAACTTCGACTTCGACTATGTTAACACTGTAACTCTGCAATCCAGCATCTGACATGCATACAGTTGAAGCAGATACGATGTCAGTGACCGTATGAGACGACTTTGAAGGGTATATAACGAGTACAATAAGCAAATGAAGATACATCGAATTCATCGTTGTGCACACAATATCTCTCTATCCAATCATCTCACATGGACAATATTGAAGCAAACATGTTCGCAATGACCATATGAGACGACTTCCAAGCAGGTTAAACGCACACAGCTTGCAGAACAAGAAACTTCGACTTCGACTGTAACTCTGCAGTCTAGTATCTGACATGCATACAGTTGGAGCAGACACGATTGCAGTGACCGCATAAGACGACTTCGAAGGGTATATAATGAGTACTATAGGCAAATGAAGATACATCGACTTCATCGTCGTGCACACTATACCTCTCTATCCTATCATCTCACATGGATACTATTGAAGCAGACGAGTTCGCGATGCCCATATGAGAAGACTTCTAAGTGGTAAAATGAACTAAACTTGCACAACAAGAAACTTCGACTTCGACTATGTTTACACTGTAACTCTGCCGTCTAGCATCTGACATGCATATAGTTGAAGCAGATACGATAGCAGTGACCGTATTAGATGACTCAGAAGGGTATATAACGAGTTCAATAGGCAAATGAAGTAACATCGACTTCATCGTTGTGCACACTATATCTCTCTATCCTTCCATCTTACATGGTCACTATAGAAGCAGACAAGTTCACAATGACCGTTTGAGATGACTTTCAAGGAGGTTAAACGCACACAACTTGTAGAACAAAAAACTTCGACTACGACTATGTTCACACAGAAGCTCTGCTGTTGAGTATCTGACATGCATACAGTTGGAGCTGATATGTTCGCAGTGACCATATAAGACGACTATGGAGAGTACATAGTAAGAACAATAGGCAGATGAAGATACATCGACTTCATCGGAGTGAACACTCTATCTCCCTATCCTATCATATAACATGGACACAGCTTGCAGAACAAGAAACTTCGACGACTTACACTGTCACTCTGCAGTCTAGCATCTGACATGCATACAGTTGAAGCAGATATGATCGTAGTAACCATATAAGATGACTTTGAAGGGTATATGGTGAGTACAATAGGCAAATAAAGATACATCGACTTTATCGTTGTACACACTATATCTCTCTATCCTATCATCTTACAATGACACAATCAAACTAGACAAGTTTCCATTGACCATATAAGACGACTCCCAAGCGGGTATGACGCACACAGCTCGCAGAACAAGAAATTTTCACTCTGGGTATTTTTTATACTGTGACTCTGCAGTCTTGAATCTGACATGCATACAGTTGATGCAGATACGATGGCAGTGACCGTATGAGTCAACTTTGATGATTATATATTGAGTTCAGTAGGCATATGAAGATACATCGACTTCATCGTTGTGCACACCATATCTTTTTATCCAATCATCTCATATGGACATCATTGAAGCAAACGAGTTCGCAATGACCATATGAGGCGACTCCTAAGCAGGAATAACGCACACAGTTTGCAGAACAAGAAATTTCGACTCCGACTGACTGTAACTCTGCACTTTAGCATCTGACATGCATACAGTTGAAGCGATACGATGGCAGTGACTGTATAAGACGACTCAGAATGGTATATAACGAGTTCAATGGGCATATGAAGTTACATCGACTCCATTGTGCTGACTCTATCTATCTATCCTATCATCTCATATGGACAATAATGAAGCAGACAAGTTCACATTGACCATATTAGGCGACTCCGAAGCTGGTATAACGCACACAGCTTGCAAGTCACACTGTAACTATGCCGTCGAGCATCTGTTATGCATACAGTTGGAGCAGATACGATAGCAGTGATCGTATGAGACGACTTCGAAGGGTATATAAGTAGTACAATAGGCAAATGGGAAAACATCGACTTTATCTTCATACACACTATATCTCTCTATCCTATCATCTCACATGGACACTATCGGAACAGACAAGTTCGCATTGACCATATCAGACGATTTCCAAGCGGGTGAAACGCACACAGCCTGCATAACAAGAAACTTCGACTTTGACTATGTTTGCAGTTTGCAGAACACGAAGCTTCGACTTTGACTAATCTAACAATTCAACTCTGCAGTCTGTCATCTGACATGCACACAGTTGAAGCAGATACAATGACAGTGACCGTATGAGACGACTTTGAAGGGTTTATAACGGGAACAATAGGCAAATAAAGACACATTTGCTTCATCGTTGTGCACACTTTATCTCTCTATCCTATGATCTTACCTAGACACTTCTGAGTAGACAAGTTTGCATTGACCATATAAGACGACTCCCAAACGGGTACACAGCTTGCAGAACAAGAATTTCCTACTTTGACTATGTTTACACTGTAACTCTGCAGTCCAGCATCTGACATGCATACAGTTGAAGCAGATACGATGACAGTGACCGTATAAGACGACTTTGAAGGGTATATAACGAGTACAATATATATCTCTATCCTATCATTCCACATGGATACTATTGTAGCAGACAAGTTCGCAATTACCAAACTTGACGACACTCAAGCAGGTATAACGCACACAGCTTGCAGAACAATAAACTTTGACGTCGACTATGTACACACTTTCACTCTGCAGTCTAATATCTGACATGCATACAGTTGGAGCTGATATGATCGTAGTAACAAAATGAGATGACTTTGAAGGGTATATAAAAAAAACAATAGGCAGATGAAGATACATCGACTTCATCGGAGTGCACACTCTATCCCTCTATCCTATCATCTCACATGGATACTATTGAATCAGACAAGATTGCAATGTCCAAATGAGACGACGTTCAAGCGAGTATAACGCACACAACTTGCAGAACAAGAAACTTCGACTTCGACTTCGACTTCGACTATGTCCACACTGTAACTTTGCAGTCTAGCATCTGACATGCATACAGTTGATGCAGTAACGATTGCAGTGACCGTATAAGACGACTCCGAAGGGATAATAACGAGTACAGTGGGCGAATGAAGATACATAGACTTCATCGTTGTGCACACTATATCTCTCTTTTCCTATCATCTTACATGGACACTACTGAAGCAGACAAGTTCGCAATGACAATATAAGACGACTCTCAAGCGAGAATTTCGCACACAGCTTGCAGAACAAGAAACTTCGACGTCGACTATGTTCACACTGTGAATATGCCGTGTCGAGCATCCGACATGCATACAGTTGAAGCAGATACGATGGAAGTGACCGTATAAGACGACTTTGAAGGGTATATAACTGTCACTCTGCAGTACAGCATCTGACATGTATACAGTTGACGCAGATACGATCGCGATGACCATATAAGACGACTCTGAAGGGTATATAGCGAATACAACAGGCAAATGGGGACACATCGACTTCATCGTCCTACACAGTATATATCTCTATCCTACCATCTCACATGGACACTTTTGAAGCTGACAAGTTCACATTGACCATATGAGACGATTTCCAAGCGGGTATAACGCACACAGCTTGCAGAACAAGAAATTTTTACTTTGGGTATTTTTTATACTGTAACTCTGCAGTCTTGAATCTAACATGCATACAGTGGATGCAGATACGATGGCAGTGACCGTATGAGTCAACTTTGATGATTATATAACGAGTTCAATAGGCATATAAAGATCCATCGACTTCATCGTTGTGCACACCATATCTCTCTATCCAATAATCTCATATACACTATTGAAGCAGACAAGTTCGCAATGACCATATGAGGCGGCTCCCAAGCAAGTGTAACGCACACAGTTTGCAAAACAAGAAACTTCGACTTCGACTGACTGTAACTCTGCAGTTTAGCATCTGACATGCATTCAGTTGAAGCGATACGAAGGCAGTGACTGTATAAGACGACTCAGAATGGTATATAACGAGTTCAATAGGCATATAAAGTTACATCGACTCCATCGTGCTAACTCTATCTATCTATCCTATCATCTCATATGGACAATATCGAAGCAGACAAGTTCACATTGACCATATTAGATGACTCCAAAGCTGGTATAACGCACACAGCTTGCAAGTCAAGAAATTTCGACTTCGACTATGTTTTCACTGTAACTATGCCGTCGAGCATCTGACATGCATACAGTTGAAGCAGATACGATGGCAGTGACCGTATTGAACGACTTTGAAGGGTATATGACGAGTACCATAGGCAAATTGAGAAACATCGACTTCATCGTTGTGCACACAATATCTCTCTATCCAATCATTTCACATGGACACTATCGAAGCAAACAAGTTCGCAATGACCATTTGAGACGACTTCCAAGCAGGTATAACGCACACAGCTTGCAGAACAAGGAATTTCGACTCCAGGTATGTTCACACTGTAACTCTGCAGTCTTGCATCTGTCATGCATACAGTTGATGCAGATACGACTGCAGTGACCATTTGAGACGAATCCAGAGGGTATATAGCGAGTACAACAGGCAAATGGAGATACATCGACTTCATCATCGTACACACTATATCTCTCTATCCTATCATCCCACATGGACACTATTGAAGCAGACGCGTTCTCATTGACCATATAAGACGACTATCGAGCGGGTATAACGCACACAGTTTCAAGAACAAGAAACTTCGACTTCGACTATGTTAACACTGTAACTCTGCAATCCAGCATCTGACATGCATACAGTTGAAGCAGATACGATGTCAGTGACCGTATGAGACGACTTTGAAGGGTATATAACGAGTACAATAAGCAAATGAAGATACATCGAATTCATCGTTGTGCACACAATATCTCTCTATCCAATCATCTCACATGGACAATATTGAAGCAAACATGTTCGCAATGACCATATGAGACGACTTCCAAGCAGGTTAAACGCACACAGCTTGCAGAACAAGAAACTTCGACTTCGACTGTAACTCTGCAGTCTAGTATCTGACATGCATACAGTTGGAGCAGACACGATTGCAGTGACCGCATAAGACGACTTCGAAGGGTATATAATGAGTACTATAGGCAAATGAAGATACATCGACTTCATCGTCGTGCACACTATACCTCTCTATCCTATCATCTCACATGGATACTATTGAAGCAGACGAGTTCGCGATGCCCATATGAGAAGACTTCTAAGTGGTAAAATGAACTAAACTTGCACAACAAGAAACTTCGACTTCGACTATGTTTACACTGTAACTCTGCCGTCTAGCATCTGACATGCATATAGTTGAAGCAGATACGATAGCAGTGACCGTATTAGATGACTCAGAAGGGTATATAACGAGTTCAATAGGCAAATGAAGTAACATCGACTTCATCGTTGTGCACACTATATCTCTCTATCCTTCCATCTTACATGGTCACTATAGAAGCAGACAAGTTCACAATGACCGTTTGAGATGACTTTCAAGGAGGTTAAACGCACACAACTTGTAGAACAAAAAACTTCGACTACGACTATGTTCACACAGAAGCTCTGCTGTTGAGTATCTGACATGCATACAGTTGGAGCTGATATGTTCGCAGTGACCATATAAGACGACTATGGAGAGTACATAGTAAGAACAATAGGCAGATGAAGATACATCGACTTCATCGGAGTGAACACTCTATCTCCCTATCCTATCATATAACATGGACACAGCTTGCAGAACAAGAAACTTCGACGACTTACACTGTCACTCTGCAGTCTAGCATCTGACATGCATACAGTTGAAGCAGATATGATCGTAGTAACCATATAAGATGACTTTGAAGGGTATATGGTGAGTACAATAGGCAAATAAAGATACATCGACTTTATCGTTGTACACACTATATCTCTCTATCCTATCATCTTACAATGACACAATCAAACTAGACAAGTTTCCATTGACCATATAAGACGACTCCCAAGCGGGTATGACGCACACAGCTCGCAGAACAAGAAATTTTCACTCTGGGTATTTTTTATACTGTGACTCTGCAGTCTTGAATCTGACATGCATACAGTTGATGCAGATACGATGGCAGTGACCGTATGAGTCAACTTTGATGATTATATATTGAGTTCAGTAGGCATATGAAGATACATCGACTTCATCGTTGTGCACACCATATCTTTTTATCCAATCATCTCATATGGACATCATTGAAGCAAACGAGTTCGCAATGACCATATGAGGCGACTCCTAAGCAGGAATAACGCACACAGTTTGCAGAACAAGAAATTTCGACTCCGACTGACTGTAACTCTGCACTTTAGCATCTGACATGCATACAGTTGAAGCGATACGATGGCAGTGACTGTATAAGACGACTCAGAATGGTATATAACGAGTTCAATGGGCATATGAAGTTACATCGACTCCATTGTGCTGACTCTATCTATCTATCCTATCATCTCATATGGACAATAATGAAGCAGACAAGTTCACATTGACCATATTAGGCGACTCCGAAGCTGGTATAACGCACACAGCTTGCAAGTCACACTGTAACTATGCCGTCGAGCATCTGTTATGCATACAGTTGGAGCAGATACGATAGCAGTGATCGTATGAGACGACTTCGAAGGGTATATAAGTAGTACAATAGGCAAATGGGAAAACATCGACTTTATCTTCATACACACTATATCTCTCTATCCTATCATCTCACATGGACACTATCGGAACAGACAAGTTCGCATTGACCATATCAGACGATTTCCAAGCGGGTGAAACGCACACAGCCTGCATAACAAGAAACTTCGACTTTGACTATGTTTGCAGTTTGCAGAACACGAAGCTTCGACTTTGACTAATCTAACAATTCAACTCTGCAGTCTGTCATCTGACATGCACACAGTTGAAGCAGATACAATGACAGTGACCGTATGAGACGACTTTGAAGGGTTTATAACGGGAACAATAGGCAAATAAAGACACATTTGCTTCATCGTTGTGCACACTTTATCTCTCTATCCTATGATCTTACCTAGACACTTCTGAGTAGACAAGTTTGCATTGACCATATAAGACGACTCCCAAACGGGTACACAGCTTGCAGAACAAGAATTTCCTACTTTGACTATGTTTACACTGTAACTCTGCAGTCCAGCATCTGACATGCATACAGTTGAAGCAGATACGATGACAGTGACCGTATAAGACGACTTTGAAGGGTATATAACGAGTACAATATATATCTCTATCCTATCATTCCACATGGATACTATTGTAGCAGACAAGTTCGCAATTACCAAACTTGACGACACTCAAGCAGGTATAACGCACACAGCTTGCAGAACAATAAACTTTGACGTCGACTATGTACACACTTTCACTCTGCAGTCTAATATCTGACATGCATACAGTTGGAGCTGATATGATCGTAGTAACAAAATGAGATGACTTTGAAGGGTATATAAAAAAAACAATAGGCAGATGAAGATACATCGACTTCATCGGAGTGCACACTCTATCCCTCTATCCTATCATCTCACATGGATACTATTGAATCAGACAAGATTGCAATGTCCAAATGAGACGACGTTCAAGCGAGTATAACGCACACAACTTGCAGAACAAGAAACTTCGACTTCGACTTCGACTTCGACTATGTCCACACTGTAACTTTGCAGTCTAGCATCTGACATGCATACAGTTGTTGCAGTAACGATTGCAGTGACCGTATAAGACGACTCCGAAGGGATAATAACGAGTACAGTGGGCGAATGAAGATACATAGACTTCATCGTTGTGCACACTATATCTCTCTTTTCCTATCATCTTACATGGACACTACTGAAGCAGACAAGTTCGCAATGACAATATAAGACGACTCTCAAGCGAGAATTTCGCACACAGCTTGCAGAACAAGAAACTTCGACGTCGACTATGTTCAAACTGTGAATATGCCGTGTCGAGCATCCGACATGCATACAGTTGAAGCAGATACGATGGAAGTGACCGTATAAGACGACTTTGAAGGGTATATAACTGTCACTCTGCAGTACAGCATCTGACATGTATACAGTTGACGCAGATACGATCGCGATGACCATATAAGACGACTCTGAAGGGTATATAGCGAATACAACAGGCAAATGGGGACACATCGACTTCATCGTCTTACACAGTATATATCTCTATCCTACCATCTCACATGGACACTTTTGAAGCTGACAAGTTCACATTGACCATATGAGACGATTTCCAAGCGGGTATAACGCACACAGCTTGCAGAACAAGAAACTTCGACTCTGACTTCGTTCACACTGTAACTCTGCAGTCGTGAATCTGGCATGCATACAGTTGATGCAGATACGATTGCAGTGACCATATGAGACCACTTCGGAGGTAAATAGCGAGTACAACAGGCAAATGGGGATACATCGACTTCATCGTCGTACACACTATATCTCTCTATCCTATCATCTCACATGGACACTATCGGGGCAGACAAGTTCGCATTGACCATATGAGACGATTTCCAAGCGGGTTTAACGCACACAGCTTGCAAAACAAAAAACTCCGAATTCGACTATGTTCACACTGTAACTCTGCAGTCTTGAATCTGACATGCATACAGTTGATGCAGATACGATTGCAGTGACCATTTGAGACGACTCTGGAGGGTATATAGCGAGTAAAATAGGCAAATGGAGATACATCGACTTCATCATCGTACATACTATATCTCTCTATCCTATCATCTCACATGGACACTATCGAAGCAGACGAGTTTTCGTTGTTCATATAAGACGATTCCTATGCAGGAATAACGCACACAGCTTGCAGAACAAGAAACTTCGACTTTGACTATGTTTACACTGTAACTCTGTAGTCTTGAATCTGACATGCATACAGTTGATGCAGATACAATTGCAGTGACCATTGAAGACGATTCTGGAGGGTATATAGCGAGTACAACAGGTAAATGGAGATACATCGACTTCATCATCGTACACACTATATCTCTTTATCCTATCATCTCACATGGACACAATTGAAGCAGACAAGTTCTCATCGTCCATATAAGACAAGTCTCATGCGGAAATAACGCACACAGTTTGCAGAACAAGAAACTTCGACTTTGACTATGTTAACAATGTAACTCTGCAGTCTATCATCTGACATGCACACAGTTGAAGCAGATACAATTACAGTGACCGTATGAGACGACTTCGAAGGTTTTATAACAGGAACAATAGGCAAATGAAGACACATCTTCTTCATCGTTGTGCACACTTCATCTTTTTGTCCTATCATCATACCTTGACACTTTTAAGTAGACAAGTTTGCATTGACCATATGAGACGACTTCCAAGCGGGTATAACTCACACAGCTTGCAGAACGAGAAATTCCGACTTTGACTATGTTTACACTGTAACTCTGCAGTCCAGCATCTGACATGCATACAGTTGAAGCAGATACGATGACAGTGACCGTATAAGACGACTTTGAAGGGTATATAACGAGTACAATAGGCAAATGGAGACACATCGATTTCATCGTCTCACACACTATATATCTTAATCCTATCATCTCACATGGACACAATTGAAGCAGACAAGCTCGCAATGACCATACAAGACGGCTTTCAAGCAGGTATAAGGCACCCAGCTTGCAGAACAAGAAACTTCGACTCCAACCATGTATTCAATGTAACTCTGCAGTCTAGCATCTGACATGTATACAGTTGACGTAGATACGATCGCAATGACCTGATAAGACGACTCTGAAGGGTTTATAGCAAATACAACAGGCAAATGGGGATACATCGATTTCATCGTCGTACACACTATATCTCTCTATCCTATTAT